>LJJI01000128.1:0-120915 GCA_001553865.1 Cladosporium sp. BSL10
ACGGATCATATTGGCAAGGATAGAAGCACGTCGAGTATAGAGGCGTAGCTATACTATTCTAAGCTCGATATACGTTCCTAACTATTAGAAGTATTAGCTATATTATAAGAGAGGAAGCTATAGATTCCTATAAGCTATCGGTTTGCTTACTATCGGATAAGAGATATAACATCTTCCTATTTAAGTATATAGAAAGGCTAATAGTTCTCTTCCGCTAATACGTACTTATAAGCTAGTAGCTTAGCTTCGGAGCTAGCTACTAGCTTACGAAATATTCTATAGTATATACGATATTCCTATTACGCTCTAAATCCTATAGGATTCTTAAGGTTCGCTATTAAGATAGCCTTAGTATATTCGATAGTAGCTTTTAGTACGTATAATATATTCTTTTAGTTAGTAATAAGCTACCTAGTATTTCGATTTAGCTTCTATAACTCTCTAATAATATCTTAACTAAATATAAGAGAACGTAGCGCCTTTTCTATAAATAGAAGTATACTCCTAGTAGTAGTATATACAAATATATCCTTCTCGTTATTATATAATTATATATACGTAAGGCTACTATAGCGGAGGTTCGATCTTAGCTAAGGTATACTACGGATACTACCTCTATCCCTAGTAAGACGCTAGAGGAAATACTATACTCTACTCTATAGATTAAGTCTTTATATATTATATAAGTTATAGCTCGTACGCCGGATAAGTACTAGTAGCTCTAGTTCTCTATTAGGTCGTACGATTATCGTATAGTCCTTATATACTAAATCTATATACGCGTATTCCTTATTAATAAATTTACGCGCTAGTACCTTAGATAGATTAGTATCGATATTTTCGAATAGCGCTAAAATAGTCGACTCGTAATACCGAAGCTTATAGCTATATATTATAGCTATAAGTTACGCGCCTTCGAACTCTTCGTACTAGTATATAAAGCTAATAATAGCTTACTAGAGCGAGTCTAGCGGACTGCGTTTATCGATAGCGAAATTAGTATATACATCGTAATTATTTAGTAGAGTATATACGTATTCTACTACTCCTTTCTCTTTAGTTATAACCCTTTCTCTTTAGCGAGTACGCGATTCTATATAAGCTTCTTTAAATGCTTTTAAGTATTTTGCTAGCTAGTCTAAGGAATAAACCAACCTTATTATAGATATAAGATATTAATTTACCTATTGCCTACGCTTAGGCTTATTTAAGAAGCATTGCACTTAATTAATAATATCTTTCTTATTAGCCTTAATTACCTTACGCTTTAGTAGAAGTAGTATATTCGAAAAGAATATATATAGATTATATTCTACGTAGCTAGTAGGATGTTATACGAGACAAATATACTTATAATTATAGAGATCGATACTCTTTCGTATTACGTATAAATACTAGTCTTAAGTAATTATTTTTATTATCCTAGGGTCGTAGAAAATATTAATCCCTCCCTTAAAAGTAGCTAGAGACTTAAGCGGGAAGATAATCGTATCGATATCCTACTAATAGCAGGTCTAGCTCTAGAGGTTATTAGATAGGTAGGATTACTATAAAGATAATTTCGAGCGATTGTTAAGCTCTTCTAAAATAGGTCCTACTAACTATCGAGTATAGTACTCTATAAGCTCTTCTCCCGATTATTCTATAAGCCGATAATCCGTATCTACGTACTAGGTAAGTAGATAAGCCTAGTAGATTCCGCGAAGCTTATTAGTATCGAATTGTAGGAGTATCTTCTCTATACTAACCCTCTTAAGAATATCGTATAGAGGTATATTTGCTTCGTACTACTATATAAATACTTATATAGATACGCCTTATTTAGTATTAATCTTTTAGTAGCTATTTAGTACGTTTCTTTTATAATCGTAACCCTATAACCTAAAACTCTTGAGTAGCTACTAATATACGCTATCTAATAGTTCTAGTATATCCTCTTACTCTTCTTTGTACTTACTCTCTAATCTAGGTTCGTATTCGTATATATACTCTTCTTCCTCTAAATCTACCTACTTATTATCTAATTAATATAAATAGGTAGCTAGTATAGTTAGGTATATACGTACGCTTAGGCTAGGTAGAATACTCTACGTTTATAGTATATATCGGCGCTTTGCTTAAGCTATAGAGGAGTCTATTATACCTAGAATAAGTCGTTGCTTTTAGCTACTTATACTACTAGATAGATCTATTATATCGCTTCGTTAGTATACATACTAGCAAAAGAGATCTATACCTTAGCTATAAGAACTAACTAATAGTATAGGCGCTAGATTAGTTAGTATTTAGTATAGAGATATTAATTATTCGATTACTATCTTTATAGTTAGTCGCTTTTAGATATTTATCTATATTTAGGTAATAGTAGGTACTATACCTATTATTATTAGTTAAGGGTTAGAGTTATTATACTCGAGCTCTATGTTACTCTATTAGTCGATTTAGATAATTATTAATATTTCTAATATCTATCTAAAGTATACTAGGTTAAGGAGGTTATATATTAGAGCAAAGGTTTAGATATAGATCGATATTCGCGTTCTTAGTTATAGTATATAGAGAAGGCTATAGTTAGGAGCCTAGTAGCTATAGATTAATATTTATATTATCGTACTACTATAATAGTAGCGAGAGACCTAGTATAGATAGCGTATATAGCCCTACTACTCGGATTAGTATTAACTTCTATTAGGGAGATAGATAAGGTAATATAATTAGTAGGTAGTCTTTAGGCCGGAGGCTACTTAGGCGCTCTAGTCTACTTAGCTAGGAGATCCTTAGTCTGATTTAGAGTATAAGCTCTTTAAGTTCCTACTACTATTATTAGATATTATATCTCCGACGCTATTTAATAAGATCTCTATTATCGTATTATAGTTACTATCTTAGGTCCCTTTGTATAAGAGACTATCTCGTAAATATATTCTCCGAGTCTAGTATACGATTTACTACTCTATAAACTATAAATACAGATAGCGTAGCAATAAGGTAGCTAATAAATAAGTATGCTTTAAAATCGGCTTTAAGCAGATATCACTCTAAGGAGAAACTAGATTTAAAGTTTAGCGCACTGCAAAGCTAGCTTTAAGCTGCAGCCAATCAGCGTACTTCAAAGCCGGCTTTAGCTTAAAGCCGGCTTTGAGCTTCAGCCAATCAACGCACTTCAAAGCCGGCTTCAAGTCGAGAGAAGTTCGACGTTTGTAACCCTACCCCAAAAATGAATAAAGCTAGCTTCGATCATCTTATCATCGAAGCGTTCTTGCAACTTTCTGGTGTTAGGCTTGGCTTTGATGAATTCCGTGATCCACAGTCAACAATCGCTCGGCAAATGACGTTCCCATCTGGTGTGCTCCAACCATGGATTCAGCTCGTATCAGTTGCATTCAGTGCGGATTCGTTCTTGCTCCTGGTCCATGTCGGTAAATAATTTGTCTATCTACACATTTGCCTTGCTGACAGTGTCGACTGTTGGCGCTTGACCGGAACTTGGCACTACCTGGACGGGAAATGTCTTGCGCCATGTGCCTGTCTTGAACAACTCCTAGCATGTTTGATAATCGACCCACAATCGACTGCGATCGGTGTCTTCGGTGGGCCGGCCCCTTCTGCGCGGATTTTCGTAATTGTATTCTTTGCAATGCTTCTGCATGCCACTACGCTCTCGACATGTGTAATTGCATTCTTCACCTGCGGTCGCTTCAAACACACAACGTAATCCGTTCGCATAAACTGGTATACTTGGAATTGCCGGACTTCTGGTGTCGGGATACTTGACTTCTCCTAGGGCTCGCGCAACTTGTGATAGACCATTGATAAATGCGACGGCTTGCGCGCATTGTTCCTTCGTCACAGTCTTGTGTTTCCTCTGAATATGCCTCTTTACACTTGCCGGGTTGACTGCGAATTGGCATCTTTTGCGTATGATGACCCCGCATTCTCGTCGATGTGTGAATGATCTTTCGAATGTATCCATTGTATTTTGCTGTGTGATATTACACGTCTGATATGCCGGGATGTCTCTCACGTAAACAAACGGTCGCGACGTTCGCGTGCCTCTACTGGCTGCATTGGGTGGCCTATGCGCGAACTTCACTTTCGCTCGTACATATTTTCGACAGCGACAACGACGTGCACAACCACAACTTTCTGGGGTAAAACCATATTCAGAGATGTCGCGATGATTTTTCTCCATCTCTTGGTATATGTTTTGAATCAACTGCTCCGTGCCATTAAAATGTGATTGATAAAATGTGATTGATGTTTTTCGGGTACAACCCGTTGCCTAATCGGGTTAGTGAATATATGTGATTGATACAATCACGTTTAACAATTGTGGTGAGGTAGAATTTTAGCAAGTTTAGGGCTTGTACGAAGCTGCGAAACATTTGGCGTCTAACATTTCAACTTGTGGTTAATTTGGCTTCCTCGGAGCTATCACTACGGGCTAGTCTCGAGACCGATTCAATCGTTGGACTTGATAGAGTGAAGTCTTGTTGATCCGACTATTAGGCTACATACCAACTGCAGTAGAATCACAATGTTATCGCCCTTGGCAGCTTCAATTTCTCCTTCACACCCGGCGTCTCGTCGTGACTCTGATCCTGGCCACCAATCATCTCATCGGAAGGTAACATGACAGCATGGTCTACGGCGTAAGGTAGGCCACGATGTCTGCCACGCCACATCAGGGCGCAAATGATCACTTTGCTAAACACAGTAAAGTCCCCCGACAGACTTGTTAGTGTCGAATTGGTTCCAAGACTGAGCCCGACGTTGCCGTAGGCACTAACGCATTCGAACAATATCGCAAAAACATTGAACGCCGCGTTATTAGGATCCATGATCGGACCAGATTCAGCAGTACATATGCAGAATGTTCCAAGAAAGATGTACCATAAATCGAAACTGAGCTGGTTGCGAATGTGTTGCATGAGGTAGGATCTTATCGGCTGGTCATCGGAGGGATCCGCATTGTCCGCATACTTGCCAAGGGCAGTGTCTTCGTATGTGTTGCTGTTCCGAATGCTTATTGCTATTGGAAATATGGAGATGTACATCATAGTGAGCAAGCTGAACTGTACTGCTGGGTTGACTTTGGCGAGATTGAACGACGAGGTACCGGTATGTCTCGAACTGGCAGCCTGGAAAGTTGCAGCATTCAAGCGGGCAGCCAAAGGGAGGGAATTCACCTCGGGGTTGTCAAGGTCGAGGACGATGATCAGTAGAACATCGATGAAGTTGAGAACAAATAAGATGCCGAAAAGAATCCATGTAGTGCCACTTTGGAAAAGAATGGTGTAACATCGTCGAGGGTGGTCAAGGAGGAAGCGGAGTGACTCCTGCAGAGAGCTTTTTTTGGGTACCAGCTTGTGGAAAGACCAAATGATGAATCGGAGGACAATGGGATGGCAGGTATTCCCAGCAAAGGCAAGGAAGGTGAGAAGTACCATTGGCCACGCGGCATCCCTGAAGGTGATCATGCTGTCCGCGGTCAAGGTGAAGCCACAGTTGCTGATCATAGTCTCGGCAGAGTAGAACGCCCACCAAACGGGGTTTGCGGCCTGGGTCTTGAGATATTCCCTGTACTTTGGATCGGAGTGTAAGATCCATGGCGTGAGTCCGATGTAACCTAAAAGATGCAAACCAGCGTAAAGGCTCACGATAATCTTAAGTAGGAGCTTCAAACTGCGATATTCTATGCCACCAAGCTCCTCACGGTCTTGAGCATTCAGGCCGGTAAAGTTCGAATTTTTGCCAATTGTGACGGAAGGAGATAAAGTGGGTAGATGCTGCAGCGACTGTCTTGTCTGCGATCGAGATATTGTTGACATGCGCCTTAAGCCGGGCTGGGTACCGAGTACCATTGCGTTCTCAAACATAGCTGCGGGTGCGAGATAGGGCTGAAGCGCTCCTTGAATTCCCTGAGAAAGTGAACGTGCTTTGCCCTGAGGCTCAGTGTGATCTTTTGATGGAGAAGATGGCGGGTGGATATGATCGTTAGTGTTCCTGTCACCTGTGGCACCTTGCACGTCTAGGTGGCACTATACATCAGTATCTAGTTTCGTCCCAGAAAGCTCAAGCAGAAATGAACCCTACATTCTTCTCCGGCGCGGGGCAAAGCGATGTGTGACATTTTTCCCGGCCTCAAATCAGCCTCCCACGTGATGTGACCAGGCAGCTTCTGGTGCGACTCTCCTGTGGAACTTGCCTCGCATCCAAACCGGCCCGATGGCTGGTCTAGATTTGGAGATGCGTTCTCTCGCTCGACAGATGAGGCGAGAGCAACGTTATGGGGTTCTGTGCTTTTGCACACGCTCTGGTAGCATGGCCTTGCTCTTTTTCGGTCTTTCAGTATGCTTGGGCCTGGTCAAACGTAAGTACCACAGAAATCAAGTCATTCGGAGTCGTTCGTGACGCACTAAGTTCGCGGAAGCGCCTTTCGAAGTACCAGATGCGAGCGATCACGACAAGAATGTTGACAGTGGCGAAATTCGTCAATATCGGGAAGAAATAAATGGCCAACTGCTGGGCCAACTTAAGGTCCTTGACGTCAATCGTGTTTAGGCCAGACTCGGTGCTGCCGCTGACTGCGAAGAAAAAGGCATCGATCACAGGGATATTGTCGAAACATGCCAAAATTAGGAATGCTATCAGTGAACACCCGATGATATAGGCATCTGTAGCGTAGATTAGCTTGCAAGTAAGCGATCACGCTCACGAGAATTTCTAAGCATGGGGCGAACGGTGGATTCACTAACAATGCAGAGAAATAAAGTCCAGGCGGATTCGGCGGGGTCGAAAGTGGATGCAACCCATCTCGCGCAGATTCAAAGTAATTCTCCAGTTGCAGTATACTTTCAAAAGCCTGTTTGAGCTGCGTGTGTAGAGGAATACAAAGCACCCGAGACAACATCACGCAAGTCAACGACGGTGCAGGTTTTGGGCGTGCGCGATTTTCCAAGCAAGTGTCTGCGTTAATCACGCACGCTATTCCCAAAGTAAGCATGACACCGCTGCGCCACCCCACCAAAATGCTTGATTGCGCTAATGGAGTTTGACTAGAGTAAGTTGTAGACCCTACCTCTTTGTGCTTGAATTGCGGGCCTAGCCTTAAAGCTCAACTCGTCCTCCCGGGAACAGTCATTGGACGACAGACTCCTCGTTATACGGATTGACGATATTGGGGCTCCACACAAGAGCGGCACTAGCAGACAACGACCATTATACCGACTCAACCAAACCGACTAAATCAATTGTCCTCTCGAAACAAGGCCGTTAGAACATCGACTTCGCATCGTTCGCAGCACAGACGTAGATGGTTCTGCGACGGCAATTCGCAAGATGGGACACCATCTAGACTGATGGTAACAAAGTTACTTAGCCTCAGATGTAGGTCAACGGCTGCGTTCTTCAGAGTCATATCCAAGGGAACGATAAAGTGCAGAACCTCCTTGGCCATCGGCTCTGACTGGCCTTTCGACTGTCTTCTGCATGTTTTTGTGCGGGAAAGATATTTGCTGCCAGCCTCTCCATCCCGACTGTCATGTGTCCTCTCCTGTGAAACAACAAGAGAAATTTCTTGGAGCTGAGGGTCCAGAAGCAGAATTGACCCCCTTGCTGTTTCAGATGAGTCGTTCACGCTATGAGAAGCGGCTTCTGCAAATCCACTGACGGCGCAGAAGCAGTGAGACCCCAGCCCTGTGCGATCTGAGGAGATGCTCAAGGGATCGAGCGACCTAATCGGAATTTGATGTTCGCATTAGTCTCACAAATATAGACAAGCATTTTATCGCAATCATACCCATTTTGCTCTTCCTGTTGTGAACATTGTGCATGATCAGATTGTTCACTACTCCACGGTACACATCGCTAGTGCACTTCTTTCTGACGATCGCGACATACACGAGATTGGCCTTCCTTTCTTGGCGACAGGTAAAAGCTTCCGATCTACGAAACGGTTGCATCAGGACGCGAACACAGAAACGTGTGCGTGGGTAAGGAATACCTTTGTGTGCGCATTTACTTGCCCGGTGTCCCCTGAGGCAAGTCTCACATGACCATTTGCCGCTGTTGAGAAGGACCATTGTTGGTCGCAAGTGACGGAACGGAACGCCCGTCGCTTTCCAGACGAGATCAGATCAGATGGAATGACTCGGTCAAGGACCAGGCCACCAGTATGTGTAAGGTAGAAATCTGGAGAGCTTATGTGGCAGTCGGGATTCAGTTGCAATTATCTTGCGTCCTCATATCACAGAGATGGGAAGCTCGACTGCCAGATTGTCTCATTGAAAAATGTATTGGTGTGAGCGGCTTACCATACCCAGATTGACCCCGCCGAACCCTGCAAAAGCAGATCGGCCATGCTCGACCCGCTTTTGACGGCATCTACGACTCGCACCCGGAGGCCGCACATTGGGCAATGTACGGCATTTTCTAATGTACGATCTTCGCAAGTATGCCAGCGTATAAATGGGTAATTTCGAGGTGCGCCATTTTAAGTTGCGCGATTTTGAGGTGCGCCTTTCTTTGGGCCAAGACTCGCTAATGAGGCTCACTGCATCAGGTTCCATAAGGTCATTCTGCTTGGCAACGGACAGTGATGCAAAACACTAGATTTCGACAACAAAACAGGTCGTGACCGTTCCCTACGTGTAAGGAAGGACTGGCGTATTGTTTGATTGAATTCAAGTGCGAGACTGGCATTTGCCCGCGAAGAGAACAGTCAGCACTGAAATTTGGTGCTCTTCAGAAGGTGATCCACGGGAATGGCGATAAAGTTTCGGCTCAAACCCCTGCTAAGTGTATCGTAAGCTTTTCGACAAATGAATGTAAGAACACAGGCTAGGCCTAGCTTGCGTGATTTTGACTCTGAGCCAACTCTGTAAGCGGGTTGGATTTGAAGACCCTGCCCGCCTACCTTCGTCAGCTTGGAATTACCGAAATACAGAATCACAGCCACAGGCACATTGCGACCATCTGTATATCTATAGATATAGAGAAACTTCGCTTATTGTAGCGTCACATGTGCGTGAATTTTAATACTTTGTATTATAAGTTTTAACTTCGCGTTGACTTCTTCGTTAGCTACTTACATATATCTTAGAAGCCCTCTTAATACGTACGTAGACACTTATATTATAGGCTGTTCGCTAGTAGCATTCCTTATCCTAAGCTGTTTTAGGAATCTACGCTTAGTAGACGCTTTCTTTTTTATAGTAAGTAGTAGTACTAAGTCTAGGTTAAATATAATTAACGTTAAGGACCTTAGATTAGCTTAGCAATTAGAGTAGAAGTTACCTTCCTACCTAACCGATATATAAGCGTTTATTAGATTTAGTAACTTCTACTACTACTTTATCTAAGACTTTTCTAAGATCGTTACGCCTATAGTTACGCTTACCTATAAAGATACTCCTTTCTATTAGGATAAAGACTATAAGTATATATTCTAGTATCTTAAGTCTGCTTTTATCGATACGCTTATACTTATACTCTTTAACTAGGTAAAGGAAGTTATACTAGAGACTAATACTTTAGACTACGTTTCGGCTAGAGTCTTTTTACTATATAATAATAATAGTATCTTAAGACCTATTACCTTCTTTTCGAAGAAATATACGCCTACTAAGTATAACTATAATAAAGAACTTCTAGCGATTATCCGCTATTTTAAGGAATAGTAACCTAAACTCGAAGGTTATAAGCTACCTATATATATTCTAATAGATTATTATAACCTAGAATACTTTATAACTACGAAGTAACTAAATCGCTACTAAGCCTACTAGTCCGAAATACTATAGCGATTTAACTTTAAAATCGTCTACTAGCTAGGAAAGTAAGGCTAAAACCTAATACTCTAGCTAGGAGATTAGAAGATATATCTAAAAAGAGAGATAAATAACGAAATTATTAGAGCTAAGTAATACTAAAGCAAGAAAACCTCGATCTGTATAACAATTAGCCTAACTCTATACTATATACTCTCTATAATCTAGCTACTATATATCCTATAATACTAACTATAGTCCTAAAGCTAAATATACTTAAGAAGCGAGTATTATTCTCTAACTAAGTAACGATAATTATACTAGTAGATTAAGAGTTAGAAGTTATAAGATTCGCGATATATATTTTAATAAATAACTACGCTAATATAGAAGGCTCCCTATACGAAGTAGAGCTATCTCTATAAAGTATACTATCTAATTTATAGATACTAACTCTTACGCTACTAGAAGAAGTTAGAGAGCTATTTAATAAGGCTACTACTCTAATAAGATACTATAAGAAATCTTAGCTACGATTTGCGTAAGTAAGACCTACTATCTAATAATTTATCTATCTTAGTACGAAGTAAAATAGGGCTACCTATACTACTATAATCGTCTATATATTCCTAATAATAATAAGCTCTATACTAAGCTTATCTACTTATATTATAAGATACTTACTACTAGCTACTCTAGAAGAGTTAGGACCTACTAGATAATATCCCGAGACTACTACTAGCCTAAAATAAGCGCGTATATATACTACTAGGTAAGGAACTACTATATATATAGTTATATAAAACCGAACTATCGAAATTACTAAGGCCTCTTATAGCTACTACTAATATCCGAGCGCGCCTAGGACTATATTATAATAGATTTTATTACCTACCTACTAAAATACTAAGGATTCGATACTATCCTTATCGTTATTAACTACCTTACTAAGCTATAATACTATATTCCTTACTATACTACTAATAGTACTAAGGAGGTAGCCTAACTATTTACGTAGAATATCTTCTAACTATATAGCTATTCGATTAATATCGTCTCTAATAGAGACGCTAAGTTTATATCTAACTTTTAGTAGTACCTATCTCGCTACTTAAAGATTAAGAGTTTACCTTCGACTATATATTACTCCGAGACTAATAGTTAAATAGAAAAGATAAACGCTATCCTCGAATGTTACCTCTGTAGCTATATCTCCTACCTATAGAATAACTAGCTTAAGTAGCTATCGCTCGCTAAGTTCTCTACGAACTCTATATTCTCTAAGATAACTAGAATCTTATCGTTCTTTACTACGTACGGTTTCTAGCTGCGATTAGGAATCGAGCTATACGACTAGATAAGTATACCCGCTAGCTGTAATGCTAAGAGCTTCGCCTCTAATATAAAGATAATCCTAGACTACCTAAAAGCCGAGACTGCTTTAGCTTAGAGTCGCTATAAAGAAGCTACAAACCGTACCTACTAGCCTGCTTCGAAGTTTACTATTAGCTAAGAAGTCTAGCCGGATGCTCGAAATCTTAAGACGCTCTAGCTAAAAAATAAACTAGATTAGAAGTATATCGGTCCCTTTAAGATCGCTACTATTAATAGCCCGTATACCTATCGCCTAGCGCTACTCGTATTAATAAAAGTCTATCCTATCTTTAATGTTAATCTTCTCGTACCTATCGCTACTAATCTACATACTAGTTAATAATAAGTACTACTACTACCCGTCGAAGTTAAGGGGCTCGAGTATCTCGAAGTCGAGGTAGCTATCGATTTTTTTACTAGATTGTTAATTCCTTTACTAACCGCTACGGCCGAGGAGGCAAATAGCGCCTCCGCTACGTAATCGAATAGGCCGGCTATAACGTACCTACTACCGAACCTACCTAGTCTATTTATAAAGACGTGCCTAGTATAGTGCGTAACTTTTACTATAGATACCTAGATAAACTACGCCCGTAAACGATACCGTAAGTATGAAAATGCTAGGAGTTACTTACTTAGGAGGAGGGTAATGTTACGGGCCTAGCTTATAACATACCTATAGAGTTCCTACTTATAGGATAGCAGGTAAGCTAAGGGTCGGCTTTACCTGTAAACTGCTATTCTAAACCTCATTCGTAGCTCGAAGAGCTACGTCCTTATTATAGAACCTATCTGTAGGTTGGCCGTAGTAGACTATATATCACTATGTTTGTATCGATACCTACGTCCCGGCTCCCGCCCGTAACAACGACCGACTCTTTCTTACAGTATCTTTTCTGAATTGTTAATCCTCGGGATTAAAATCTGATTGACTAAATGTGATCGACCAAAATCGGGTTGTACCCGTATCCTTTTTGGGTTAGTAAATATATGTGATCGAGTTGATCACAGTTGACAATTGTAGATAGAGGCATACGATCTTTGGACTTCCTCCCCTTTGTATAGCTAAGCTTTCCATCTAACACCATTTGCCCTGACAGCTGCGAACCCGTCCGGACGCTCATACGTGGAAAACTGTACCGCGTCTCTAGACAAGCTAGGGTTGCTCTGGCAGGGTCTGTAAGATGCAGATGAGGCTCGCAAGCAGTTTCCCGCGCTGAGCGGGCCACTCGCACATCCTGATTTCCACGGCTATGTCAACCATCAAGCCGGCTGAGCTGACTCACAACAAGCAATCGCGCTGCTGAGAGATCAATGCCTCCAAGCAAGCATGTCATTTGTTTCTGGTCGTCACGGTACGGTGACTGCGTTGATGACAGAGTCGCAGTCTCGTAAGGTTGTTGCTGTCCAAACTTTGAGCAATGACATCATTACTGGCGACGCTTTCGTGCTAGCTGCAGGAGCGTGGTCGTCCAGCTTGGTTCCGATGTACAATACGACACTGTCTACGGCTCAAGTCTTGGCTTTTGTAAAACTGGACGAGACCGAAAAGGAACGCTACAGGAATCTTCCTATCTATATGAACTTCAGCTCTAAATGGTTCTGTTTTCCGCCACACCCTGCTACGGGACATCTGGAATTCGTCATATACGGCCTGGGCTATACCCGGACGACTGAAGAAAAGTCAGCTGACAAAGATCACAATGATCAAGAGCAGAATTCGTCATTATTCTCTAGGCCGTTGTCGACCCCACTATGAATGCTGCGCAATAAACGGTCCAATTTCGCGCCTAAAGATGGGTTACAAAGGATAGGATCGGGAATCTAGGAAGTGCTACCGGAGTTGGATTTGAGGAGGTTCGATTTGACTACAACTCGCTGGTACACCGACACTCTAACTGGTGACTTCATCGTCGACTATCATAAAGATTATACTAACCTTTTCCTTACTACAGGTGGCAGCGGACAGTAAGTCAGCCTGGGATCAGATGATAGCACAGCACACCAACTAACATTACAAAGTGCCTTTAAATTCCTACCTGTGCTTGGTAAATACCTCTCAGATGGCTTTGAGCGGTCACTGCCTGCTAGACTACAGCATAAGTGGCGATTCCGGTGGGAGATCGCGCAAGGCGAGAGCGATTTTGAAGGTGACGGAAGTCGTGGTGGGCCGGCGCTGAGAGAGCTCACTTCACACGAGAAAGCTAGGCTGTGATAGTTGCGACGATAGAGTATTAATGTACAGGACGAGATTCACTACCGATAAAGTCAGTACAGAAGAGTAGTTCTTTTACTTTATTATTATAAAACTCTTTTTATAAACCTTCTAGAAAAGTATTAATACTGGAATATATCTCGTTCTAGAAGAGATCATATTATCAAAATAAGAGCTTTATATTGTTGTATGTTAGATTAGGTATAAAAGTAGACTAGCTTTAGAACTTAGCTAATAAACCTCTAGCCTTGATGACCTGAACCAAAAAGCCCTTTCGCACGCTAACATGCGTTCAAATAGTATTACATAATTTCTAGGATTCACTCAAACGAGTGAAGTACGAGCTTAGTAGATGACAATTCGCGGCGGTCGCAGATAGTAAACGTGCCAACCGCCACCAGCAGAGCCGCCAGCTGCGCCATACCATTCGGCGTCAATCATCATGGCAGCAATCCTCATCCAGCCGACATCCTCCTCCGTGCATCCATCGATTGAATCGTGCCTGTCATTGTCGTTGTCGGGATATCGGTCTCCCAAATGTGTCCAACGCGCATTCACAAAATTGACAAAGCCCTCGCCAGAGGGATCTATTTTGGGTGCTGCTAGCACGCTTTGCAGAGCTTCCTCATCGACCTGAATGAAGTAATTGTACCGCGGAATGCCAAAGATCGGAGCAGGATCCTGCTCAATCTCAGCCTTGGCACGCGGTTGCTCAGTCACGATAGCTTGCGCAGCCCATTTCATGAAGCGCTCGCGGAGCTGAGGCCTTGAAACGCCATCGAGCACTGCGCGGTCTACTACAAAGGTCCACTCGAGTTTGCCGGCAACTTCAGGTGCGTCACTCTAACATTTCCTCCCGGGTTCTCTCGAGAACAATTCGCTTGAAGCGTTCCCAGGCCTCGTCGTCCTGGTACGTGCAGCGATAAATGACAAAGCCCCATTTGTCGTGCTTGAGTTCTGCCAAGCTGTCCAAAAGCATGCGTTGCGGCGATGGTAGCATTCTTGATGCTAACGTGGACGCAATGCGACGAATTGTAGAGAATGCTACACTCCGTGAGGTAGACCAAGGTTGATATCTATTGAAGACCGATGTTGGAGCTGGTGATAGCGGACTCAAATGCCTAGATGAAGTCCATGCCAGTCCAAAGAGTGACGCCTGCCCGGCCGGGCCATTTCGGAAGATCCGAGCCAGACCTGAAGTTGCTGACTCACTTGAGTCGATTCGTTGTTTGTGTATGCCTTCGAACTAAGCATGTGGAAACATGTAAGGAGACAGTTTCGGCGAAGGCAAATGTTGCGTTGCCGAGGTGTATTGATCACCTTTTAACCAGGAGCTTGCCTAGCGTGACCCGCCGCACTCCGTGCGTTTGGGGCCTCCGTCACCTGCCTAAGACATACCGTAGAAGATTCCCCTAGTAGATACTCTGGGTTCTGATACATCATCGCGGTGCTATCGATGTGGAGCCGACGAAACACGCCCAGACGGTTAAATACAATGGCTTTGCGCGCAGGGCATGCGGGGAGCGAGAACTCTAACAAAGCAAGTGATCACAGATCTTCAGCAATCGTGCCATTTCCAGCAAGCGTCTTCAGAGAGTAACGCGCAGGTGCAGTCTACAAAGCGGAGATTGAACTAGGGCTACACAATTCGATGATGGCGACGACTCCGAAGTGTACGTATAAGATGAGGTTAGGTCTTCGGCCATTGCGATACTGTAACGGAACAAACGCATTGTTGCGACGATCATGTTTGCAGCTCTCTTATTTGCCGCTCTTACGAGTGCAGAATCATTCACCACTCAAAATTGGTCCGGGACTTTTGATCCCGGTTCTGGTGTCCTGCGCTCGCTGAGGCCATCCTTGAACTCTTCATTTGACTTCTCTCCTTCGGATGTCTTCGCCAATCGAAGCGATATTGGGAATTATCATACAGGCGATATCACCTTGCGGTGGCGAGTAGAAGGTCGTTCGGCCTGGAATGAACTTGATACTGCCGGTCAGCGCGCACAACCTCCCGTCTCGGTCAACGGCGCACAGAACCTACTGCAATCATCTTTCAACAGCCTGACCGCCAATCAATCGAATAAGCTAGATTTAACGAGAGTCTGGAAAGATGTCGACGGTGATCTGGTTCTAGAAGTAATTGTCAAAAATCCGAACAACGAATCCTCCGTGGAAATTGGCGCCTTTGGCTTCCCCATCGAATTTAACAACATCTTCACTGGTCGTGATCCTATTGAAACTGCCAATAAATGTGTCCTCGTAGATCCCTACATTGGCCTTGATGCCGGGTACCTCCAAGTGACACGTCTCCTCGGCACTGGTCCTGCTATGATCATCACCCCATTTGGCAACACTACGAAGTTCGAAGCATGGAGGTTCCTGCATGAGCCTGAGAACGAGCTTCTACCGTACCAGAGTCAGACCTTCGAGGGGAATTACGCCTGGCAGACACTGAGTAAGGCTTATGCAGAAGAAGAGTGGAACTCTACAGAACCTTGGAATGATGCTACCTCCAAAATCCTCAGGCCTGGAGAGAGCATTACGTTTGGTCTGAAGTTCAGTGCTGTGCCTGATATCCAAAAGATCGAATCTGCTGTGGCATCAACAGGTACTCCGCTGGCTGTTGGCATCCCCGGATACGTCCTCACCTCAGACATGAACGGCAAACTTTTTGTGAAAGCCAGGAGTAATATCACTTCCATCGCAAGCAAACCTGCTGGCGCCCTGCATATCTCTCCCGTCGAAGTCCCCAGTGCCGAGTGGCTGGCTTTTGACGTAGCCTCTGCCGGTGGACATGGGCGGGTCCGTGTCGACGTCGCGTACGAAGATGGTAAGGTTCAGACAGTCCACTACTACGTCACGGATGCGGCACCGCAACACGTTGCCAAACATGCAGACTTCCTCTTTTCTGAGCAGTGGATGGGAGAGCCTGACGTCTTCGAGCGCTCCCCAGGCATTATCACCTATGACTGGGAAAATCGCTCTAAGGTTGAACAAGACTATCGTGTCTGGATAGCTGGCCTACAAGACGAAGGTGGTGCTGCGTCCTACGTGGCAGGTGCTTTAAAGACCGCTTACCATCCATTACCCGCAGAGGTGCGAAAGCTGGAGGAAATAGCCACCACCACCATGTGGGGCAACATGCAATACAACGGAACCGACGACGAATACCCAATGTACACCGTAAAACGTAGTCTGTTCTATTACGACCCCGAAGCAGAACCAGACTACCCGTATGATCCGTCTCTGGACTGGAGCACCTGGGCTTCGTGGAACAAGACCGAAGCTTCCCAGGTCTGGAGACCCTACAACTATGTGTGGGTGTCAGCCCTGTATTGGGCGCTCTACCGTGCAGAAAATGTTAGCCCTGGTGTTCTTGCATTACAGAACTCATCCTGGTACTTGGATAAAGCGTACAGGACTGCCGAGGTATGGTATGGAAAAGACGCCAAAGGAGACAATATTTCGGAGTTTCGAGACGTTGGATTCATGGGTGAAAGAGTTTGGCTGGAGTTGCTCAAGGACTTAGAACAGGAAGGTCTGAAAGAGGCTTCCGACTCTCTTCGTGCGATCATGCAAGAGCGTCAAGCAGTTTGGGCTGCCCGCGAAGATCCTTTTGGTAGTGAGATGGCATGGGACTCTACAGGCCAGGAGGGAGTTTACGTTTGGTCCAGGTAAGCTTGTTCTCCAACATTCCGCTTTCGTGTGGAAGACATCACTGACACTGCTTACAGGTATTTCGGCGACAACGAAACAGTTCAAAAGACGCTGGAGTCGATTCGCGGCTACATGCCCACTGTTGCTCATTGGGCCTGGAACGGGAACGCCCGCCGTTACTGGGATTTTAACGTGGCAGGCGGCATAGCTCGGATCGAACGTCAGATCCACCATTACGGCTCGCCGCTCAACGCGATACCTCTCCTGGATGCCTACAAGTATCACCACGAGCCCAAAGGATCTGCCGCTCTACAGGATCTTCGGGTCGGCTTTGGAGGCTGGCAGGGCGCATTGACAAACATTAACGATGCGGGATTTGGGTCGCAGGGATTCCATGCTTGGCCAGAAACCATGGAGTGGGATCCTTACAGTTCTGACTATGGTTGTGGGCTATTAGGTCACATGATCAGCTCTACCACATTCCTTGTCGAAAATTCCGATTTTGGATATTTGAGCTTTGGAGGCAACCTGGTGAGCTCAGGCGACACAATCAAAGTCGAGCCGAAAGATACAGTCAGGCGACAGATCTATGTCGCACCACTGGGACTAAAGTTCGAGGTCAACGCAGGAGTCATCGAAGAGTTCACTTACGATATCAAGACCAAGGCTGTAAGCATCCAGATAGGGGAGGGTGAGAGCGAGAGTGGCGGATTGGCGATGATCAGATGGGAAAGTACCCTGGGAATCGATGTCAAGACACAACAGGGTTCTCATATAACTCTGCCTGGCGAAGTGCGGTTCGCATTATCGTAATGAGTTTCGTCGAGGAGCTAGTCCTAGAGTGACATGTACAGGTATGAGGAGTGGTATATCTCGATTATAGATTTCATACTCGTATGTTCATTCATATCAACCCTCGTATCATAATATGCGTATAGCAACACTTCTTCCTCAAGTCCACTACCTACAAGGATAACCATGTCCCACCAACACGTTCGAAGAACGCTTAGGGATCACCAGAGCCACGAGGACCAGAGACAGGAGCCTGAGCACCAGGGAACTTGCCATCATACTCGTGCTGCGCTCTTCCGGGCGGTAGATTCGGGCACGAACCGAAACTACCAAGCGCAGGCTTCAAAGTCGTATCAATCATGCCCAAGGCAGTGACCAGCGCTGTACCCTCGAGGACGTTGCTCAAACTGGACGGCGTATCAGCGATAATCATTTGACCAATGAAGCATCCAACACGGTCCGGGTCCTGCAAGTCTTCGACACTATTGACGAACCCGCCGCTGATGTCGCCGAGGTTGACGCCCGAGAAGGAATTGACTTCGCCAGTGTTTCCGCCGACGAGGCAGGAGCTGGGGTACGAAGCGCACTGCTGTGCTGTCGAGGTTCCGATGTCCGCTAAGCCCCAAGGATCCTTCGGGGAGCGCTTGTACCAATTCTCTGGGAGCCTCTCAGTGCCGTGGTTGAATTGCAACTTCCCAGCGCTGTCGCGAGTGTAGCCGAAAGTGGTCATGAAAAGCTCTTTGGGCATGAAGCCGCGAGGGTACTCAGCAGAGTGGTTGGCCAGAAGTTCCCAAGCGAACATGTGAGCGCCGAAGGTGAAGGCCACACCTGCATAGGGAGGGCTGAAGTAGTTGGGGTTTGTCGCGATGGAGTGCTTCTTGCGATTGTCGGCGTGCTCGGCGAGAACGCGAGGGGTGATCCAGCCATTGGGGTCACGTTCGTCGGCAAGATCGAAGAGCTGCTGCATGAACTCTGGATACGATCGGCAGTTCGAATTCATCTCGGGCGCAAGCCAGTCACCACGAGTGATAGAAGCATCACCCTCGGATCTTAAGTGGCCATAAGCACAGATGCCAGTCTCGTTACCAAGGATGTTTCCCAGGGCACCAAGGGAGTTGGTCTTGTCGCTGTGTGGTCCAATGCTCCAACGTCCAGAGTAGGGGTCTCCGTTGAAGAACGAAGTCACGGTAGTAAGGAAAGAGGTAGCCGTGATGTCGAGACTGTAAGCTTCCCAGAGACCTTTCGTGATGTCTGCAGCGTTGGCAATACCATCTCTGGAAATGTAACCATGGTTGGCAGCAGCGTTCAGACCAGCACATGGACCTCTGATGTCGCCCTTGCCTGGTAATTGAAACTCGTGCTCGCCGGACACATCAACAAGCTGCGAAGAAGCGTCGAATTCGTTGAAGAGGGCATGCGTCGGAAGGCCTGGATATTCTGGGAAGGGAACGACCGCAGGAAGGCCTTGACGTTTGTTCTTTGCGACATGTTCGGCGATGCTTGGGAACGCCACAACACCATTGAGGAGAAGGGCTGACGTGAAAAGTTTGGCAACCATACTGTGAACTGCGATGACGGTAGTTTTTTATGGTATGAAGAGGAAGGAATCGAAGGACTTGGTGGGAGTTTCGCTTGTTTATGTATCTGCGTGATGGAATACTTAGTCGGTAGATCAGTCAACATGGCCGCTCGTGCCGTCGAACTAGATTGTGCATTTGATAGTCTGATGCCGCGGTGGGTGGACGGCGGGGAAGTTGATGGTTAGTACAACAATTTGCATTCTTAGTCTCTGGAAGACCATCAAGTACAACACTTGTGACAGCATTAGTGTAATCCGGCAAAGTAGCGATTGGCCATGATATGCCGTCACCTTCTCAAAGGCAGGGACTCCTGTGTATGCCCTGCATACAGCTCTGACGAAATCCGCCACTACAGATGTTGATGGTTCTAGTGTAGTGCTGCGCATCACTCCATAGTGGTATCGTCCAGGTACACTCGCGTCCATCGAGAGGCTTCTCATTGGTGCGGTAACAAGGGTATGCCTTTGCAACCGCTTTTGGGCGTCCATTTCAAGCCTCATTGACAAGTTTGGAGATGAGGATGAAGGGAGCGGTCCAATCAAGGTGTCAATGATTATGTCTGCTGACCCCATGGGGCTGGAAGTGTGCCTGGCAGAAGCCAAATGGTTCGAATGTGGAGGATCGACACGCAGATCGGTTCATTTAGGTCAAGTTGAAGGCCAAGTGAGGCTAAGATGCGGAGATAATACAATAGATTGCTCAAGCGCCTAGGCCGGGGGAAACTCGTCCGAAAACAGACAGCATTTGGAATATGGACGACTTATCATACATCTGTTAGCGCTCGTAAGTTGGAGCGGCGAAAGAAGGTACCAGCGGTGAACAGAGTACGAACAAGAAATCAGCTTGTCCGGAGTTCATGGACAAGTTGTGAGGTGGGAGTTCTTTGCTCCGCATCACCGTACGGGCTACCTCCTCGTATTGTTAAGTCTCCCACTCTCGCGACACTCTCTCACAATGCTGTGGGACATCTCTGCTTGTTCTTATCCATTGTTGAACATTGAGCAGGAATTTTGTAAACTTGCACGAAGCCTGATGATACTCATTTGTCATGAGGCTGGTGTGAGTCGCACGATAGACATCGTGCCGTATCAATTGCTTATCGTAAACGCAAAGTGGGATCCATGCTGTGCAGTAGCCTAGCAGCGAGCACACTAGCTGATCTCTCATGATGACTGTCCATGTCGATCTCTGTATAAGAATCCCCGAGAAACTGCCTAACTTTCGAGGTTTTCTTACGACGTATGTAACTCAGTACTGAGCCGAGGCAAGGTGTAAATTATATCAAAGGTAAGAGCAAAGACGCCTTAGGTTCTCCTTGTATGGGCTCGACTGGTTGCGTGGTACATTCAGTACTCCCTAGTAGTGGTGCGTATGACCAGGCCGAACCATCGGACTATTCCTCGAGTGTATCTGCCAACAAGTATATCAGACAGCTGCGTGGATTTGCAATGCTACTCGTGTGCTGCGGTTGTGCCTCGTGTGCACAAGTCGCACAACCATGCCGTCGTCCGAGCGATTCTAGCGTCGGCCGCTCGACGATAGGCCGATCTTAACTGTAAGGCCGCGGATGGATAGCTGATTATGTCCGAGCGCACTGGTTGGGTGTTTGCCCAAAGTCATTGAGGTCGGTACTGAAATCTAGTGTCGGCAAGGAAGCCGCAGCTAAGAAGGACCAGGAACATTTTCAGGCGATCAACCGCCAAGTGGTCCGGCCGCTCGCTCTTATGCGGCTCGAGCTAGCTGGAATTCAGCGCTTACCAAAGCAAGATCGTGGATGTAGACGCTACTTTTAGACTCTCAATGTTATGCCGTAGTAAAGACAATTCTAATTAGCATCTTCATGGTCCGATCGGCGGCACAATTGTGCGTTGACGCCGGCAATGTCTCGGTGTACTGTTGCTCCTCGGAATGAACCAACAACCAACAAGATATCGTGACATGTACAGCTGTGCGAACAACATCGAGTCATCTTTGCGAGCTGCGTTCAGCGTGTGATCAGCCGAGTCGAACATCTCCATAGCTCTTTTCGAAGAAGGCCTGTTGCGGCATTTGCACCCAGATGCAGGGCCCTACGTGCCGGCCGCCTCGGAGTTCTCGCTGGCCGGAGTCTGAGTTGGATCCTCGTCATCGGCTTCCGGAGACATGTCGATTGTTGCGCGAAGTGTTGAAGCATGGGCTGAGTCTGTGCAAGCGGCTGTACTGCAGATCGAGCGCAGGAATGCTGCGAAGCATTTGAGGGAAAATCTTGCACTACGCGGAAGGGCGTGTTGAGGATCCGTTAGGGTTAAACCCTAACGACGAAGGCTTCTTCTCGAAGAGTTGAACGTCGCCGCAGTGCAACTTGACGATCCGCAATCCAAGCCTTTCTATCTCCGAGGGATGATGGAATTGATCCTTGTCAGACCGGGAGCTTCAACCTTGCGACTTGCGACTCTCAATTGATCCGAATTGACGGACGGATGCGCCACTGTAGTCTAAGCAAAGGCAGCGCATCCGAATACGGCCCGAGCGGATGCCTCTTGGAAATTTGAACATCGGATTAAGCGTAATTACTGCAGATATATCAAAGATCAACACACAAAAGCAGAATAATCCCGTAGCGTTCCGTCCCATTCCAGTCCGATCCATTCCATCACCCCAAGGGTATACCCAACCATCCAGCCAACCAGCCCAACCGTATCCGTGTATAGCATCTCTTCAAGCCTTCTTAGGGAACTCACCAGGGACGTGCAACTGGCTGACACTGATATCGGTATCGTGTCTAATGACCTTTGGGAAAACCTGCCCCGTCTCGTGCGCGCCACGTGATTCCAAGCCGCCGAGGCCGTCATCCAGTTTCGGGGCGGTAATGTCCGAAGAGCCGGCGATGCCACTGCCTGTGTTGCTTGCGTAGGAGAGGTATGTGGCGTTTGGGTCGTTGCCGGTCACCGGGGAAGCAACTGGTTTGTTGTCAACGGCGTCAGTGGTGCCGTTGCCGACGGGAGTGATGATTGGAGCTGAAGTAGTGCTGTTCCCGACAGGAGTGATCACGGGAGCCGACGTAGCGTCGCGAGGAGCACCAAAGGCAGCACTGCTAGTAGTACCGGAGAGGTTGTTGGCGGGACCGGCAGAGCTAGTGGCTTCCACACCGCCGTCGTCGACCAAGGCAGCCTCAGTGGCAGCCTGTCGCTGCAAATCTGACTTGTCGTCATGGTTGTAGTGGTTGTATGCTGCAGCACCTGCAGCACCTGCTCCGACACCAACCGCGGCGGGCGCAATCCAGTTGGAGTACGAGCTCTGGTCGGGCTCGTAGCTAGTGGGGTTGGGTTGAGCCGGCTGCGTGTGCTCTGCCTGTTGGTAGTGTGAGGCCGGCTGCTGGCTCAAGTGCTGCTGGCCCGGGAGAAAAAACGATTGATCCTGGGGCTGGGCGGAGGTCGATTGCGGTTTCGCCATATAGCGTGCTTGATCCTCGTCGTAGCTGGCGGCACCAGGCGTCATCCCTGGGCTGTGAGAAGCGATTCCTTGCAGCCTGTAGGGATCTTCGCCATCACGAGAGTACTTGCGCCCAGGCTCGTCGGTGCGGATGATGGGAACAACGGCGGGAGCGACAGCTGGCGCAGCTGCATTGATGGTATCGCGATCGGAACTTTCGCTTGATTGACTGTGAGGTGCGTCGTAGTTACGCACACGCGAGACATTTAGATCAGACGGGAATCGTCCGCCTAAGGACGTTCTGTGGTTAGCGATCGTTTTCCTGAAGGTATGTACCTTCGTGAGGGGCGCAAGAAAGGGTCAGCACTCACTCACCTGGCTGCGGCCGCTGGGGTCTCGCTTCGATAGGATTTTGCTCAGAGAGGCTCGTGGCGTCAGCTGAGTATGGCACTTGGTCCGCCTCATCTTCCTCGAGGCCGTCGCTGCTGAAGCTACGACGACGATCACTGTTGACGCTGACACTCCTAGCGTGCCTGCGGAGGAAAGCTACGCGCTCTTCGCCAGTCTTCTCAGTAAGAGCCTGGATGTCTTGGTACCATGCAAGCATAGTCTCGTGACTTTCGGCGCGGAACACCCAGCTATGTCCCTTGTGCATGCCACCTGATTGACGGCCCTTGAGCATGAATTTCGAGCTCGAAGAACCGGCTTCCGAGTGCGTGCCGAGCTTCTGCTCTCCCAGGTAGAGCGACATGACTGGCGGCTGAGTGTAGATCTTGTCTGCAGACTTGAACTCATGCAGGTGAGTTGGCGACAGGACGTACCAGCCCGGGCTGTAGGATTTGAGGTACTTGCTCTTACGCTCAAGCATGCCTGCACGGATCTCGGTAGCGGCCGGGTGGTCTCTTCCAGGGTAGGTAATATCCTCGATGCGACGAAGAGGCACATCGGGCGCAACGAAGTGAGGGTCGTTGGTGACGAACGCAGACCACTCCTCGTCCTTGGGCATGGAGATCGGGCCGCTGCGCAGACCTTCAACTGCCTTGTAAGCATCATCACCCTCGCGCTTGAGGATACCAGCAAATGCGTTGTAAGCCTTCTGGATCTCGCCAACAACAATCGACTCGAGCTCCCGACCAGAGGTTTCGAGGTTGAGGTAGGCCTAATCAGGTTAGTGAGCGTACACGTACTATCACAACACAGCATGGCAACTCACCCTGTGGAGGTAGTTTTCCTCATCGATCTGCTTCTCGACTGCACGGTCGACGCCAAGCCTGACGACGTATGGGTCGTTCTTGCCAGTTGCGCTGCTATCCTCGTGGTCGGCATGCTGCAGCGCTTCCTGGAGCTTCTCGACTTCTCTCCTTGTAGCCTCCTTTTCCTTATCAACGGAGTTCTTGAAGTCGCCGCTCAAGCTTTTGATTTCCTTGATCTTCTGGCTGAGATCGCTACGAAGTCCACTGAGACCGCTAATGACGTCATTCTCAATCTCGCGCGATTTGTTGGCCTCGGCAAGCGAATGTCTATGGAAGTCCTCGAGAATACGAGTGGCATCGGCAAGACCGTCATTGGATAGCATCACAGCAGGGTGCGAAATTCCGCTGATCGCGCTCTGAACCTTTGTGATAGCTTTGGCGCGTGAATCGTATGAGCTCTGGACTTCGCGGAAGTAGGCGATCAATGATTTGAGGAGTTGACGCCACGACTGGAAGCGATTTGCTAGGATGTCGGTTGGCGAGCCCTGAGTGGGCACAGGCGTGTAGAATGCGCTGTTAAAATCCTCTGTCTCGTTGCCGCCTCCGACGCTCCTGATGCTTCCGGCAGTAAGACTCTTGCGACTGCCGCTGCGCTTCAAGCTGCCAGTGGCTCCAGTGCTGCGGCGCATGCTCGATTTCTTCTTGAGGGTGTTGTTCCTGGAGGGAATGCCTTGGTTGTTGGTTTGACCATGCGCGACGGCGGTCGAGGCGCTGGATGCGGAGCGGTTGATAGCTGTGCCTTGGGTGCCACTGATGGCAGAGTTGGGGCGCGCAGCAGCATCGAAGTCCTCGTGGAACTGCCCGCCAAAGCCCTGCTGGCCCATTGACTGACCGAGAGGCGAGGTCATGCTGGCGGACGGGTTTCCAGTCGCAAAGTCGGAGACACCGCTGGCCCCATTTCCATAGCCGCGATCGTAGTGGACGTCATTGGGGTTTGGCACACTGCCATACTGGTGAGACATGGTTGTTGCCAGACCAACGCAGGGCGGAATGTGCTCCTGCTGGTGGAAAGGAGATGCTCGTGGATATATGCGACGAGGTCGACGTGTAAAGTGGTATGGAGAAGTGTCGAGGGATCAAGAACGGTAGGGCAGAAGGAGGGGCGGCGGAAGCAGACGGGAAGGATGTCTTGGAGGGCGTGGTGGAGTGGTGGTGGTTTGGCGGTGCAGCAAATAGTGATGACGGCACTGGGCTGGGAGAGGAGCAGAGTGGAAAGACAAAGCGCGCGCGCGAGACAAAGTGACGTCTGCAGGAAGAACTACTGGAGCCTACTCCCTTTCCTGAAGCCTCTCACCTCTCCCTGAAGGCTCAGGGTTGGGCGGATCGACGAACTCCCCCTCGGCGCCGAGTTCCTTCGTGATCAAGCCAGCGGCTGCCCATCAGCGCACAGAATGCATGGAGGCTTTGCTTTGGCCCAATCTCTCCATAGCTTGCACGCCAATCTTGATAGCTCGCGCCAAGCAGCGAAGCTATGTCATCGTCAACCACAACTCCCTCCCGGCTGTGGGTGGAACGGCAAGACTGCTTGATGATGATCTGCTGCCTCTCCACTTCCGCGGCACATCATCTGCGCCCGCAATCACAATGCCTGCTGTCTATCAGGCCTGATTGTCCCAATTGCTGCCCAGGGCGCACGACAGCCGCGTGGTGGAACCTCTGTGCCTTGACACGGACACTTATATGTCTGCACTGTACGCCCGTGGCACCAGTATGCCAAAGCCCTGCTATTCCAAATGCAACACGAAACAAGGAAATGTACCAAAGCAGCAACTGCTTTCTCGACGTGGGGTTCAAGCCATTCGTTGACGCAAGAACCAAGATATGTACACTAACAACGGCAATCGGCACGCCAACACTTCTCACGTGCTTCGATATCTTGCTTTGGGGCTGCATGACAGCTATGTTGACGACATCGCTCTTGAAATTATTGCGTGAGCTTCGTGCTGTGTTGACTTTTGTGGCTTACCAAAAGTCTCCGCATGCTCTGATCCTCCCCAATTCTCACCGAAAAGTCGGCTTCCCAAAATGCCTGCTGAATCATTTGCCGACAGGCTGGTTGTATAAATAAGACAAACGCTCGCCTGGGATGAACAAGTTGATTCCAAATAATCATGTCTCCACACTTTCGCCAGAGCGCTATGATCTCTCTCTATAAATCTGTGAAATTGGTAAGCTATAAATAAAGCCTCTTGAAACGCCTGGTAATCAAGCAGAATTTCGGCACTATATATGGCCATCCGTCCTCTCACCCTGATATTTCCTTCCATGACAAGACTAAAATTTTCGTCTCATCACTGTCTACCGACGAGCGGCGAGCCTGAGATGTTTGGAAGATGCCCGATGAGGTCAAATTTCAATCACGTGCTCACGCGTTCCCGTTCGCCGACATCCGACGCGACTTGAGGTCAAAAGCCCGAACTATTCCATTGAACGTGCCTCTTCTTCTCTAGTAAAAAGTGAACCTTGCGACAGCTCAGCGTAGCGCACAGCTTGGTGTCTACTCGCTATGGGAGTCGGTCAGCAGCGCAGCACGGCGCTCTTCTTCAAAGGTCGATAGCACAGGGATGTACGACGCTGACCAAGATACCCCGTGGTAGTTTTCTCCCCTCTCCGTCGAAACCAGTAAGCGATTTTACGATATGGACTAATGAGCCAGTACTGTGGCACTAATGGGACATCACTTTCGCAAGGCTGTGCAAAGGCTGTGCCTCGATGAACGTGGCACCAAGCTGATAGGATAGCTGCATGCAGGCCCGACGGGTCGGTATGGCTGCAGCTCAGCGCATCATGCTTATGGCTCAGCCTCGCCCTTCCCCGATTTCTCTGCCTCGCCTGCTCACCTGGATGCTATCTTCCACCGGTCGCATCAGAACATCACACTCCATAACCTGACATGGAACAGAACAAGTAAGACTTTGTCTTACATCGTGTCGAAGACGACCACCCTCGGCCACATATATTCAAGATGGATCCAGCGTCGGCAATCGGAGTGGCGTCAGCCGCGATCACATTCTTGGACTTTTCGATCGACGTGTGCAAGACGTTCAGCCAGATCATCACCTCCGACGAAGGCATCACGAAGCACAATGCAGACATTGCAGCGACTGTCAAGAAGTACAAGGAAATGGCGGAAGCGCTCAAAACAAAGGGTGATTCTGTGACCACACTCCAGCTAGGAGCGGCGATCAGCAGCGCTGTAGAGGAGAGTATCGGGGTCTACACGGAGTTGCTTGCCTTGGTTGAGCGGCTGGGGCAGGCGAGGAATGTCCCGGTGATTGGAACTCTCAAGGCTGTATACCATTCCATGCGGTCTCGAGAGAATGTTGAAAGGCTGCAACGCAAGGCTGAATCCTCTCGGTCAATCATAATCCAAGGTCTTGTGGAGGCAACGTGGGAAACGAGCACTCTCGGTCATGATTCTTCCACCAAAGCATTTCAACATCTGGACAAGCAAGACATAGAGATTCTGGCAGCACTCAAAGCTGGAAACAGGGACTTGCTCAGACGACTGATCGAATCTCGCCGGCACTTCGATACCACTGTATCAGACCTGCAGGACTCCATTCGGACTGATCATGACCACATCACGCAGAAGATTGACAGCTTGACACAGAGAGTGATTGATATGGACAGGCCTGATCTCAAGAAGGCTTTCGTGGACAGCCTTTTTTTCCCGGACTACGAAAGACGCGAAAAAGCTTTGTCTGGACCCAGTCCGAGAACTTTCGAGTGGATCTTCAATCAAGACGGTGTTGCCGGCTCGACACCGTGGCGCCAGGTCAGATGGCCCAGCTTCCCACAATGGCTAGAGAACACGGACTCGAGTCAGCAGTATTGGCTTAGCGGAAAAGCAGGCTCCGGCAAATCAACACTGATGGCGCACATCATCCGGGATGACATGGCTTTGAACCGGACAGAAAGTCACTTGAAGAAGTGGCATGGCACCAAGACTCTACACATCCTCAAATTCTTCCTTTTCCGTCCGGGCCGCGAGCAACAGGCAGGACTCGAGTCCCTTCTGCGGTCACTCCTTTATCAACTCGTGAAATCCGTTCCTCTCCTGCAAGAGATCCTCATGGCCAGGTTTCTTCCTCAGGGCTGCGGTGCTAGGATACCCACATGGCCTGCCGAAACACTGAAGAGTATGCTGAAATCAGCTCTTGATGCTGCCGACGAGTGCTGCTTTCTCATCTTCATCGACGGGGCAGACGAGTTCGAAGATTTTCAACACCTACGAGGCCGTAGTGTGGACGCCACTGATCTTGTAGACTTCTTACTTGATGTTCAACAGCCTCAACACGTCAAGCTATGCATCTCGGGTCGCCCTGAGCTTCGCATTACCAATGTGCATCCAAGCTTTCTGGAAGCCAAACTTGCTGACCTCAATTATGATGACATTCGTTGCTTCGTTGATGATCAGATGCAAGCGATGACTGCAATCCCTGTCGGAGATCGCAAGGACTTGGCAAAAGAGATCGCTCATCGTGCTGATGGGATCTTCCTGTGGGCGGCATTTGCAGTCACACAAATGAAGAAAGCATGCCTTGACGGTTATGGAGAAGACTACTCCGCACTTTGTGGAAGACTTGACGACATGGGCAAAGATTTGAACGACGCGATCTCACAGATGCTTCAAAAATCGAAAAGCCTCACAGGCCAGCCCTGGCTTTCTATCTTCAAGCGTTGAAGTCTTGGCGCGATTGTGGTATGCGAAGGCCTCTAGATGTTGGGTTGATCGCTTTATCGCGCTCAGCCAAAGACGTGCAGACTAGGTCTGAGTTTCTGGCTGCATGCCGTAGAGAAGGATGCGATATCCAGAATTTTAGCCAAGGCATCCTCGAGGTCAGCGGCTTGTCGTCTGGCGATTCCACGCCGCCCGAAGAAATGTGGATGCTAGTAAGATCCCACAGTGATTGTTCTAGCGAGAGCGATTTACAATTTGAACGTGAACATCTCGATTTCGAGCCTGGCGAGGGTGCTTGGATCACCGTGGCGTACTCTGGCCATTACAAGGAAATCTGGAAATTCTTCAACGCCCATGTATCTTTCATACATCGCTCTGCATACGATTTTTTCTTTGCCCCCGACGACTGGAATGGCGAGCATGTAAAGCAATGCAGGTCACTTCTTGGCCATGACGGAGAGTCAAAGGTGCATGCAAGACTGCGAGCAGGTCTGACAAATCGTCTCTGGATCGAGCCGCTGTACATGTCCACCGTAGGAGCCGAGAAGAGATTGTCCCTTGCACAACATATCACGAACTGCTCTCACATGATTATGACATACGCGATGCACGCTGCCATCCCCTCATTGACTCAAGGCCAACTTACGAATTACCTGAACGACCTCCTTTCCAGCATGCGACTGGAACTGCTCCTTGGCTTGGTCAGAGCGCCTATTGTCGAGAATCGCAAACATGTACCAGGAGACATCTTCTCATGCCAATTGCAAGACGGCTATCTGCAAACGCTGGACGAAGACAGGCTTGCCATCTTCGAGTCTACTGGACTCAATGCAGACCTTGATACCATGGCATGGCTTGAAGCCAATTTCTTGTGGCATTGTGCTTCGTGGGAAGTTCTACACGGCTACGTCCACAGGCACATTGATGCTCTGGCTGGGCGTGCCATTGCACCACTTATCCAAGCCGACTTATTGGAACGCCTTGCGAGACGAACACGGACACGGTACCGTTATGAGAGCAACGCTGCAATAGATTTGCTGCAAAATTTCGTTCAAAGCTGGTTTCACACACTAGCTCGTACCCATCGGTCATTTGGAACCCACAACTCTGTTTGGCAATGGATCGTTCGACTCGTATCAGGGAGTATTGACGTCCAGGGGCGTGAAAGTCCAAATGGAACCAGGCTCAGCTTGGCCCACTGTCATCATAGACTCCCAATCTTATATCAATGGACACCGCTGACTTCAGGTGGCACTGCAGGCTGGCACGAAGAAAGAATGATAACGGCTCTAGTCTCGTACATTATATCGACCTTCGATTTCCCTGGAACTTCTCGAGGACCTCGTACTCTTGAGAATCTTGCTCGGATTATAGAGCCTTGGAATGTATGGATTGAACTATCCTCAAAACCGAGAAACCGCAGTATTCAAACTTTATTGTCTATTAACATCGGCTCGTTATCTACAGCGAGTTCCAAGAAATACCAAGGACATCCCTCTGATTCACATGGCATGCGTTATCGCCTGACGTGTGTTGAAGGCCCTGCGGATCGGTCGGCCTCTCCCATACTGCTTTTCTCTGTTGACTTAGATCCGTCGATAGTTCTTTGGTATGGTCCTAAATTAATAATCCAAGAAGGACCGGGTGAGCTCGGCGGAATCGCAAAGTTGGAACATGGGAGTTTAGGCGTCCTCGTCGATGCTGTCCGCCAAAACATGGAGCTAGACGAAAACCAGAAAGATTGTATGATCGAAGGTATCAGGGCTTTCTCAACGATTTGATCAGGCTGATGTGGGTATGGTTACTATCTTCAGCAAAAGTGTGTCTCTTTTCTGTTGTACATACGACTATAGTCCAGTGGAGGCTATTCACTCCAATGTACACAAGCAACGAACCGTGCGAGTAGCACCAGTGTAGTTGGCCATTTATCAATCCCGCCTGTCGTATGATTTCAGGGTCTGTGACCGAAGTCTCGGATCTTGAATATTGTGGCTCGAAGAATATATACTCTTGATGCTTTGCAGCTCCTGATATTGAGAATTAGTAGAATCGCACTGCAAGTTTGGACGACCATGTTCTGGCCAAGCAGAGTGATTGCGAAGCCCAGAATTTACAGCCCACTTGTTCTTGCGGAGAACGCGCGACGACTCATTCGTTGCTATTTTACCAGCAGAGCAGAACCCAGTGAAGCAGTCCAGGTTTAAATCCAACATCAATGCCAGACGATATCACGGGCCCGATCAAAGGCGACGGCGACGTGCAAATCGCGCCCATTGCCGCAGAGGAAACATACAAATTGCGGCATGAAGTCCTCTGGCCGAACGCGTCGCTGCTGGAAGTCCAGCTTGCCGTGGATTCCGCCAGCATCCATTTAGGCGCATTTGCACATCAACAAGAAGACTTTTCGGAGAAGCGCGCTCCCATCGGAGTCATCACCATCCACGTCTCAAGGCCAAAGGACGAGTCGGCATCGGCAGAAGCATCAAGCGAAAGCCTCGAGGCGCAGTTCCGAAAACTGGCAGTGGCACCCGAATGGCAAGGTCGAGGTATTGGATCGAAGCTCGTCGAACAAGCTGGTACTGTCGCTCACGATGCTGGGGCATGTTCGCTTTGGTGTGACGCTCGCACAAGTGCGCTGGCATTTTACGAGAGATTAGGCATGCAGACGGAGGGCAAGTCGTTCATGAGGAAGGGGGTGGAGTACGTGAAAATGCGACGGTCTTTGATTTGAGTCGCTGCGAAAACTGCATTGCATAGAGCACACAATTGAGGTATCAGCGCCATCTCTTTCCTCCTTCCATTTGGCCGTTCCGAAGAAGGTACTTCCACTCAGCCAGCAGTATTGGGAGCCCGTGACCGTGCTTCTGTTCAATCACAAAAGTACAAACAGATGTGACCCAGTATCAAGACTTGCATACGAGCAGATTGAGCGATTGCGTCGAACTAGTCGCAGTCATTGTTCAAGCAGTGCCACATCAGCTGATTCCTAATGTCAGTTCTGAGTCGTGCTCGTGGGCTTAATACATTGGGCTCTTCTGGCCGGCTGCAAAGTTCAAGCCTCTCGCTTCCCCCAAACAAGACACAGCCGGACAGCCTGCTTGCTGCTGCTATATAATACTGTACGACATCACATCATTTGTTTTCTTTTACCGAGAGCTGTGTTGCTTGATATTACATCGTGGCCGAAATCCAATGGCAGTTTGCAACCCACTCTTCTTCCCATGATGGTGAAACCTCAGTTGCTTTAGACAAACATTCTCTCGGATTGCATGGGCGTTCAGCCCTGCTTTGGCGGTGGCAGCCACGTTGCTTCGCCACATCTTGATTCGGAACATGGGCTGCCCATGGTTCGCTTTCAGGCGTCCATGCAGGACGCTCTTGGACCTCGCGTTCTAAACAGACTGTTATGAATGGTGCTACATCACTGTCAGGTCTCATCGGCATGTGAGTCCGCATGCATAGCGGACGCCCCGGAACCGTGCGTATCGAGAGGCGGTCATCGATCTCATGCGGACGCATTGTGAACAGCCTTGTAAATACAAAAGAAATCAAGGTTCGAAGTGCAGGTATAAGAAGCAGTATTTTTCCTGTCTGTAAATCATCACATCACGTCACAATTACGATCGCAGTATTACCACAGATAATATACTTTCTTCCAAGATGAAGCTCTCCCTCGCATACACATCCATAGCCTCACTAGTGACCATCGCAGCTGCGACGAGCTGCACATCTGACAATGCACTCGCCTGGCCGTACACCCCCGATGGTGGGGACGGCACCACTTGCGACGGCAACATAGGATGCGAAGCGATCGTTGCAGAAGGCCAGTGCAACGCTCTCAGCCTGATCGATGACACCGACACGACGTGCGTCCACAAGCTGAAGATGCGGAAGCGAGCCGTCGATCTGGACCGCACGTCGAACGAAGGATGCTTCACCTTTTTGGACAATTCTCTTTTGTGCTTGAACCAAGCAACTGGTATGTAGACCTTGTCCTATCACGTTAGTACCCCGCCCTACATTTACTGACATCTTTTCCCAGGCGACTACCACGACGACGTCGGTGGAAGCGGTAATGCCATCACCGGCGTGTAGACAGGCCCGGACGGAAAAGTGCAGACCGTCACAGGCGTCACTGCGGAGCCGACGACCACGGCAACGGCAGGGGGAGACAGCGAGAGCTCGTCAGAATCATCAGCATCCACCACAGAACTCAGCGTAAGCCAGACCACCTCCGGTACTGCTGCTGCGGTAGCCGCGAGCAGTTCACGTGCTTCCAGTGCTTCATCGCGAAGCTCTTCTGTATCTCAGAGCTCAGCTGCCGCGCAAAGCTCCAGTGCGTCACAGAGTGCTTCTGCGGCAGCACAGACAGGCGCTGCGGTAGCTCAGATTGACAGACGTAGCGGAATTTTGGTTGCACTCGCCATGCCGCTCGTATTGGCTGTTGTATGATACCTACTCTTCGAAAGCCGGCAGAGCAAAGATTGCTGCTTAGCGAGTCCTCTTCCAGACCTCGTATGAAAGTCCGGTACAGAGATATCATTGTTTGGCAATGAAAATGATTAACATGACTTAGACCAGTGGAGATGTAATTGCTCCAGCGCTAATAATATCCACCGTACCATAAAGCTCCAGAGACCATACTGTTGTTCGTAGCAACGTGGAAGCAGGAAATGCAGCAGCTGCCAAGACCGGGGCACAAGGAAGAAGGTACTCCAGGGTTCCTTCAAACCTCGGCTCTGAATGCTTTAAGATCCACAACAACAATAGCAATGCAATAATTTTCCACTATGTCTACAGACGTCCTTGATTTCACTCGCTTCCTCAAAGAGGTGCAACGGGTCTTCGAGACTTACAACAACTACGATGACTGGACAGCGCACGACGACTCGATCAAAGTGGCACCGAAAATTGATCGGATCTTCCGATCCATCACGGGAGAAATCCTCGAAGAATCGCCTTTCGAAGCTAAGGCGCAGGCATTGAGTACCACCATTGAGATTGTCGAATGGATCATGAAAGACCGCAGCGCGATTGGCCACGATGTAAGACAAGACTTGCCCTCGATGGCCCTGGAGCCTACTATCAGTCAAATCCTGGACATACTGCTACCCGAGGAACTGGCTGCACTACAGGCAGATGGAGAAATTCCGAAGGCTCTTCGGGGCCTGCGAGGGCACGCTGAGGCATACGCCCTGGATCTGAAGATCGATGGCTCGATTGACAGGTTGTGGCTAGAGGAGTCTGATCAGGAGGATGAGGCTCACATGGCAGTTTAGATGATCGACAATGGTCAAAACGGCCTTTCACTATGTTTGAACTTTGTACTCACGGAAGATGTTCAGAGGACATCGATGTTGCGAAGCTGCTTGATAGTTTTACATGAATACGAACTCTCAACCAACCATTTTTTTTTTAGTGGTTGAAAGCATCGATGGATGCAAACTCTTCGACCAACCTTTTTGCAAATATGAGACAGTCCATCGTGTGATTTGTGTGTTATCGTCTGTACTGTATGCGGCTATACCATTGAACATCGCTGGTTATCGCGCCGAATCAGCGATTGCGGAACTTAGAGGGCGTTGAAGAAAGCGTTTCCAAACGTGTACCAGCAGACCGGCAACCAATTGTTCGTGGAAACAGAATAGGATCTACATATGCCTTGAGAGCATCATCCAGATACCTATTCATGCCGGATGATCATTGCCAACAAGCGCCCGAATGTATCTACATCTACACATATACAAAAACATGGAGATCTTATAGTGTTACTAGGGTTAGACTGAGTCACGTGATCCCATACAACACATGCGAAATCATGCCCAAACAACATGTTCAGAGGTTACAAATAACAAATTCCAGGCTCTAGACACCGCAACTCACAAGTCCGTCAAGAGTGACACGTTTCTACCAACTTTTGTTCTTTACATCTTGCCAAGAATCCAGCCAAGTAGCCATATCTCACCTATACTTCACAAACCTTAAAACCAAACCTTCCGCTGGCCTTCCAGAAACTGTAAAATATGAAAGGGAAGCATCGTTAATCGTATGGAGCATGCAAAAGAGTTCGCCACTCAGTCATCAGTAGCCCTCCAAGCACCCCACTCCACAGCACCAGGCTGGTCAACGAAGAGCTCGACTCCAAACTTCTCATCAGGCACTTGCGAGTGTGCATACATTCGGTCCAGCACCAGCCAGACGTCCCCGAGACGCCGCATGTTGGGTTCGATGTCGAGGTCATCGGTCTGGATGCCGCCGGCGCTGCTGTCGGAATACTCGCCTCCGCCGGAGGATGTCAGGATTCTTCTGTGCGGACCGCGGCCGACTTCGATGGAGAGGCGAATGAGCGATGTGCGAGCGGAGGATCCAGGCGTTTGGAGACCGGCTGGACGGGCGACGGCGTAGAGTTTGAGGAGGCGTCTGGGTACAAGAGGGATGGCAACTCGATTGTTGTCTTGTATAAAGCCGGCCATGGGTAGCTCGGTTCTCAGACGGCCAGCTCCTTCTTTAGGCAACAAAGCCAGTCGGACAGGATGCATAGATTCGGCGAGGATGCTGAATTTGCTAAGTTGGTTGGGCTCGAAGGTGCTGCAGATGATGGTGTATTTTCCAGGCTCGACTGATCCTGCCTCGGCGACGCAGCACCGTCTTCTGTAGTCTTTGCTGTCGACCACGATGTCTCTGGCGCGAATGGCCCTTACGCGTTGCCCATAGCCGTGGATGAGCTTGAGATGCACGTTCAAGGCGTCATTGTCAGCTTCGAGCAGTAGGCTGATGGCTGTTTTCCGTGTGACTTCTATGGAGAACTGAGGATTGGTCGAGTACGTCGGACTGTGGGCATTGCCACCAGCGGTGTCTTTCTGCCAAGCACCAAATATGCTTGTGTTGCAAGGATAGCGCTCGGGCGTCTCTTGTAAAGTGAAGGGCCCATCACACCACGCGCTTAGAGTGAAAGTGAGGTTGACGGGTGGCAGCTCTTGCTCGCCTGGTATGAGCGTTATGGGCTTCCCTGCCTGACAGCGCTCCAATATGAGCAAGGTCTGCGGGCTGTCGACGAAATTCGATTTTTCCACAGCATTCTCAGCGAGCAGCAGGCGGTTGCCTCCGGAGTGGAAAGCGTGCAGTGATATGAAACCACGAAGGTCGATGTCTTGAGGATGCGCATCATCTCGGTCGGATGGGTCAGTGCCTCGGAAGTGTCTGCACAACAGCAACCACACAGTAGATTGCTTCTGCGTCGTGACTGTAAATTGTGGGTGTCCTTTGAGACTCGCATATCTCCTACACGCAGTAGTCGGATCTGACAAATTCCAAGAGAAATGAAGATCCTGGCGATGACTGAAAATCCCAGGGTTCCAGTTCAAGTATATCGATTCAAAATTCTGTATAACGTTGTCGAGATCCATCCAGAACGTGCCTGGTGAGAGCTGATCGTCGGCATTGAGTAGGTCCCTCGATGACTGAACTGGCTCCTCAATGTCGTGCACTCCGGCTTCGCTGGCGCCCATGCCGGTGTCCGAGACGTACGACGACTCTTTAAATCTGCCGCGCCAGCTTGTGCCCTCGCACCAAGGGTTCTTGATCAAGAAAAGTCTTTGACCGTCAATTTCTCTCACGTCAAGTACAGCGTAGTCGTGCTGGCCAGCTAAGCCAATTTCTTTCTCAGCTCTCGCAGATATCTTGCCTGTGCCCATCGTGATCATGACGTCGCCGTAAGTGAACGCGTTCAAAGCACGTCTCCAGAATGTGTCCGGCTCGAGATCATCGGATTGAAGGAAGACTTGCTCAGGTATCCAACCACTAAGGATCCACAGATCTGTACCGCTGTTGCTGCCAGGAAAGTCGTAACCACCACGGACTTTCAAATACGCTTTCTCAAGCAATGCTGGCCAGAGAAGTCCTGGATTCGCGCGATCGACCACATGTATGACTCGCGTAGTCTTGCTGGTAGGCAATGTATCGTCTATCACCACCCTGCGATAGCATCCGTTGAAGTTCAAACGAACGATGTATTTGCCGTTCTGAGACAAAAGTGGATGAGCTCCTTCCGGATTATAAGGGTGAAGCACAGAACGCATGATCTTGGCATGGCTACGCTGGGCTCTTGCAACACCGGCGCACAATGAGGCAACAACAGAACAATCAGTAGCCGCATCCTGGACGACATCGATCTTCTTTGGATAGTCCATGCTTGGGCCTGGGTTCAAATCGTCCTTTGACAGCCAAGCTGGTGGAGGCAAGGCTTCAGACGGACGTTTCCAACCATCGAAGACTTCCCGCTGGAAATCGGACAGACTGAGCTCAACGCCGTCCGAGTACAAGTCCTCTCCATCCTTAAGGGCGAAATCTTCCGGAGTTGGCTCCTTGGTCCAGGGTGGATATTTGGCGCCATTGAGGATACTGGCTCTCAGTACCAATATCTGCTCAGATCTAGGCAAGACCCTCGACGACATGGGCTCCTTGAACTCTCTCGCGGCAATGAAAGCAGCTCTGCCACCCGCGTCGTCGAGCGTAGGCGCATCCTGACCCGCCGGGCGCCAGTCACTATTTGTCTTGATCTGCTCGGCTTCCTGCAACAGCTGAGCCACGCGTCTGGACAACTGCGAGCGGTCGATGGGGTTGTCGGCGAGCTTCAGAGCTCGCATTGACGTGTCGGCGGCATTGATGGCGTTCTCTAGCGCCTCGCTTCGGCTCTTGGAGCGCACCAGCTTCAAGGACAACTCGTCGGCGTCCTGACGGAGCGAGTCGATATCATGGGGCGACAGGCTCATGGGAGGCACAGGCACGCGGTGCTCGTACAAGCATGCTCTCTCCGGTTAATAATGCGGGTGATGTTCACGTGAATCATGCGTGGTGCACATGTGAAGTCATCGGGAGCTCTCGGGCGTGGGGATGTCGCGCTGTTGTCTCGGGGCTCTGCAGCTGCAATTGATGCACAGCTTTCCCCAGGTTTCGGGTTTCGACGGCGTGTGCACGTGCATGGAAGGGAAGAAGTGAGAGTAGTGAAGGAGATCAGTCAAGCTTCGAAGCCGAGGTTGCTTTTCGGCTCCCATGACGAGCCAGCGCTCGCATCATACGCTGCCGCGCATATCTCTCGGTAAAACGGTAGTATGCGCAGCCGCAAGGTTCTTTGCATACTACGACATACACATATCTCCCATACCGCACCCATTGACAGGCCTCGTTGCAATTAAATCTTTCTGACGTTTTCCGACACTCCCAGCGCCGTACCGATAGCGGAGCTCACCATCGTAAGACGACAGAACACCTCGATAGCCTCTCCAACTCGAAACCGCGACTTCCTTCCACCCGAGTCACCACAATAGAAAAGAAATAGAAAAAGAAACACCACAGCAAAAAAATGGCCGCCCTCTCCAAAACAGAAGTCCCGCCCTGGGGCCTCGCGATCGCCGGCTCCACCGGCGCCGTCATAGCCAACGCCCTCGTCTACCCTCTCGACATCGTCAAGACCCGGCTGCAAGTGCAAGTGAAGCCCAAACCCGGCGATGCGCTGCGAGACCCGCGCGACGACCCGCACTACACCGGCACGCTGCACGCCATCACCAGCATCCTGGAGCAAGAAGGCCTGAGCGGGCTGTACAGCGGCATGGCCGGCAGCTTGATCGGCGTTGCGAGCACCAACTTTGCGTACTTTTACTGGTACTCGACGGTGCGGACGCTGTATTTGAGCAAAGTGCAGACGGGCGGCAAGGCGACCAGCACGGCAGTGGAGCTGAGTCTGGGCGCGGTGGCGGGTGCGTTGGCGCAGATGTTCACTATCCCGATTGCGGTTGTGACGACGAGGCAGCAGACGCAGCCGAAGGGCGAGAAGAAAGGCATGTTGGCTACGGCTAAGGAGGTGATTGATAGCGAGGACGGGTACAATGGATTGTGGAGGGGCTTCAAGGCTAGCTTGGTGTTGGTCGTCAACCCGGCGATCACATACGGTGCCTACCAGAGACTGAGGGATGTGTTGTACCCTGGCAAGGTCAACCTCAGGGCGCATGAGGCTTTCCGTGAGTTTCGAAATTACTCGTTTGTACCGATTGATCAGATTAAAGCTAACATGACTTTACAGTCCTCGGCGCTATGTCCAAAGCCCTAGCAACAATCGCAACCCAGCCCCTCATTGTGGCCAAAGTCGGCCTGCAATCGCGCCCTCCACCATCGCGCAACGGCAAACCCTTCAAGTCCTTCATCGAAGTGATGAAGTATATCATCCAGCACGAAGGTCCCACAGGCCTGTTCAAGGGCATTGGCCCGCAGATCCTGAAGGGCCTGCTGGTGCAAGGCTTCTTGATGATGACAAAGGAGCGTATCGAGCTTGTATTCGTGCTCCTGTTCAGATACTTCCGTAAGGTGCGAGCCGAGAAGTTGGAGAAGCTGCAGAAGATCGCTGCCGAGAAGGTCGCGCAGGCTGCTGAGAAGACCAAGTTCGCGGCTGAGAAGGTTGCCGCGTAGATGGCAGAAGATCAAAAATGAGATCTCAAGAGCGGTGTCATGTAGCATGCAGGCGTTTGGGCTAGGATGTCTGGATCTCTTTACGAGCGTACTAGATTTCATTCCTGAACAGATGCGCGGTTATTTGAATTTGTTTGTTTTGGGCGAGCTGGGTATATACATGTACAGAGATGAAGAAGCACGCCTCATTTCTTTCCACACCGACAATAATCTGGAGTCCTTGCCTGTTTTTCGTCGCTTGGTGTCGTGTCGTGCAGGTTTCTGTTGGACGCCTACTTCCTCGACTTGACCTCCTGCTCGAGGCCCTTAACGTAGCCCTCTAGCCTCTGAACCGCGGATTGAAGGGCCTAAGCGATGCGCGTTAGCTCTCTTGTGTCGTAGTCTGATACTGGGGCGCGCCAACTTACGTATACGTCCTCTGTGAGCAGCTCGTTCGACACCTTGTACTCGTCCACAACGTAGTAGTAGAGTCCCGAACCGGCAAGCACGGAGCCGAGGAGGAAACCAAAGATACTACCAGAACAAGATCGTCAGTCTCAATTCCTGCTACATTTGTTTGCAACTCTTGCCGACCGATTTCAAAGCTCCATCGCGCGTGCTTCCAATCCCAATGCCTCCAACCGGACCCATCCGGCTCGCGACAGGCAAACAGGCATCCTCCTCTTGCGCTTCAAGTTGTTCCTCCCGACGATATCCCAATCACAATCTCGGAAGACTCACGTTCCCCTGAACGCGCCCACTGGCTTGCGCACCGGCGCGGCGGCAGCGTCCATCATCCGTTGCGAGGTCTGGAAGCCGCGACGGCCGGAGATCTGGGCGAAGCTGGTGGCAGGACGGGTGAAAGCTGCGCTGCGGAGCGCGGAGGGCATGCGGAAGGCCATGGCTATGTTTGTGTTGTTTGACAGATTTCGTCTGGAGAGGTGTGGTTGTTCTGGAGTGGATTGTGGTTCGGTTGTTTGCTATGCTCGGGTCCGGTCGTGTGAGGGTGGAGACGGGATGCTTGCTGGAGCTTGGATGGTGGTCAGCTCCGGAAGGTGCGATGGGGGGCCTGAGGCAGAAGAGGGCTCCCCGTCTCGCATGACGGTCTTGAAGACATCAACTTTCAAGTCTCCCAGATGTCTCCGCATCTTATCAAATATGGGATCTTGGATAGCAAGCTCAACGCACTGAGATATCCACATTGCTTGCCACAGCGCCCTGGTCACCATTGGAGCATTCCGTCAAGCATGTAGCACCGCATGTATACAGCTCAGCCTGGTAGCAGCTCTGTACCAGGGAACACGAAGCTTACAGGACGAGTCCATGTCATGGGCATGAAGAAACGCAGTCCTGATCCAATCCTATTCCAATCCGTACGCTTATTTGTGCATGGTAGATCCATCGCTGAGGCACGTCAAAGGAGCTGATGAGCTCGAAAGTGATTGGGATCGGGCGAGTTCTGCAAGGCCCAGCGCTCATGCTGTACTGGATCATCACCTGATACATCGGGACCAATTATGCTTGTTGTACTGCATGTACACATTTCAGCCCGACGACTTCGCAGACACTCTTGAGGCAGTGCAGCCAGACCGGTGTTCTTGCGTCTTCAAATACTTGACGGACAGGCATGCATCTCACTTCCAACGCCATACTGCTCTGAACCGCCATCTTCTTTCACCTCGCCATGTCAGAGTACCAATGGCGACCAGTTGACAAGACGAGCTTGGGATAATACACTTGGTATGAGGCAATGTAAGGCACGTGTATATCATGTTGCATGTGACCGAACACTTCTGTTCCATCCAGAACATCTTCTGTCTGTGTGAAGCTTAGCCACTTTCTTCGCAAATATTTGTATCACTCCATGCATCTCGTAGCAATGCATCATTCCTTCGGTCCCAGCTTCTCGCCGATCACTGCCACTCTTCCAGCCTTCAAAGCAAGATGACCACGCTGACAATCCCAAGCAAAATACTCGCGCTCCCTTAAGCCATACAAATTCAAGAAAACAAGCCCAGCCAAAAGCCTCAATAAGTAAACCTGAAATGCGGATGATCATCTCCCAGATTATCCGCATCCGGTCCCTCCAACCTCCAATCCCTCTCACCTCGGTCACGCTTCTTATTCTCCGCCATGACACCCAACAGCAGCACCACGCACGCCGCCGCACACATCCACAGCAAACCGAGACTCGTGCCATAGCCGACAGTGTAATGCGGAGCCTGCGTAGTGATGAAGATATTACTCGCGATAATCCCACCACAATTGCCAAACCCGACCATCATGGCGCTCGCAATCGAGCGCTTGTAGTGGCCTGTCATGTTATTCTGGATCCAAGCGAGGGTGACAGGCTGGCAGATGTAGCCGCCGCTGACGATGATGAAGATGGCGAAGTAGCGCACGCCCACTGCCACGGAGTCCTGGCAGAGCAAGATGATATACCCGATGGACGCAATGCAAATCCCCAGAATGCAGAACCCGAAGCGATGGCGTGCGCGGTCTGCGCACCAAGCCACCACCAGCGAAACAACAGTCGCGACGACGAACACGGGAATGCTGCGCACTTGAGCCGCTTGCGCAGTGTATCCGAGATCGCGGATGATGGTGGGCGTGAAGAAACTCGTCGAATATCCGGTGTTGACAATGCCGATGTACATGATGACGCCGCAGTAGATTTTCCAGTCGCCAAAGACGCGTTTGCGCGCGGGGCCATCGAGGCGGTTCATTTTGGCGTCGGCGACGTCGACGCTCAGGCGGGCGATGAGCAGTCTTCGTTCGTCGTCGTTGAGGAACTTGGCGGTTTCGGGCCAGTCTGGGATCAGCCATTTGGAGATGACGGCGACGCCGCAGGTGATGATGCCCTCGCTGTGAATACATCAGTAGGGTTCTCGTGACGCAAAGGATGGGTGTTGACGAACATGATGAAAATCCACCGCCAGCCTCCATATCCTCCCAGTCCATCCAGATTAGCAATGGCATAAGCAAGCAAGCCACTGAACGCTCCGGCCAGAATCGCTCCGCAGAAGAACAAGTTCAAGCGCCATTGCAGCTCGTAGCGCTTGTAGTACATCGAGATGAGGTATACGCATCCAGGGAAGAAGCCGGCTTCGAACAGGCCAAGCAGGAGACGCATGGCAATGAGACCAGCTTGGTTCTGTACGAGTCCTTGGCCTACGGTGGCGACGCCCCAGAGGAACATGATGGCTGCAAGCCATGTTGATGGTGCTACTTTCTTGAGGATGATATTACTCGGGACCTGGAGGGTTTAGTTAGTAACGTGGAAATAACATGGCATTTCCAGAGCCTTGTGGGTTCGTGCCGTCGAAAGTGAACGGCAGAAGCAAGTGTGCTTGCCACGGAGGGACCCCGAAGATGCAGATAGGAAATCGTACCTCGAACAGGATATACGTGATGAAGAACGTAAACAAAGCGACATTGTAGTCGTCGCCGGTCATCTCCAGATCCTCAGTCATGCCCTGGATCCTTGCATTTCCTAAGAAACCATATCAGCGAAAGATCTTATCTCGATGATCACCAGGAGCATCGATGCCATGTACCAATGTTGGTCCTATCCAGGAACGCGAGCCTGCGCGATGACAAGTTAGCACTAAGCGTGCAGGGCGCGTGATGCTAGACACACATGAACAAGAACCACAGGATCGGCACGACGTGCAGGTCGATCTTGCGCAAGAGCTTCTTCTCAGTCGCAGGGTCAAGCTCGTACTGTAGAGCATCTCGGTTGGCTTTCACAGTCGTGTCTTCGACGGGAAGCTCTTTTAGCTTCTCGTCGGCCACGTGCGTGTCCATCTTGCCGGCGAGAAGTCCGCGAAGAGGAGAAAATCAAATAGAGCACTGTGAGTAAAAGATGTGATAGCAGAGAGGGGTGAGCTTGCTAAACGCGCTTTATTCAAGCAGGACGATGCCTGCAGTATATAAAGCCCCTTCTGATAACGAATGCCCAGACGGTCGTTCCCCCGCATACAGGTGCGATCAGCTGTCAGGACTGTCTACTTTCCGTAGATCCTGTGTATAACCTTTCTGCTCCCCAGGATCGACATGTGGTATCCCCGCATTCGCCTAGCCGAGCGAGCAAGCCATGTGATGCAGCTGTAGCCACAGGTAGCTGTCAAAACATCGGTAAGACTCTAGGGCTGGTCCCATGCGGCGGGAAGCTGTTTCGGCAGATAGGCGAGAGGAGTTAGGGCCGAGGTCATGCAACTCGGTGCTCTCTGCTGGTTGATGAACCACCGTGCTAACATTTGCGACCTCATTGATTGAGCATGAGCCGATTTTGGCGAGGGTATTTGCGAGTAACGTGAGATCTCGCTTGATCTTGGCAGATCGCCTTGCTGTGGTTACAATGGACTTCCTGCCGTCGTGAATTCGTAGCGGCACCCGACCGATCTTCACTCGTAGCAGCATTCCTTGCTCACTCAACCGTACAAGATGCATCTTTTCAGACGAGCGATGTTGATGCCCGCAAAGCAGTGATGGAAGTTATGCGTTGCATGGACAGGTTCGAAATATCGCTGCATGTCTGTCTCTTTGACATCGAATGTCATTTGACGCTTGCAACATGTGTTCGAGGTTACAAGGTAGGCAATGAAGAGATACCTTTATCCAAGAACGAAGTGTTGGCTCGGTTCGTACGCCTCAATTCGTGTTGACGGGCATCATGGGTGCTCGAGCTGGGGTTTTCAAGGAACACCTCCTCGAGACGCACGCTTCAGCGCATCTTGTTCCTAGCCACATCGCCCAGCCTCTGCAGCACCTCCTTCTGTTTCGCAGCCTTCTGCTCAAGCTTTCTGATCTCAGCCTCTTGCTCCTCGATATCGCGATCCATGTCCGGCAACTTCTCCAGTTCGCGCAGGGCTTTGCGGATCTTGGACTTGATGGCGATCACCTCGTTGGGCAGGTCTTTCGCTTCCAGTGGCTGTGGCTCGGAGTAGGTGACGACGTCGTCTGCGCTCGTGGCGGCGTGCATCGGGTCGTTTGGCGCATGGTCTATACGCGCCAGCAGCTCGTGCAACGGAGGGAGGATGTCGAAGGTTTGTGGTGGAGGAAGCTGGGCTGGTTCTGGCTGTGATCGAGAGGCGGGTCGCGAGGCATCGATGGCGGATGTGCTGAAAGATTGTGTAAGAGCCATGATTGCTGTGGTGGGTGTCACGATATAGTGATATTTGTGTTGTCGCGTGACGAGAGCGGCTCTGTAGAGTAGTCGGTCTGCCGTTCCAGGCGATGCTGTATATGCGCTGGCCTAACACGTGACTCTTGTTGCACCTCACTGACAAGGCGTATGTGATACGCCGTGAGCCAATGGATGTTCTACGGGTCGCAGATAGGCGTGGATTACCTGATGGATTACCTGATGGAGTGTTGACACGCTCAACTCCGGGGGCTTTCAAGATTGGCGGTCGCAGTGTGACGCCGATCCGCAGCGGCCGAGCGTCAGTAGTGATATTTGGCGGGGTTCAACATTTTTAAGTGAGTGAACCCCGCGACGAACAATCAATCAATCAATCAATCAACAGCATACATTCATAGAGTGAGTCTTGCCACCTCTCCTCCCTCGACCAGTCACATAGAACACCACTGACCAACAAACAACCAGCTTCATACACCATGGTCAACCAGAAAGTCGCCCTCATCTGTATCGACGGATGGGGTATTCCCTCCGCCACGAGCCCGCCCGAGGGCAACGCCATTCTCAATGCCGACACTCCCTGGATGGACGAGTTTGCCAAGGAGGGCAGCAAGGTCGCCCAGGGCTACACCGAGATCGATGCCTCCTCCCTCGCCGTCGGTCTGCCCGAGGGCCTCATGGGCAACTCTGAGGTCGGCCACTTGAACATTGGCGCCGGCAGGATTGTGTGGCAGGATGTCGTGCGCATCGACAAGACTATCAAGGATGGCGAGATGAACAAGGTCGAGAACGTCGTCAGGAGCTTCAAGCGCGCCGTGGACGGCAACGGCAGACTGCACCTCTGCGGTCTCGTCTCCGATGGCGGTGTGCACTCGCACATCAACCACCTCAAGTCGCTGCTCAAGGTCGCCAAGGAGATTGGCGTGCCCGAGGTATACATCCACTTCTTTGGTGATGGCCGTGACTGCGACCCCAAGAGCGGCAAGGGACACATGGAGGACCTCCTCGCCTTCACCAAGGATCTCGGCCTCGGAAAGGTCGCGACCGTTGTCGGTCGTTACTACATCATGGACCGCGACAAGCGCTGGGAGCGTGTCGAGGTTGGCATGAAGGGTCTTGTCACCGGCGAGGGCGAGGAGTCATCTGACCCTGTCGCGACCATCGCTCAGCGCTACGAGGCTGGCGAGACCGACGAGTTCCTCAAGCCCATCATCGTCAACGGCAAGGAGGCCCGTATCCAGGACAACGACACCGTCTTCTTCTTCAACTACCGCTCCGACCGTGTCCGTGAGATCACCCAGCTCCTCGGCGACTACGACCGCAGCCCCAGGCCCGACTTCCCTTACCCCCAGAACATCGACCTCACCACCATGACCCGCTACAAGACCGACTACACCTTCCCCGTTGCCTTCGCTCCTCAGGTCATGGACAACGTCCTCGCCGACTGGCTCTCCCAGAAGGGCGTCAAGCAGTCTCACATTGCCGAGACTGAGAAGTACGCCCACGTGACTTTCTTCTTCAACGGTGGCCAGGAGGTGCAATACGACGGCGAGGAGCGTGACATGATCCCTTCGCCCAAGGTCGCCACCTACGACAAGCAGCCCAAGATGTCCGCCATGGGTGTTGCCGAGAAGATGGCCGAGCGCATTGCCGAGGGCAAGTTCGAGTTCGTCATGAACAACTTCGCTCCCCCGGACATGGTTGGCCACACTGGTGTCTACGAGGCCGCCGTTGAGGGTGTCTCTGAGACCGACAAGGCTATCGGCAAGGTGTACGAGGCCTGCAAGGCCAACGGCTACACTCTCTTCATCACCTCTGACCACGGGTAAGCGTTCACCTTCGTATTCTACAGTCTGGCGAACATTCCACTAACACATTCCCAGCAACGCCGAGGAAATGCTCAACGAGCAGAAGGGCCCCAAGACCTCCCACACCCTCAACAAGGTTCCCTTCGTCATGGCCAACGCCCCCGAAGGCTACTCTTTGAAGAAGACCGACGGTGTCCTCGGCGACGTCGCTCCCACTGTCCTCGCGGTCATGGGTCTCGACCAGCCCAAGGAGATGACCGGCACTTCTCTGCTTGTCAAGGCTTAAATGCCGAACTTGCATTTTTTTCACGGTGTTATGAGAAAAGGGTGATTGTTGTTGAGCGTAGGCGCTGGAGGCGCTGATGATGATGAACAGAACGATAGACTATGATCGAATTTGCATGGTCCGGACGGCTTTTAAGGTGACGTGCATGTGAGCGGGCTGAGCATGTTGATAGAAAGAAAATATGAAAGACTTTTTGAACAAATCAGTCGAACTTGAGGGTGTCGATGACATCCCAAGAATTTACGGCATATTTTTACTGCACTTCTATGCTGAGGGCTTACATCATAGACATCTGCGTGACAGTATTCTCGAGTCTGAACCTGAAGCTTGTAACAGTACTACGAATGCTGTTTCACTAAGATATCTGTATTGTTCTATTAGTGTTTTAATGATCACCTAATCTATACAAACGGCACTAGCAAAGTAAAAGCTGGGTATATTGCCGCGCGTCTTCTCCCACGCGTATTCGGGATGGATCGATAATTGATGTCTTCTACTTCTCAGACCAAAGGTTGTCCCACAAGCTCATTTCCACATCGGCAAACACGTGCCGAGAATTTCACAATCGCGCTCCCACTCCAACTCTACCCCGAACGTACGCACCAGCAACACGCTCCAACACCTCCCTCGCCTGCGATCGTACTTCCCCCACAATCGCCGCCGCAGGCCTCAAGTCGTGTATCATGCCCACCCCGGTGCCAGCATAAGTCACCATCCTCCCACTCGCCCCCCAAGCGGAATCGCCCTTTTCCAATTCCTCCCGATAGAGCCTCACATTCTCTCCATCCGCCATTCCACTCTCTTCATCCTCGTGCCCTCGATTCACCGCCGCCCGCCCATCGTACCGCGCAGGCCACCCTCTCGTTTCTTTCAGCCTGTCGCAAAGCGTAGACCGTGTCGTGGATACCCCCCCGTCAGCCAACCTCGTGATCTCGCGCTGCCAACCCGCCGCTATCCCGGCTTCACTTGCGGCGAGGAACCTCGTTCCCATCACGACCCCCGCGGCGCCCAGCGTCAAAGCAGCAGCGACGCCGCGGCCGTCCGTGATGCCTCCGGCTGCGAGAACGGGTATCCCTCCCCGTCCGATCGCAGCAAGCATGTCCGCAACCTCCGGCACGAGAGACATCACGGACGCCGACCGCGCCAGTCCGTGCCCACCGGCGTCAGACCCTTGCACCACGAGGACTTCCGGCGAGGCGAGTTCGACGGCTGCTTTGGCCTCGGCGACGGTACCGACTTGCACCCAGATGTGCGTCTTGCCGGCCGTCGCTTCGCGGATCTCGCGAGCCCATGTTGCGAGGTCTGAAGAGTGGGCTGGAGCGAAGAGCCATACTACCGCTGGGGGACGCGTGAGAGTGGCGAGGGCTGTTGTCGCCGTGTGAGTAGGGGTGTTGAAGAGCTGGAAGCCGACGCCGATGGGGAGGATATCATTCTTGGGTTTTCGATGAGGGCGAGAGTTGGTCGTCCGGATTAGGCTGGCGGTCTGTTGCAGCGCGTTTTCGAGTGCGTCGGCGCGTGTCCCGCCGGCAATGAAACCCATGCCGCCGGCTTTAGTTACGTTGACGGCGAGAGCTGAAGTCGCGGCGCCTAGCATTGGTGCTGAGATGATTGCTGGGGTGGAGAGCCATGGGTAGAGTTTCGTGAGGGTGTGGGCCATATTCGTTCGAGCGATTCCAATGTTCAATGCTTGCGTAGTCGTCAAGGCCAAAGTTTTCGGTCCGGTGATATGCTACAGCGATGGGCCGTTGGAAGTGAGGTGAGCTCGTTCTGCTCCATTTATCATGTCAGAACGACTGGACGGCCGTTTAACGAGTAGTGGTTGTTCCAGACCAAGTCCGCCTTTCTCCGCTGAGGAGTTACCCAGTCGTGCCGCTTCCCCGCGATGACATCTTTTCGACTCCAGCCATACATGCATCAGGCGAGTATGCCTCCGGGGCCATCTAGACATAGATCGAGGTAAATCGACGAGACACGAACCTTGTCGCATTACCTGGATGTATATTAAGAGAAAATCTATGTTGAGCCTGCAGATCCCAAGAGAATGAAAGCCGGGCAAGAACAGAATCGAGCCAGAGGAACCCGTGGATTTTTTTTGTACAAAAGAAGAAACAGAATATTCATTCATATCATGAGAGGAAGATTAGGAAAGTAGAAACTAGAACAAACAGGACATAGCAGAACTGGGCGGCTACTGAGCTTGTGCCTCTTGCGGGAGGGGAAGCATCAGAAGTCGAGTTGCCCTTGCCGCCAGTGCTCGTCGCTGTGGCCGACGCTGCCGACTCTTTCACGCTCGAAGGCGCGTCCGCCCACGGCATGGTGGTGGCGGAGTGAGTGACGGTCAGCTGGCCGTCTGTGCCGGTGGCGGTGATGGTGGTCGACGAGATGTAGACCGACGTTAGAACGACGTCGCTCTCTCCTGGAAGGTCGCAGAGAGTAGAGCCCTCGAGAGCGGATTTCTTGAAGAGGACTACGGGCTCTCCGTCGGCGATCCAGGCTTCGATGCAGCCATTGTCTCCGACTGTTACCGCTTTGCAGGAGATGACGTCGAAGAGCTCGTCTCCGGAGGCGTAGCCGTGGTCTTTGCAGATGTCGAGCTTGAAGTCGTCGGAGTCGATGCCTTTGTTGTTGATGATTGTAATGACCTTGGGTTGGCCCTCGGCGCCTTTCGAGAAAGTGATGGTGTTTGCTTGGATATCCATAGTGGTGCTCTCGGTGGTAAGGTAGCCGGCAAAATTGCGGTTGATGTGGCGACGGAAAAGGTTGAGTTTTGCGATGAGCAGGTAGAGGACTGCGGTCTGGTCGTATTTGTACTCCCAGAGCGCAGCACGGTTGGTGTAGGGCTCAGTGCCGCCGTCAAGGTGCTGCTCCTGGCCGTAATAGATAATCGGGATGCCGTCGTGGGTGAACAGGTATGTGATCATGTTCTGCGCGGCAGACATGTCCTTGGTGTAGTTGGCGAAGCGAACAACGTCGTGGTTCTGTCAAGCTGTCAGTTACTAATGAAGAATCATACTGATTCTGGACCACTTCTCACCTCTCCAAAGCTGCCAAGTACAGTCGCATCCGCGCAGCTTTCGCTGACAGCCTTGATCTTGTCTGCAAGATCATGGAAATTGCCCGCTGGACCTTGAAGAGAGTACGCCAACTTGAAGTAGACCGGGTAATTGAGCATACTGCCGACGGTTTTGGAGAACGGGCAAGCAAGCTCTTCGTGCTCGGTGTACGTCTCACCCGTGGCGAAAACGTCTGCGGCAGCCATGAAATCGGTGAAGAATGCGGCGGGAACGTTCATGGCAGCATCGATACGAAGTCCGTCTACACCATACTTCCAGATCTGGTTCTTGATCCAGAGAGCAAGCATTTCTTGGACTTCCTCATTCTCCGAGTCCAGATCCGCCAAGAGGGTGCCTTCGCCACCCAACCAGCAGTTTTGAAGGTTCTCCATGTCTTGGTCATCATATCCGTTGACACAGTATGGGTGGTAGTACTTTTCGTCGTTGAAGGGGTGCATAATAGAGTAGTCGAGGTCTTTTGACCAGGGGCCAGGGACGGCCATGTGGTTGACCACAATGTCGAGCATGAGCAGCATGCCCCTCTTGTGAATCTCGTCGATCAGCTGATAGAGGTCCTCCTCGGAGCCAAAGGAGGGATTTATTTCGTAGAGACTCTGTTGCCAGTATCCAGGGTAGCCCTCGCCGTCAGATGTCCAGTCGGGCATGTTTGCTACAATAGGTGAAATCCAGATGGCGTCAAAGTTCATGTTTTGAATGTAATCCAGGTGTTCGTAAATTCCCCGCCACGTGCCGCCACAGTGAAGACCTTGGTCGAGACGGGTTTGATCGCAGGCCGGCACTTCTAGACCTTCTTGAATGGCGAAGCGGTCGGTCAAGACCTGATAAATGGTGCGGTTTCGCCAGCCATCGGCGTGCATTGCTTCGGCGATACACGGCAGAAGTGCCTGCAGCGCCAAAGAGCGCAAAATCCAAGGAAAAAACGCCATCGCTGTGGCCGCTGCAAAAGAACGGCGCTGATGAGCGGTAAAGACTGCAATAAGAAAGAGAGAGGTGGTGGTGGTGGTGTGTTGCCAACAATAGGAAAGAAGAGCAAAACGGCAGCTAAAAGAGCGAGAGAAGACTAAATGAGATGTATCGAAGTAACGTGCATACCTTGCAATACTTAGATACCGCCGGCAGTGAGCCGGCGTGGAAGCCAGTCGCCCGGTGGGCATGGACTAAGCATGGCCTTTGGTGGGCGACGGGCCTTGATGGCAGGGCTCAACGCCACGGGCCCATAATTGGCAGACACGCACGCAAGCGGAAGGGCGGCATCCACTCCCCCTTCAATATCTGTCTCAGCGGAATTTTGTAAGGGGGGATTGTGCGCCGCTTGACAGCATGCATGACTTGTGCATCGAGCAATCACCTCTCCCCTCGAAGGCTGTGCCTGGCCAACCGAGTCATCCGACAAGCGCAAAAATCCCCGTTCCCAGTCTTTTTGTGGACATGGAAAACTTGGGGAATGATCACGGAAGGCGCTTGTGCCACCGCTAACCAGGCACTATATCTCGTATCTTTGTGATTTGCTGACGCGGTCGCCTCCAGAGCCATGCTTACCACCGTTGAAAGGAGTCGAGCTTGTCTCCTCGCGGGTGTTTACAGGCCGCGAGTCACGCTATTTCGATGGCTATTTGATCGATCGACCACGCTGTCCTGCCTAACTTGTCTTACTCCTTTGGTAAGCGACCGTTAAGCCACCACTTGGCTAAAGCGTGATTCGACCTCATCGCGCCCTGCAAATTTCGCAGGGCGAACGGGACGTGGTGTAGCTATTACTGAGCCTGTGCCGAGCGTATACATGAGCAGGCTGCCGTGAGTGCGAGAAACACGAGTGGGAAAAGGAAATCCCGCGGTATCGCCACACGCATGTGTGGCTTCCCCTAGCGTGCAACTGTGCCCTCTGAAGCATCAAAGCCAAGAGACCATGTTTGAAGGGCTCCCAGCGGGCACTTGGCGGTTCGCCGTTGAGGCGCCACTTGCAACATGTCTTGATCTGCCAATGCTATAAGGCTGAAGTGGAAGTCGATGTGTGTCGTCGTTGTGGTTGAAGGAATCCCATTTTCCACAACAGCAGATTTCGCTACATCTTCAAGGCCATCCCTGTCAAGGTTTACTCTCAATCTAGCGAATAACTATCCTACAATACGATGTCGATATCCTCAGGGGTTCGAACACTCTCTACAAACACCCAGTACTACTGAACAATGCGACAGCACTAGTACCTGACGCAACATCTGACATCGTCAAAGGAATACACAGGACTCCTCTGAGGAGGCATGACCTCCGTACTCTGACTCGAAAACCCCCTCCCATGCCCATGGAAATTTGATGCAGATTGTGCATACTGCACGTGCGAACATGTCGATATTACCTGGTGATCGCCGAAGAATTGCTTGATCTTCACCCTGGAACCTGTAAATTGTCTGAAGATCTGTCTATTATTGCATTGCGCCATCTTTGAATCCTCGAAGATGTTTTGATTCCTCTGATTCCTGGAGAGCATACACAATCTTCGACAGTAGTGTTCACACACACCTAACTTCCGCGGTCGCTCTACATCAAACGCGAACCCTGGTGCCTGCATTCAACCGGCGCTGCTCCCGACACCAGGAAAAGGGACCTGTCAAAATTCAACTCCGCCGCCTTTTGTGCGACCGTCCACGACCAGCCACAACACATGCAATTTGCATGTATGCGAAATCGCAGATGCTGCGATCGAACCTCATCACACTTGCAGGAATCCCCTGCAACCTGCCATGGGTCCAGGATCAATTCACAACAGCAAGAGATTGCCATGTGCCGCCCGAATTTCATCTCGGCTCCTAACGGGGGGGGAAGATCGCGAACAGGCTCCGCCTGTTATTTCCGCGGTGGGTACCGCAAGTTTATTGTTCTATTCTATTCTTGGAGTTTTTCCAACGCCGTTCGTCGCACAGACTCCATGTTGACAGGTTCTGGTCCCTCGTCTGGATTCTCTACCGACGATAACTGAAGGAGACACACAGACGTCATTTGACGATCTCCCTACCCTCCAAATAATTATATCTTATGATCTATTCGAAGGGCTGTACCCTACTATGCAGTGACAACCGAGATCTCGTGTCCTGATCAGTTCACACCCTTGATATCGAACATACAGACTCCTTCTTCGAGACTGACATACCCTAGACCAGCCTCACCGTTAACTCTCAACGGGAACCTGTTTGGTTGAACATCCTCTCGCCTCCCGGCGAGTCACAGATCTCATCCGAGATTCTCATCGGAGACTCCGATATCCGATACTTTTGTATGCATGTCTCACTTTATAACACGGTACTATAACGTCTGGATGCAATAGTCTCAGCAACGCTTAAATCAGTGATACAAACCCTTACCCACACACGTATGCAATATGCAATATGCAATATGCATGCATGCATGCATGCATGCACCTCAGCCTCACGGGAAACATGATCGGAAAACTGATGAGGTAGGATCATGAACTCCATTCTGGCGTTGTTGTCGACCGCCCTACATCTCGTAGCGACACTGGATCATTCTTTCGCGCAGTTAACGTATCGCACACTACTTTCAGGAGCCTGCGTGTAGAGATAAAATAGCCATCTCAAGGGCAATGCCCTGGTATAGTTTATCGGTGCCTTGAGGAAGCAATGCGAATACTGCCGAGGTACTGGCAAGATCTTCTCACCATTCCGATTGGAAGTTGTTCTTTTGCAGGGCCTACACGCAATTGGACTCCGATGAGATCGTGTTCTATATCTCTCACTAAGCAGACGCTCCTGAAGGACGTCCCACCTAGAAAGCTCCACTTGTCCATTCGAACGTCTCGATGCTACCTGTTTGGAACACATACCCGCAACCGTGAATGTCAATGATATATCGCCCATCAGCTCGCCAGTCAGTCCACCGCTCTGCACAATTTTCATGTTCCTCCAAAGGGCTGCAAGTCACATACGTACATTGCAATTAGACAAACACAAGACGCATTGCAGACTGAAAAGAAAAAAAGGAGAAAAAAAAAAAGAAAAAAGAACAGATCCGTATCCCAGCAAAGAAGAACGACATCCAACGCCCCCCAAACCCTAGTCTAAGCTCTCGAGATAACACCAGAAACCTCACTCACTCACTCACCTACCTCGAGCACGACCCTCCCAAGCCCCATTCTTGTTTCCATCTCCCACCTGGCTGGCACCTTCCACCTCCGATTCGAAATAGCACCACATAACCACCACGCGTAGAAGGCACACCTTGTCCACAGCCTGCGTCATACCCTCAAAACCCACCACGCCTGCTTGCCTGCTACACAGAACCCAAACCAAACCACAATACCAGGATCGGGTGACAGGAAGGAAGAGAATCACGCAAACGCCAAATCCACCTATTCAGGGGGGCAGATAGAGATGTCCACAATCCACCAGACACCGCGAAGCCTGCGTGTCTGGACAAGGGGGACCTCTCAAGGCTTTTTTATTTCTCTTGCGTTCGAAGGATGCTGGATGTGAACACAGTGCAACGTGGCGTGCAAGTCGCTGCGCATAGAGAGCTTCGAGGGACAGCCTTTTCACTCAATCTTTCAAGGTACTATGGCAGTATTGACAGATGCTCGCCTTTTATTCGTCAGGCTAGAAGTGCCAGTTGAAAGAGCTGGAGTGGTGTCTTCCTCTCTCTTTCACAGTCTTGCGCACAAAGGCTGTGAGACTGATGAGAGTCAAAGTTGAATGACAAAAACCACCCAAGACCTCAAAATAGCCAGTCAAGGCCACCGGAGCTGGTACACGATGTCATGTGCGACGACTGCATGTACATGGTCAAGTATTATCTGGCAATACACGTATTGGCAGCAAAACATCGAAGATCCCACAAAAACACCCACCCACCGCCCAAAAGCAATAAAGCCACATTTTCTAAGATCCAAAGAGAGCGAGAGAGTTGAAGGATGAAAACAATTTTCCATATGCACGTCTATCGCGGAACGAGAGATTCCCTACAAGTCGTTTGTAACCACCTCATCATCGATATCGACCAGCCCCAAAATATGATCATCCTCTCTTGCTTTCCACGAAGTGGGACCGCTCCCCTCTCTTGCAACCAAAGCTAGAGGGGCTCCTTTCATCTAAACATCCAACTTGTTCCTCTCCTTCTTCTCCTCCGTCTTTCCTCCAAGATCGGAAAGCAAACAAGTACGAATTTGCAAACGCGCCACAAAACGCCCATCATGCTTCTCTCCGGAGCAGAGATTGCTCTCCCATGTGTGTGTGTGTGTGTACGAAAGGCGAGTCCGAACCCGAAAAAAAAAAATAAGCGGTTAATCCACATCAGCCACCACGCCCATTCGCCATCTAGCCTTCGCTCCAATATCAACTCTTTGCCATATTTCAAGTCCAAGAGAACCGAGCCTACAACGCGCCATACTCGGCAGGCGGCTGCAGTTTGAAATTGTCAGTATGCATGCCGTTCATCACCGCGACACCCTCTGCGCTCAGCTCAGGAACACCCTTGGGCGTCACGGCACCCGTGAAGAAGCGCGGCTTCCACTCGATGTTCTGTGTCTTGCGCTCGGCGGCGCGCTCGCGCTGTCGCTCTTCGAGCTGGGTCTTGAGCTCTGTGGCGCGGCTGAACTGCTTGTTGGTGATGGCTTCGGTGACGTCGTTCCAGAAGCGTCGGCTCTCGTTGGGGAGCTGGTCCTCAGGCGGCGGGCAGATCTTGGGCGCGGGGAAGAGTGGCGAGACGTCGATGAGTAGCACGCGGTCTTTCTCGTCGGTCTTCTTGAATTCCTTGGGCCCGTAAGAGAAGTAGACTTTGTCCTGCCAGCAGCCGTCGATGCGGCCCAGGACGTCCTTCTCGGGAACGTCTTTGATGCGCGAGATGGTGTCCTTTTCCACGTCGGCTGTCTTGTAGACGACGCCCTCGACTTTGTTCTGCGTCTTGCCGAAGTAGCCCTCTTCTAAATAGTGCAGGATGACCTTGATGCCGGTCTGCTTGCAGGTCACAAAACAGGTGTCGGCGACGGTGACGTTGAGGTTGCCGCGGAGGAAACCGCCGAGGTAGGCGGCGGGGTGAGTGAGACGGTAGGTCTCGTCGTTGTGGCGGTGCAGGCGGACGTAGATGCCCTCGTTGTGCTCGCCGGGCGTGACACGGACAGAGGTACCTGTGAACTTGGCCGAGAGTTGATCAAAGCCCATCGCAGAGATACCCTTGTCGGGACAATCCACAAAGTATGCGCTCACCGGCGGGTGGTGGGAGGTCTGTTCGGTGAGGTATGAGACCTTGACCTTTTGGTTCTTGGTCGTTGGGCCTTGAGGGGCAGCAGGAGTCTGCTGGAGGTTCGGCTTGTCCTCTGCGCCTCTCAAGCTCGGCATGTTATCCTCGACCTCCCAATTGCAGCGGAAGAACTCTCCAAGCGTGCTGTTATACGGCTTGCAAGGCTTTCCCTTGACATACTTCAAGTCTTTGGTGAACCAAAACCGCAGACATCCCAACATGCGTCCCAGCTCATCCTGACTGTCGCCGATGGCGATGAAGGTCTCGGGTCTGTCTAGGTAGTGCCAGTACTCGAGGTTGGGAATCGGCTCGAGCAACTGGGCGGGCAGTGAAAAGCGCACTGCTGCGATATCCGTCACACCGATAAAGCGTCTGAGGATGGAGAGGAAAGTCCTCAGTTTGGAGGAGTCGTCTGGGGTCTTGCCATCTTTGGCAACGTCTTTGGGATCGTCTTTGTAGGGCGCTGGAGTACCGGTGCGCGAGCTGGTGGTGGAAGCCGGTGTAGACTGGGCGGGGGTGGAGGGCGCACTCATGGCGGTGGAGGAGGAGGAGGAGGAGGAGAAGGAGGGGTTATGTGAGGCGGTGTGTGTGTGTGTCCGTTCCAGTTGTATGATGGTGGTCGGATGAGTCTGGAGATGACAGGCAGGTGGCAGGGTAGGGGGTGTTGCTGGAGTCAATCAAAGACGTAATCGGCGTGGTCTCTCTCTCTCTCTGTAGTTGCTTGCTCTCTTCACCAGCACTCTGAGACGGAGCCGCTTGAACCTTGACGCCTACGTCAGACAAGCCGGATTCGCCCCGAGATTTCAGGGCGAAGCAGTTGAGAAAGGCTGTTGCTGTGCTTGTGTAGGTGCGTGTAGACTTGGAAGAAGGAGTCTCGATAAACAAAACAGAACAGAGTGCATGTAAATACCTAGACAAAGAGCGGCACAATCTCCTCGTCACAGTAATATGCTCGTCCCATCAAGAGATTCTTCAGCCAACTGCGGCGGTGATCATCCGTCTCTTCTCATCCAACCGATCACCCCACGCTACCACCAGAATACCCCGCCAAAGGCAAAAAGCATGCCAGTATCTCCCTACCATCGCTAACCGATATTATTCTTTCCCAATCATCACACGCCCAAGGCACAAGGCACAGCGTACCACCACCGACGCCTGCATGCAGTGCTATTAGACTTGTTACCTGCAGCTGATCATCTCCTGCATGCCTAGGCATTCGTGACTCGGCTCACGTGCAACGCAAGGCGAACGTTTGTTCTAGTGACACACGGGGTGTAGGCTATTGTTTGACAAGTGACTTCGGGACACGAGACAACAGTCCGGAGGAGGTCTCGAGGGGCTGAAACATCTAGATGACAGCAAGCAGCCTCGGGCATCTCGCATCCCTTCACGCGTTCATGGTCTCCTGCAAAATGTTCCAGGCTCTCGGCAATTTCTGCGCATTTCATATGATGGTGGTGATACTGGTTATGTTCAGATGTTGATCGGTGAAATGCATCTAGGCAGGTACTGGGGTCACAACGAGTATTGCCTCGTTTACAAAGTTGCTATTGCACGATTGACCCCGATATATCATTGCTGCCTCGCCAGCATACTCTCCCGGTCACACAACACTCTGAACACTCACCATCGTCCGTAGAAATGGCCTTAAATCTGTCAAGACCATATTGGAGATGCACAAGAATTTATCATTCCAGGTAGAGGTAGATATCCTACCCCAGCGCACCGCAATGCATCTATCATCATCATGCATAAGAGGCGTAACACCATACCGTGCGGCGCATCCCCTTGCACTGACACACCCCGTCCATGTATCCAAGGGCAGCCGCCGCTCATGCTCATCACAAGGCACGCCCTGTTTACTTTCCACCCTTTTTCTTGCCGCCCCTCGCCGCCTTCATCGCCTGCTGCCTCTCCAGCCTCTCCATCTGTGCCTTTTTCTCCTTCTCGATCTCCGCGCGCTCGGCGTTCTCCGCCTCTTTGCGCTCCGCCGCCTCCGCACGCTGCTGACGGACCAGCTTCAGACGCTCGAGATCGGCGCGTGCCTCGTCCGTCTTGCCCTCGGCGTGCAGCTTCTGGTATCGCTCCTTCGCCTGCTGTGCCTGCAGCGCTTCGCGCTCGCGGCGCGACAGCTGCGACGGGTCGGTCGTCTTCTTGACCTTGGCGGGCTCCTTTGCTTTGGACGGGTCCTTGGCGCTGTCGGCCATCTTGCGCGCGGAGGCAGTGTGGTTGGGGTTGGAGGGCATGCCGAGGTCGTCGTCGTCTTCTTCGTCGCTCGAGGGCGGCAGGTCGCCGGGCTGCGCGGTGCCCTGCTTCTTCTTGATCGCGGCGTCTTTCTTCGCTTTGGCGGCGGCGCGGCGCTGCTCGCGCGTCATTTCCTGCTCGTTCTGCTTCGGCGCTTCGTCTTCTGAGGACTCCTCCTCCGAGCTCTCCTCCTCTGATGAGTCGTCGGAGCTGTCCTTCTCTTCGGGCACGGGATCGGCCCACATGGAGGCCTCGCCGCCATCGGCTTCGACGGGTCTGAGGTTCTTGCTGAACTGGCGTCCGCCTGTTGGTGGAAGGTTAGTGTTGTTACTGCCAAAGAGCATGAGTACCTCAGCACTTACCACCACGCTTCGCCTTGAACTTGCCCGCGCCGCGACCTCTGCTCGACATGTTGATGTGATGTGGTGTGTTTTTTGGTAGTTGGAAGTGCGGGGTCCGTTGCTCGAGTTCGCAGTGTTTGCGATGTGTTTGTGTAGTCGGAGGTGAAAGTGTCGTCTTGTGGACGGAAAGTGCTATGCAAGCTTGGGTGCTATGTGCTACTACAAAGAGTAAAAACGTCTTGACAAACCAAAGGCAAAAGCGAGGCAGTAGTCTACTTCACACACAGAGAACACAGAAAGAGTCACAAAGCCAACGCCGCTCATTGGCCACAGGCCAAACACCCCGCCGTATCCATCCTGGTCATCATCACCCGCCATCTTTCTCTTCCTCTTCGGAAGTGCTGCGGCGGACAACGAACGCAACGGCCCGCCCTTCTGTCACACGCTATTTGTACCCTCCAGCAACGCCAGCCTTTCTCTTCCTTTCTCCTTCCTCTCCTCACATAAAACGTTTTCTTTCGTATTCACTCTATCTCCCAACGTTCAATGGGATGCCGGAGGGGAAAGCGGAAGATAGAGTGAGACATTCCTTCCGCAAGCTTACCACCTTCATTGAGAATCAAATTCGGTGTCAGGCAAAAATTTGTTAGCGGTACAACCTTGGTCCTCTATTGTCAAGCTTTTGACGAAGAAAGCGCATATGCCCTTGGCAACGTTGCTTGTATGTACATGCATCTTTGTTGATAGTGCTGTGATGTTCGATACCATGCTGTTGCCTTTGGTGCAGCAAGCGCCAGTCAGTCTGGCGTGATGCCTCCTTGGGCTATCGTCACGGATCATCCGACCGCACGACCCGATTGGGTGCCGTTATGCTTCATCCGCATTCATACGTGCCCCGGGATTGAAGGCGTAAAGATGTCCTGACCCGCATGATCTGCTCGCTGTTTGTTCGGCCACATGGCACGTCATACAAGTCAGCCACGATTGTAATCTACCAGCCCTGCTCTCCCAGCTGCAGTTGCGACCGGCAAGTCGGACCTAGTGTCGCTTTTGTTGGCAGCCAAAGCAGATGTCAATGCCACTGTTGCCATGTCCTCTGACGCCTATGAACATACAGCACTTCATGCAGCAGTCAGGACTGGCGACATCACGCTCGTGAAACTCCTTCTGTCTCACGGTGCAGATGTCCATGCTCAAAGTACGAACATAATGCTGGAACCTCGTAGAGTGACAGCACTCCACATCGCTTCAGCTTTCGAAGATACCGCACTTGTGCAGCTATTTCTGTCGTACGGCGTATATGTCAATAGTCCGAACAATCACGGTCAAGAACTTGAACCCCGGAAAGCAGTCGACAGCGAGAATACTGTGTTTTACCACCCGTTGTTACCTCATTATACAATGACCAATGAGCCTGATTGTGTCTCAGCGCTTCAGCTGGCTATAACTGCCGGCAACACCATCCTTGTGGATTTCCTCCTGTCCCATGATGCAGACGTTAACGCTCGCTCTGCTCCTGTCAACAGCACAGTACTCCAGCTCGCCGTACGCACAGGGAACCTCAATCTTGTGCGACTGCTTGTCGCACGCGGCGCAGACGTCAACGGCCCTGCTGAACCCACCAGCACTGGTCGTTCCATGACAGCACTACGAAACGCAGCTCATGATGGCAACATGGCATTTGTTCGCCAACTCTTGGATCATGATGCCTCGGACATCCTGACAATATTGCAGATTTCATCGCAGTACGGTAACTCCAAGGCCCTCGATCACTTCATGGGCTTTGCGGTGTGGCCTACTGATTCCTGTGACCGGGCCCGAGCGGGAGATGTCTTAGTCGCGGCGGCGCAATGTGGTGACTACGATTTCGTCCAATTCCTCTCATGTTTTAAAGTGGATGTGGACTCTCCAGCCTTCATTGAGACTCCCGAGATAGGTAAACCAACAGCACTTCAAGCGGCTGCCATGAAAGGTTCTCTTGATCTCGCACGACTGCTTGTGACGCACGGGGCAGACGTCAATAGGCCTGCTCCAGGCCGGTTTGGCAAGACGTCACTCCAGTATGCAGCAGCTGCAGCCAACATCGAGCTTGTAAATTTTCTCTTGGCCGAGGGTGCTGATGCAAACGCCGCTCCTGTGCTGCATGGCGGCACAGCATTGGTGGAAGCGATAAGTGTGAACAGCCTTGAGACGACACGACTTCTCCTTGACGCCGGAGCAGATGTGACACAGCAAAAGTCAGCAGCGCTTGACCACGCTCTGCATCCCATAACTTCTCGCAGGCTGTTGCAGTCTGTCCTAGAGCGTTTGGTCCTAACTGGCGCCCAACTTTCCCAGCGCGGACCAGAGTCCTACTCTCCTGCCAGCTTGAGACGAGTTCTCTTGAATTGTGGATTGTTTCACAAACCAGCAGCTCTCTTTGAAGCGCTCACTGCTGCTGATATTGAGCTGGTCGATCTGCTTGTGCGTTCTGGCGCAGACATTAAAGATCCTTTTCATGGAGGATGAGCATATTCTCGAGGCAGTGGTGGTGAACGATCCGCTCACACTCGAGGTCTTGGGGCTTCTTCTTGATGCTGGAGCGAGCGCTGAAGAGAAAGCCCGAGCACTCCAGGCTGCGATCTGCTATAGCCCGACTGAGGCCGCACGACACCTCATAAGCTCGGGAGCGGATGTCAACGCTGCGCCTGGAGCCTTCATAGAAGAAGTGGCATACAGGACTGCATTGCAGGGAGCAGAAGAACGCGATAAGCTCGACATGCTTCAATTCCCTCTTGAAAATGGCGCCGAAGTAGAACGCCAGTCAATTTCGGAAAACGAACAGGGAACAGCCTTGCAGTTTGCTGCAATAGCTGGCTCTATAGCTGTCGTGATCGAGCTTATACAAAGAGGCGCTAACGTGAACGCGTCAATCGTAGGCGACGATAGAAGGACCGCCTCTCGATCTCCTTCTAATAAACATCTTCGCACCTCTAGCCTATATTAAGATTTCGATTGATAGGGTTTATAATAGAGTCATAAATAAGCTCCCTAAAGTCTGAGAAAGTATAGCGATAATGTTACTATGGTAATATTATTGCTATAAGTTTTAAATACTACTATAATAAATACTAACTATAAAGCTTGAGTACTATCTCAGGAAAAGCTTATTAGTATAATGAGATATCTAACATAAGCTTATACTTCGCTATAGAGAAGACTCTATAGTTGCTGAATCATTAAATTATAGCTAGGATCTAGAAAAACCCTTGTCCTTGACTCTGTCGTTTACTTTCATAATATTTCGACCTAGTATCCATATCTTCAGCGCGCGACCTGTAGGTCTTAGAGGGACTTCGTCTTCGATGCCGAATTCTGTGGCCTCTGGGCTCAAGTGCAGAGGACTGCTGTGCCTCTCTTAGCAGCCGTATTTCCGTAGCATAGCGCCGCCGATCTTCCCTGGACTGCTCCTGCTCTTTCCTTAATTCTTCCCTGAGACGTACAACCTCTTTCACATGCTTTCGTCGGTCTTCTTCGCGTTGCTTTTTCTCTTCTCTCAGAGCTTCTCTCAGGCGTTCTTCCTCTTTGGTAAAGCGGCTTGGAGGTTCCGTCGACTGCACGATCTGAGTGGATGATTCTAATTCGCTTGAAGATGACGATTCTCCATCAGACCGACGACGATACTGCTCATCGCGCTTCTCAACCTTATGTAGGCCGCGTTGCCTCCGCAGAAGTTCACTTCGCAAGGCCGATTCTCGTCTCTCAGCAGGCGACCCTTCGTTTACGACTATTTTGATCCCGGCAGGTGCTGATCGTGGGACAGGAGGCTTTCTATCCTGACGGTCTGCGTCGACTTCTGTCCCGTCACCAAGCGGCTCACCTTCATGTACAACGAATTCATGAGCCGGGAATTTCGTTCTGGGGGTTCGACGAACAAACTCCATATGGTGCCTTTCATCCCTGTAATCGTCAATGTGGACGCTGCCGTAAGGTCGGCTCGACATGCGTTTGCTGCGCAGAGCTTCTGCTTCCCTCCGAGCACGCTGGGTCTCCATCCTCAATTCTTGAGCTTCTGCCTGATCTGCTTCCAATAACTTTTCAGCTAGAATTTCGCGCTGCGCGTCCTGGAGTGGGCGGCGCAAGCGGCGGCGTTCGCGGAGCTTCTTGCCATCGCCGTTGGAGATCATCATGTCTGCAATGTTCTCCTCCAGTCTATTTGACAGGCCCTGCAGCACTGTATAGTGTGTTAGGAAGGAAGAAGCTGATATATGGGAGATATTCGCTATGTCGACGTACTCTCTTCCTGGTGGAGTTTCTGCCGCTCTGTGAGAAGGAAGCGTGCTCCACGAACAGGCCGAGTGCTCCCGCGCCTCAGAGGTCTGGCCCATTGATCCGAATCATGATCGGAAGAAGGTCCGGAAGACGCCTGGCCTGCCTCCTCGCCTTCCCCCTCAACTTCGTGGTTGTAACCGCCTCGAAGGCCGGGTCTGTGAAAATTGAAGTCTCCAGGCATGATCACGTAAGGTGACGCGGGCTGCGAGCTACCGTATCAGAAGCTGTGAGCTTGGTAGTTAGGCGCCTGGGGACTTACCGTTCCGATGCCATAGGCGTCGCTGGGGAAGGCGGCTTCTAATTTCTCGTATGCCTTCTCGAGCTTGTCAAACAAGGTAATAAATGCACCCTCTTTCCCAGTCACGCCAAACCAAGGCAGGGTTAGCTGACCTTGCTCACTGTGCCGGCGCTTGACAAAGTAGTTCTGCGGCAAGGCCGAACCGCGAGGTCGGCGAGCGACAATTATCTCCACCCTACGCTTGACAGGACGGAAACCGGCGTCAAATAGCCACTCCTGCAAGCTCGCATTGAGATGCACGACACGGACGGCCTGTGCTAAGATCAAGGGATCTAACTGCTGGTACCTGTCGTAAGGATCGTGCAGCAGGAAAATCGACTCGAGAGGCCCTCGAATGTGAGCCTGGAATTGGTTCAGACTCTTCAAGTGATAGACGAGGGATGCCGAAGCCGTGTTACGCGCAGCCGCATTTTTATACCAGTCAGTAGCGAGGGTGAGGAAGGTTGCGACGGCGTTGGCGATGTCACCCATCCTCCGCGCTCTCACGTCCCGTGAGCGGGCGGGGCGATCCCAGGCCGAGAGTGGGGATTACGGAACAGACAGACAAACTAGGCAGAGAGGTACCTCGTATCAGTAGTGGTGTGCGGAAAACGTGGCAGTCACCAGTGATCTATCCGGCAGACCGCAGAAGCTCATGTTGTTATGGCGCAACACACGAGGTTCCCAGGTGGACACCTGGACGAGGCCCGTCAACGCGGCTATTAAATGCACGCCCATGGCTGGAAATGTTAGTTCTTTCCGATGCCTTGCTGGATTAAGAGTTCAGCTGAAGAGGTCTGTGCATACTGTACATGCGACATATCACGTGCAGTCTATTGTTCAAGCCGCCTACTCCGTTGTTCGCGTTCTCGGCAGAATGATAGAGTTCTCAAATGTAACGTTCTGAAATGTGTCTTTGATACTACTCAGATTAGACTTACGCTACAAACTCGACCGAGAAAGCTATTGATGAGGCGATCGGAGAAAATGGAGTCAAGTTCGAGAGCTTCCTTATGGATTTTGCGCATTCTTACAGTGACCAGACAAGGAAGGATCATCAGCTTTTCATCGATGCATTCCGCAATGGCAAGATTGCAGGCATGACCAAGTGAGAGGGAAGGGAGTGAGCGATACTTGCCCAAACTTTGTGAATATGCAGATACACGAATCTCAATGTTGCGCGCGGTGTAAATAAATTTCCCACGCCTACAACATATCATTCAGCGCCCCATCCACCTATTCGAAAGGTCAGTATCGTAGAATGATTCCTGTGACGATCGCCACTTACCCGCCATCGACTGTCAATATCTCCCCCGACACATAGGAGCTTGCCCGACTTGCGAGAAACACAGCCGGGCCTTTGAAGTCATCAGGACTGCCCCATCTGCCCGCTGGGATGCGGTCCAGGATGCTAGAAGCTCGCGCTTCGTCTTTTAACAAAGCCTCGTTCATGTCCGTCTGAATATAACCTGGTGCAATCTAAGATTTGAGTTAGCGATGATTGTGCCAAAGCAGTGACCGATAGATATTACGGCGTTGACGTTGATGCCTCTGGACGCCCATTGGTTGCTCAAAGACTTTGTAAGCTGTGCGACACCACCTTTCGCTGCGGCGTACGCAGGAACATTGAGTCCACCCTGGAAGGACACCAGTGAGGCAACATTTATGATCGATCCTCGATGGGGCGGACTTCCGGTTGGTGGCCTCGTGAGCATGTAAGCGCCGATATCTCGTGCTAGAACAAACACTGCGTCCAGGTTCACTCTCATTACCTACAACGCAAATGTCAGCCAGGCAAATCGTATACCTCTGGTAGTTCAGGATGCGGACCTCGTCCCAGTCTTCGTCCGGGAACTGGTCAGCGGGATGCCGCCGTTGGATCCCACCGCAGTTGATCAGAATACTAATATCATGACCATCCTCCAGGACCTTCTTCACGAGTCCCTTGATCTGGTTCCTGTGAGCCAGATCCGCGGTATAAATTGTGGCGGTTCGTCCAAGAGCGCGAATCTCATCTCTCGTGTTCGTATTGCTTTCGTCTCGCTGTACCAAGATTACATCGGATCCAGCTTCGGCCAGCGCGAGCGCCATGGACTTGCCGATGCCTCTCGTGGCACCGGTGACGAGCGCGGTTTGGCCATGTAGGTCGAATTGGTCGGGGAACGGCATCTCGAGTAATGCCTTCGACAAGACGAACAGACCATGGTCTGATTGTTATTGCATCGCATAGCCAATCGACACATCACGCTACGAAGCTCACTGCTGCAGCGATGATGTTGGCGTGGGGGTCACATGGGGTCACAAGTTTCGCTTCGGACCATCTTTGTACCGAGAGATCGATGGGTCACAGGTCTCGGATATCGCGACTACTAAGTCCTGCTTTGGACCGGAAGACAGTGCAGTTCATGTACAAAGACAAATTGTTCTATGACGATGTCCAGCGAACGTACCACGAGAGTCTTGCTTTTTGGGCTGGGATCGTAAGTCGTTCTTTCACAGCCAGACGCGCATCTATCGCGGACTGACATTGCCGTATAGTATTGGAGGCTTCTATGCGTTCATACTGGGTCGATCGGCGAATGTCGAACTCAGCGTTGTTGCGCGATCTAATTATGATGCGGTCAAAACCAGAGTATGTGCTCCGACACTCAAATGGGGTTCTTGTACTGACCACAAAATTACTAAGGGCTTAAGCATCGACAGCGCCAATCATGGGCAGCATTCCATAAAGATTGACCATGGTATGTATCATGCGGGATTTATACACATCAGAGGCTAACGCGAACGCCATCAAGTCCTTCGATCGCCATCAGAGGCGTCAGAGCCGTTCGACTACATCGTGTGCACTCACAAGGCCACTAACATCGCAGCAATCCCTGCTCTTTTCCGAGGCGTCGTGAGCGAATCTACGGCTTTCGTCATCATTCAGAACGGTGTCGGGAATGAAGTGCCGTTCCGCGCTCTATACCCGCGAAACACCATCATCAGCTGTGTGACTTGGGTCGGAGCCAGCCAGCCTCGCCCTGGGCTCGTGAAGCATACCTCAGCAGAAGACATGCAGATTGGCCTGTACCATAATCATGCAGCAGACTCTGCCCTCGACACAGAAAGGTTGAAGAGCTTTGCCAGTCTGCTAGAAGAAGGCAAGACAATCTTCCAGATCGTCGACGACATCCAGAGGAAGCGGTGGGAGAAGGTCGTTTGGAACGCAGCGTGGAATCCACTCACCACGCTGACCCTTGTCGACACAGAGACCTGGCTAAAGTCTTCAGACCAGGCGCACGCCGTGACTATACGTCTGATGCGCGAGATGATCGATATTGCGCAACGTTGTAACGTCCCGCTGACCTATGATCTGGCAGATGAGCTCATGGCAAAAGTGAAGACCATGGGAAGGATTGGAAGCAGCATGCAGCAGGATGCGAAGGCTGGCAGGCCGTTAGAAGTCGATGTGATTTTGGGCCATCCAGTGCAGAAGGCCAGGGAGTTTGGGATGGACACGCCGGTCTTGGATACTGTTTTCGCTTTGACCACTGCTGTGCATCGCCGGATTATTGAGACAGGCGCTTAGAGATTTCGCAGGTATTACCAAACGCACCGCTTTTACCATTGAGAGACCACTAGAACTTGTTATACTCTTTTTAGTCCCTTGAATCTGGAATATCTAGATCTGATTGTAGTGGCACAGGTGTCGCGGAGATAGTGTCGCTATGCGTCATAGGGAGGCTTAGATCTGATCGGCGCTTTTTGCCATTCCCAATACCAATGGGGGTTGACACCAGCACCCTTGTAACAGAGACAGTGCCGTGTATAAGCTTGAGATTGTCGAACCATCCACGATTGCTGAGTGCTTCGACGAGCATGCCCCCGCTCTCGCAACCCCTAAAGCCTGAACTTCTCCATTCTCCACTCGTTGGGGGTCACCTCACATAGGGCAAGAGCGAACACAAGACATTGCCGGCTGTTGGCATTGTACAAGAACAAGCGTGATCTCATTAATTTACTGTACTGATACACTGTTCAACTACATACCATGGCTCCCATCAAGTCTATTGAATACTTCCGCGTCAAGCCCCGCTGGCTTTTCGTCAAGATCGTCGACGAGAACGATCAAGTTGGATGGGGAGAGGGCACACTGGAAGGCCATACATTGGCTGTGGAAGGAGCATTGGACGAGCTCAAAGTTCGCCTCATCGGCCTGGAGGCAAAGTGAGTGAAGCTCGTACTAAACAATGGTGACTGCGCGTGCGACAAAATGGGTAACGCTGACTGATGCGTGCCTCGCTCAGGAATATCGAGCACATTTGGCAACTCTGTTGGCGTCTAGGGTTCTACAGAGGTGGTGCAGTATTCATGTCTGCTCTGAGTGGTATTGATATCGCGTTGTGGGATCTCAAGGGCATGTCGTCTGAGGAAAAACTCGTTCTACACCGAGTTATGTGTAAGCTAACAATCTTCAAGCACGCAATCTGAACGTCCCACTGTATGAGCTACTTGGCGGACAAGTCCGTCACAAATGCCAAGTGTATTGCTGGATCGGCGGTGATCGACCTAGTGATATCGAGGTGGCAGCGTGAGTGACTCTATCCAAGAGACTTCTTCGCGCCTCTAAGACGGTGCCTAATCTCTCTACAGGAAAGCGCGGAAGGAACAAGGCTTGAAATGCATCAAAATGAACGCCACCGAAGACCTAAATTGGGTCGATTCTCCCGCTGCCTTAGAATCCTGCGTTGAGCGAGTGAAGACTGTCAAGGCTCTCGGCCTTGATGCAGGTCTTGACTTCCACGGTAGACTCCACAAGCCGATGGCCAAACAGCTGGCGAAAGCCCTCGAGCCGCACAAGCCATTGTTCATTGAAGAACCATTGCTTGTCGAGCATCCCGAGGGGCTAAAGCAGCTGAGTAACTTGACCACCATCCCTATAGCACTTGGAGAGCGCTTGTACCACCGTTGGGATGCAAAGAGATTCTTGGAAGAGGGTATGATCGACATTCTTCAACCTGATATCGCGCACGCTGGCGGGATTTCCGAGACCAAGCGTCTTGCGAATATGGCCGAAGCTTACGACGTCGCCATCGCTCCGCACTGTCCATTAGGACCAATCGCTTTCGCGGCATCTTTGCACGTCGGTCTGTCCACGCCTAACTTCGTCATCCTGGAGATGTCTTTGGGCATGCATTACAATGTGGAGGTACGTGGTATTTCATTCTGCCGGCAAGAGAGTTCCTCCTACTGACCACCAGTACAGGCGGGAGACATCGACTTGAACACATACCTCAAGGATCAATCCGTGTTTGCGATACACGAAGGATATGTCAAAGCACCACAGGGTCCTGGGCTTGGCATCACAATTGATGAGGATTTGGTTAGACGAATCGCAGCGGAGACGGAGCCATGGCAACCTAAGGTATTCTACGGAGAGGATGGATCCATTCGTGAATGGTGAGGCTATGTACGTGATGCAAGTAAGGAGCGACACTTCAAAAGCCTGCTAGAGGCTTCTACCAGTATCGTTGGTTCAGCCAGAGCCAGGTTGTCCGAGAGAGTCTGTAGCAAGGCATTGCAACCGTGATCAGACAACCGATCTAGGAGATCGTCAGGATTCTCGCCATTGGACAACTCCAAAATGTAGCTGTGAGCTATATCTTCCGCAGATTTCCCTGCCAGGGAGGCCATCGCGGCGTCATTTGTTTGGCGTTGTCCCATGGTGTATTGGTACGTCCAGATGGTGAGCGCAGCAAGATACAAGCACCAGGGTCTGTGGAAGCAAAGATCAGAGCGGCAGGAATACCCGTTTGACATTGCTGATTGCGGCTGTTTCTCCGGCGCATCGGTCCCTGACTTGACCAGAGTATGAGACAGCAGCTTAAAGGAGTGTGTTACGGCAAGACGAGCTTCTGCAGTCGATGCCCATGAGGCAGCATATGAAGTAGCGCTGGCAAGCTCCTTCTGAGACACACGTCGACCAAGCAGGAGCTCTGTACCAGCCAAGATCTGGCAATTGAGAATGTCGATGTGCATGGTAATGTATGCCAGATGGTAGAGTACTGTAGGCTCCGGGTTCAAGCTCTGATGCGTGGGCCTGACCTCACAAAGAGAAGCAGTACTGAGAGCGTCGTCAAGCCCATGCTTCCACTGATCAAGCGCTTGTAGCATCATAGATGTCCACTTCCTACGCTCTGCTTGTGATGGTATGGTTTCGAAGAGCTTGTTATGCTTCTCTCGAGGCCGTATGTGACAGCCAACGCTCAACAAGCCAATCACCAAAGTCAGACGGGCACGAAAATGCGATGGAGATGGGTTTCCATGGAGATGCTCTTTTAGCCCATCCAGGAACTTTTTCGACCTGATACCATAGAAGCTGAAAGTAGTCTCAAGCTGGCGCAGTCCATCAGCACTTTCAGCCATCCAGAGTACATCATCGCAAGGCAGAACAAGTCCGACGTCGGAGGGCAATAAACTACTCTCGTGGCCGAACATTGCGGCATGGAGTGTATCCATTTCGTAAGCCATGAACACGACACGCAGCATGGCCTCGTTATTGGCCCAGCGGCGCCACCAAGTATCAAGATCAGGCAAGGGCCGGATACTAATTTGTGCCTCATCTTGTGGATGATCAGGAGTGTTAGGGTCCTCCAGTGGTGTGTCTGTACCTGCTCGTCCACCGAGAGGGCTCCCTCTCCGCAGGAGCGTCAAAGTGGAAACGTGATGAATATGCGCCCGCTCATGCAATTGGCGGCTGGAGAATAATTTCTCGTAGAATTCCAGCAGAAGCAGCGATTGTGCAACCCAGAGAGTCACCGGAGGCTGAGCATCCTCACTAGTGTGGATCTCCCATCTCAACCCCGTGATGATGAGATCAGCCAGGTTCCGATAGTCGCTAAGAGCTGTTGGGGCATTGATGCGGACGAGTTGCGCTGCGCCCAAAGAAACGATCGCTAACAGCAAAGGGAGAGGACAGTGTTCTGCGGAGAAAGTTGCTCGATGTACAACTGGTATCTGAGGCGCCACATTCTGCCAGAAAGTCATCACGCACCGTTCCAGTACAGACGTGCTCACATTTGGCCATGTGCCATCTGGGCTTCGATAGACAAGACTTTCAGCCGTCGCATGGGCGATCTTGAGATTTGCAGCATTCTTGTTATGGAACGATTGTAACAGATCGTGTGTCTTGCTTAGACGTCGGCTGGATATGTGTAGCCAGCTCTCCTTGCAGCCCGGATACCCTGATGGGACATGATTACGCACTTCTCCCGCCCCAACACCCAATTTTGGGCCGTTGCATTCACCTAATCCTGGCAACGGGTTTGGGTCCTCCCTGTCTGAGGAGTTATGGATGTCAGTGTAGGAACCATAATTCATCGATGGCAGCTGTGCGACATCCAAGTCCCAGCCATGAGATCCGAGGGGACTCAGCAGCCAAGCAGCGAAACCGTCATTGACTCGTGCGGTCTCGAGACTTGCATCGTCGAAGGATTGAGCTGCCAGGCCCCAGTCGGTTGGAGCTAAGATATTCGAATGGTCTACTAAGCCTTCATCCGCGCTCGGGCGCAGAGGGGACGGATTCGCAATATCATCATGCTGTCCAATCACTTCGCGCATCTGGTCCATTATGATATCACACTCGTCTTGTGTAGGCACAGTCTCCCGTGAGGCCGGAGGCCAGCTTTGTGTATGATTGTGCTTCTCGACATGTCGATCAAACAGATCCTGTCTGACAAAGGTCTGGTAGCAGCCATCTGATTGACAGCGAAATATCCGCTTCGGCTCGTGGTTCAGAGAGTGCCTCTGCAGATGTTCCGCCCGGGAGTATTGCTTGTTGCAGCCTGGATATTCGCATGAAAAGCGTCGCGGAAGACCTTTGCGGCTCGATCGCTTCCTCGTGGGCGCACGCTGTCCACTCTCAGCATTTTCCATGACTGGCCGTAGCATATACTTGTCGCCATGGGCCTACGTTATGATGTCGGTTCCCCTTGAGATGTTGTTGGGGGTCTCTTGGTCGCAACACCTCCGCCGCGCGAGGTCAACGGGGAAATTGTGGGCATTTTGGGGGTGCATTTGGGGGTACGTGAGGGGTCGTGAAGATCCCGGTCTTGTACAGACGCGTTTGCGGAGAACCCGACTCAGTTGAGTGGATGTGTCGCATCAACAATCAATGCATCTACAATGCCTCGGTAGTATTCTCTCAATCGCTCCAACATCCGCAAGGACGCATTATTCTTTGCGGCATCGTGGAGTGCTGGGAGATGTTGACAGTGCGTTTATACATTCATCACGCCGAGAACCGACAAGGTAGATTGTTCCAAAGTCTAGGCTTCTCAGCGGATCGCCTGGGTTATATGCAGATGATGAAACCAGGTGTCACCTGAGACATTTCGTGAAAGCATCATGGAGAACGGCCTCGCGATACGTTGTCTAGACTATCAAATTTGACTCCAATTCCATCATCTCAGCAAATCCCGCTTCAATATCTTCTCTTGCCGAATTTTCTGGCATGACACAAGGTAGACGTGGTGAATTGGTATGCTCGTAAAAGCGCTCCAGGCCGACCTTGACAGCAATGAATCCTCCTTGGATGGCCACCCAATCTCCTTTCGCCAGTGTGGCTGCGATACGCTGTGCTTCATTGACGTTTCCTTTCTCGTATAGCCGCATGGCCTGGACATGAGCTTTTGGGCTAAGATTTCCCAGGCCAGCAATGACACCGTGGCCTCCTGCTACCAGGGTTGGGAGTAAGAAATCTGCACTGCCTCCCATAGTTGCGAAGCCCTTGGACGCGGTTGCAGCCGCCACTCTCGCCAGCTTTCCGGTGTTGCCGCATGTCAATTTGACACCAACAATGTTGTCGTGCTTAGAGAGCTCGATGATCTGGTCCGAGGTCATGTCGAACCCACCTTGCACCGCAGGGAAGTTATAGATGACAACAGGGATCGGCGAGGCGTCGGCTACCGCTCGAAAATAGCCCGAGATGGTCTTTTTGGTCAATAGAGAGCCATAGTAGCTGGGCGGCAACACCAGTGCAAAATCGCCGCCACTCTTCGCTGCATCGAAGCATAGCTTGATGGTTTGTCTTGTCGAAGCAGCACCGCAGCCGACGATGATCGTCATATCATTCTTGCCACTCTGGGTAAGAGCCTGTCGAGTAGTTTCAGTGACCAGCATACGCTCATCATCATTCAGATGAACAGCTTCGCCGTTGCTCCCGTGGGTGACTATGCCAGTGACTCCGGCACGCGCTAGCATCTGTACATGTCGTGCAGTCGCATCCACATCGACTTGTTGGTGTTCGTCCGATTTAAAGAATGCTACGGTTGGAACGTATATGCCGGGTTGGAGTCTAGCCTGTCGACGGTTGTTGGATTGTGAGACATCGTGTGATAGATTTGTTGTCGAAATGGGTGCCATGATTGTTTGATCGGCTGACCTGAGGAATTTGTGGTGTAGACTTGTGATGGAAATGGCCAAATGCAGGACCAACAGCAATCAAGCAACAGATATATGAAAATACTCAGTGAAACGTGGATCCGATGACCCCCAAGGGACCCCCAGAGAGATTAGAATTCGGGATTGTCCACAACCTCTGAGGGTCTTGCAGTCATTAGCCACACAGACGGCAATAATTTATCGTTCTATTAATATCCTCGTGCGGCTGTCTAAGACACTCGCTAACATGATGCCGTCGACTACCCTTGAGAGAGCGCAGCGCAGTGAACGCCGCCCCAATGATCCTTTCACAGCATGTATCGGAAGCCGCCCGCCACCTGCGCATCTGTTGGCCCACTCTTGGAGACTTGCTTGCCTTGCTCCATCTTGCGGTTTTGCGTACGCAAGTAGAGAAAAGTGGCGGTCGCAAAGCAGATAGCTACGACAGCAGCTCCAAGATTCACTGCAAATGCGACCACATACCTCGGCGAGTCGTAGTAAAGATAAGCAGTCCAGATATTCGGCGTGTTGCAAGCGGCATTGATGAAGCCGATTGCTGCCGCTCTTTTAACCGCAGGCTGCGATATTGAGCCACTAATCCAAGACAGTTGCACAATAGCGGAGCTATAGAAGCTTGCCGGCATCAACATCATGGCAACATAGCGTGCTGCTATGTTCAGCGTCGAAACCGCGATGATGTTGGCGACAACTGTAATTATCAAAGGGAGGGCCAAGTGGAGGAAGCGCTCTCCAGTTTTATCCGAATGCATGCCATTGAGTAGCATGCAAATTACGCAGAGGACGAATGGTGGCTGACAACACACATAGTTGTCAGCATCGAGTAATCTCGAAGTAAAGCACCAAACACACTTACAGCAGTCAGACCATACGATGCGTTTGTCGAGAATCCAAGCCCAGCCACGACGGTCGGGAAGAAGTTGTTCACCGCGGCTGACGTGTATGTTGCATACAGTGTGCCCATCATCAGCCATGTCTTTGGATCAGATGCGGCCATCACGAATCCTTGCCAGGCTGTGATCTCGTTCGAATTATCCGTCTGTTTCTGGTCGTTCTTGTAGTTCCATGCCAGCCACTCGTGCTCTTTCTCGTTGAGCCACAAGACTTTCCGTGGGGAGTTTGGAAGGTACAAGGCAAACAACATCGCAAGGCCGATCGTGAGAATGCCTTCAATGAGGAACAGCCACCGCCAACCAGCAAGGCCATGGGAACCGTCTAGCTGCGTGATGCCGATCGCCAACAGAGTCCCGAAGGCGTTGCCAAGCTGGGACCCAGAGTATAGAATGGCGGTACGGAATGCAATTTGCTTTCGAGTGTAGAACATTGACAGGTAGAAAAATGCCCCGGGAAAAAAAACTGCTTCGACGAAACCCAGCATGAATCGACAGGCCACTAGACCGCCGAAGCTGTTCACAGCTGCAGTGCAAGCTGAGATCGCACCCCAAACAGCTACAGCGGAACAGATGTAGAGAGCTGGAAAACGGATTTTGGATACCAGAAGGTTCGATGGAACCTGCATGATGACTGTATGTGTTAGCAGTAAGTCAAAAGACCACTACTTTAACCTGGCAGACTTACTGTATCCAGCAAATAAGACACTGACAACTGTGTTGTATTCGGTGATAGTCAGATTAAGATCTTCCATGATTCCCGCCAGCTTTGCTGCTGCAATGTTCTGCCGGTCGAGATAGTTAAGGATGTAGCTTCTGTTAATACGTTAGCTGGGATTCGCTTGCAACCTTGGTCATGGAAGTATATTCACATAGTCATGGCTGGCATGATGATGAAGTCAAGCTTCCACGTCGCTCGTCGACCAATATTTCTGAGCTCAGCATCGCTTGAGCCTTCCAACAGTGTTGGCAGAACGATTGCGTCCTCGGCGATATTGTGCTTTTGCGTCGTGGCTTCCTCGACACAGTCGACAGAAGGTTTCCTGTCGTCATGTCGCACCATTTTGACTGGTAGGCGCTTCAGATCCAAGATGTATGTAATGATGGTCAGAGAAATGTTCCCACGTCAGTATCACTTTATAAGAAGGGATCTCAAAGGATGCAGCACTCTTCTTAACTGATGATCTCTATGGTAGCGTGTGGGGTGCATTTGCGGGGAGAGTAGGGTACGAATCTCAGACGCTCGCTGGAATTGCATCTCCAGTACTACTGTGGCGGGTGGTGGTGCACGATGAGCGCTTACCTCCGGAGGTAGAGTACCTGTGACCCCCAAATTGTACCCCAAACCCCAAGTCTCTGAATTACAGCCCAAGATTTGGTGCGGGGCTTCAGGTGTCTGACAATTGCCCCATCACCATCAAGGCACGATATTGTACTTACATGTCTGTTGTTAGTTGTTGCGCCAATCTGGATGCCACATGGCGAGGTCAATCGGTTCTCAAGAATTAGCGCGTCATGCTTCGAGGCACTCTTGCTGGCTTGCAATACATGGGATAGTCTGGAACATGACCTCTTTCGTCGACAGCCATCCTGGAGGCCCGGCCTTGATCTTGGGACAAGGTGGAAAGGACGCAACTTCGGCATACGAGGATTTTCACTCCCCGGAACTTGTCGAGGAGACACTCGGCGCAGATGCGAAGATGGGCACACTCGATCTTGATCGTTCTGCGAATGTGGCTCCAATCAGCGACTTAAAAGGAGATCTGGTGCAAAAGAAGGCCATTGCAACGCCGTCGCTTCGGGCGATGGTAAGTCTTGCTGATTTTGAAAGTATGGCTTCCCAGTGCATGACCCCAGCAGCTTGGGCATACGTTGTCTCTGGTGCCGACGACGAAATCAGCTGTCGCGAGAATACAAAAGCGTACAACAGAGTTTTCTTGCGGCCGAGAGTGTTGCGAGATGTCCAGGAGATTGATTGCTCCACAACAATACTCGGTCAAAAATCCAGTTTACCCTTCTACACATCGCCGGTCGGCCTGGGCAAATTAGTACACCCCGACGGCGAATGCGCAATTGCTCTTGGAGCCGGCATGGAAGGTGTTATCCAGGTCGTCAACACGGTCAGCAGTATGCCCATCGAGCGGATAATGGAAGCTAGAGTGAATTCGGAGCAGCCGGTATTTTGGCAGCTTTACGCGGACCGAGATCTCGACAAAAGTGCCGCATTCGTTCGACGGGTGCAAGATGCTGGCGTGAAGGCGATATGGTTGACAGTGGACTCCCCAGTAGTTGGTAAGCGAGAGCGCGACGAGAGGTTGGTGGGATCTGGTGACACTGGTGAGACGATGCAGGAGATTGTTGACAGTGCCGGAGCTGGTGGCCTGGCCTCAGCCAACACTGGGTTCATCAATGCTGGAATAGATTGGAACATCGTCGAATGGTTACGAGGTATCACAGACCTACCTATTGTGATCAAAGGCATCCAGTGCTACGAGGATGCCTCCCTGGCATTCGACCACGGTGTGGACGGCATTGTGCTCTCCAACCATGGTGGTCGGTCACAGGACACGGCACAACCACCGCTCCTCACGCTGTTGGAGATCAACAAATTTGCGCCACATATAGTGGGCAAGAACATGCAGGTGTTCGTCGATGGAGGCATTCGACGCGGCACGGACATAATCAAGGCTTTGGCTCTTGGTGCTACTGCGGTTGGAGTTGGTAGACCGACTCTATTCAGTATGGCAGGCGGATTCGGCTCCTACGGAGTGCGCCGCATGATCCAGATCCTCCGACGTGAGCTGCTGATTAATATGGCCATGGTCGGAGCACGAAGGATTGGCGATTTAGACAGCAGCATGCTGAACACACGCCGGTTGGAGCACTTGCTGTCGCAGGGCTCATGTAAATTGTAGCCGCTCATCGAGCGAAACAGATTTCCCCATTATCAAAGATGTTCTTATATCTCTTCTTGTTCGCCAGTGTGCACACGTCTTTTTTCGGTGCCTTCGATCTGGTCACTCGCATCTCTTGCCGGTATACAGAGGCGTAAAAATGGGCAGTCGTCTCGGAGCCAGCGAGAGAGGTTTCGGGGTGTTGTATATCATCGCATATCGGCTTGTATTTAAAAGTCTGGTTCGGTAGCATTGGATGCGCGAGGTGTAGGCCTTGGTCGATGAGAAGGCGCTTCCCCGAGAAGCCGACAGGCGTGCGAATACTTTTGGGCCTGAGTCAGGAACATAAGTGTACGTATTCTGTTACGATCAATGTTGGACACCAGTATTTCGTCTCAGGCAAACACCATGCGGTCATTTTACATGCATTACACTCGCGACAGAAAGAGTACCTTCGTGTTTTAGGTGAATTAAAATCACCTTGCCACTGAGAGGCTGTCACTTTCGACCAAGCACCTTGTAGGAATCACGAATGTGACACAGCGAAGATTGAGACAGACACGAGAAGCATAATTCATGGTGGCAAAGGAAAAAGTCGCTCGCTGCGATTGTATATAAGTCTATGCTGATTACAAATTAAATTATGAGTCGTGCCCGGAGACGAGGGCTGGTATAGATTTAGTAGTTGAAGACCTGAAGAATATGTTAGTGGACTGATTATATCTCCGTTGGGGATCATCGGAAGAGAACATACCATAAGGGAAGGGTTGAGAACGAGGGGGACCAAAGCGTGGAAGACCAGATTCAATGACAGGGGAACGATCGCAGTGAAGTCGTTGATCCTCCAGTCCAGGGGAGCGAAGGCACCAAGGTAGATCATGCCACCGACGACGATGATGATGCAGATGTACATCCACTTGTATGTCTTCACGAGGAAGGGAATCTCCTGGAAGAAATTGGAGTCCTTCTTCTCCTTGCTCGTTGCTCCCCACTGCATGTCAATGTGGAACAGGTGAGCAAGAAGAGCCAGGGAGATGTGGAACGCAACACCTCCGAAGAAACAGGTCATGAGAGGCGACCACTTGAAGTTCTCGACCAGAGATCCAAGAAGGGACCTCTCACCGGTGCGGTAACGGAGAAGAGCGAGGGCGACTTGTCCAAGAATATTGAAGACAACGATCAAAGACATCAGAACGTTCCAACTGGTGAGGTAGGCGCTTGACAACTCGTCACGGAACCAACCGATGATGCAGTAGTTGATCAAGGACAGTAGAAGGGCCGATGCGAGTGCAAAGTAGGAGCACATGTAAGCCAGAATGGACAGCTTGGATGACCAGGGCATGTCGGAGCCGAGAAAAGTGTAGAAGAGCTTGGTGAAGGGACCCTTGTAGATCCAGCGGTGCAGAGGGTGGAAGATCATCTCGGAGACACCGTATCCGTACTTCTGCCAGCGGGCAATCTCATCGTGGATGGTGAGCGACACACCCTCCTTGAATTCATCACCATGGTATGATGCGAGACGGACGACGTTGCCCTTCATCTGGAGACGGAGCGCAATGTCGAAGTCCTCAGACACGTGGTGTTCTGACCAGTAGCAGGTGAACTTCTCATTCTTGGGCACACCGACGTCCTGGATGGCCCTCCAACGAAGGAAAGCGTTGTGGCCGACGAATGGTGCGACTTCACCGCAGCCAATAGAGAAACGAATGGATGAGTAGACAAGGTTGGTGAAGAATGTGATGCCGTTCTCGAAGTAGTCCCAAGCGACTTGCATGACACCAGTCGAGTGTTGGATGATAGCGACCTCGGGGTTCTAGTAGAAGAACAGTTAGCAAGACCGTGTATTGATTTGCGTTGATGTGTCAAGGGTGACCACTTACTAAGAACAACTCAGCTGCACCTTGCAGAAGACAGTCGACAGGGACACGAGTATCTGAGTCAATAATCAAGATGATCTCACCGACTCGGATATCTCCTTCAGCAACAGCGAGAGGATTCTCCTCAAGAGCCTGGGTCAAAGCCTGGTGGTAGATTTGGTTCTCCTCCTTCTCGCCAATCACAGGGTTAGGGGTCGAAGGATCGATCAAAGCGATCTTCTCTTCCATGATCCTCTCGACGTCCTGGGACAGGTTGAGAGCGAAGTTCATGTTGGAAGCCTTCTTGAACTTGCCCTCACGGACGTAGCCCTCCTCGCCATTGTGCTTTGGGCGGGCAACCCAGCCAATGCGGTTGTCCTCGTAGAAATCGCGTCTCGCTTGGATGTCCTCTTCGGGGATTCCAGCGCGCATACCGTCGTCGTTGACGAAAATGTTGGCGCTGCCGCCGCGGGACTCATAGTAGGAGATGGCGAGCTGCAAACTCCTGATAGTCGGGAGGATGACAGACTCAAGACCTTCCTTGTAGACGGGCATCTGAATGGAGACCTTCGGGGGAACGAAACCCTCAGCGTAAGCCTTGTTCAGGTTGGGCTTGTGAGGAGAGTAGTAGCGTGAGTTGGTGAAAGCGCCGCCGATGGGGCCGATCATCTGGAACAAACCGGCGAAGATAGTGTTGAAGAAGAACAAACTGATCAAGAAGAGCAACGGAACGACAGCAGCGAGAGCGAGACGCGTGTAGTTGCCATCGAGCATGACTTCACGGACCAACTTGCCGATGAAGATACCACCAAGAAGACAGATACCAAGGCAGACGGCCAGACCAGTGAAGACAGGCGAGACTCTGACGACGGGTCGCTCAAGCGATTCGGGGCGGTTGACCGCGATGAGCTCCTCCTCAGGTAGTTTCTCTTCCGTAGACACCATGGGCCCCTTCTTCTCGAAGGCATAAGGTGTGGCAGTTCCAGAGCTGGGAGCCATGTATGAGCCAGGAGATGCCGGTCTTGTGGGCGCTTGGAGGATGCTGAAAAGACTCCTGTCTCCCCAGACCAGTGAAAGCAATCTCTCCTCAATCTTCTGAGCTTGTTCAACGAGATTCTTGATGTCATCGTGCCAGACCAGGATGAGACCTTCCTGTCGGCAGATACACGCGTACTGGAACTGCTTGACAGTGCCAGGCTCGGCATCGGCCAAGGTCTCCAGGATCTGCAACTGCGAGTTGTCCGCGAACTTGATCTCCGCTTGTCCAGGCATCAGGGATTCGAGGATACCATCGAGCATTTGAGGCCTCATAGTGAGCGCTGTGATGAGGTTGAGCTTGACGGCTGCTGACAGGAGTGTGTTGTTGATTGGTGTAGGCATAGTGACATAGACGCCTCGTTCCTTCCTAACCAGAACGCCCATGCAATCCTCTGGGTCGGGGTTGGCAGGCGCCCAGCCACTTGCCACGATGCGCTTGTAGAGGTATGTGATCATCTGTCGAAAGCATGATGTTAGACACAGATTCCTTCGATCGAGTAGGGACGATGACATACCGTCTGGTATCGGAATCCATCCTCGAATTGCATGCCATAAACAGTGGCCCTGTTGTGATGTGTATTGGTCTCCGACGCATCTGTCTCCGAGCGAGGAGCGGAGTTAGGAACGCTCACTGCCATCTCCATATCGGAGGGCGAAGGAGTAACGTCTCCCTTGGATCCCTTCTTGAAGAACATGGTTGGTCGGTGTCGGATGTTCGATGGGTAGACCTGGGTGATTGGACCAATAGACTACCACTTACTCCAAGAGGAGCGTTTGTATGTAGAATGAGGCACAACTGACAGTCAAGAGCGTCGAAGTACGGCCTTACCTACTATATAAAGCGGCGAACGTCAATCGGGGAATCTGGCCGTAGTCTAAGGTTCGACTAGGCTGGTCGACATGCAGTGCAAGATTTGTGACTATACTACTCAACAGCCTCACCACCCGTGCAGCCACCACACGGTTCATTCCTGGAATGTTTGGCCATAACCATCAACGGTTTCTTTTGGCGAACGGCAAAGCCGATACAAGCTCTAGAATTAGACTACTGAATCGGGTTTCGATAGCGCTATGGGACCGTGAGTAGCTCTCGAGCTAAGCGATAAGCCTGCCGGTCAATCAAGTGGGCCCGGACATACTTTATTGCCGTGCATGGACATTATCGTTGACAGTATTGACTACACTGCATGAGCCCCTGTGTAGCGCCATCTTTAGCTACAGTGGAGATCGCGTCTCGCTCAACCATCGACTGCGGCATGTTGTGGCTTGCTGGCAAGAGCCGAGTTTGGATCTCGTCTCAACCGGACGTACGAATTTTCGATTCACACGCCCGTGGATCTGGATCACTGTTGCCAATGAACCGAATCGTCGTAATCTCTTATTGTGAATTTTCGGGGTTCAAGCCGATTGTGACAAATGCGACGATCTTTCGCAGCTTGAAGATTTATGTCTCAGAAATCCAAACGATGACGCAACTGGGGTGTAAACATTACTAACGTGTATATTCTATACCTGTACAGATCGTGTGCTGCATGCTAAAAACTCCTGGAAATCATAAATGTGCCAACACTTAGCATTCTACAGCTCCTTTGCGGCACCGCACTTGCCCTGCTGCCACATCTTCACGGACTTGATCGTCATTCCACGCTTGTCACCCTCGCCCCAAGTAGGGAGCCACTCCTTGGCGGCGTCGTAGAAAGTCCATCTGGCGTTGGTAGCATCGTTCAACCAAGGCTTGTCGCCGACCTTATCCCTGTTTTTGTCGTTAGCATCAACTTTCGAATGTGAGAAGATTGCAGCAAGACTTACAAGAACCATCCGTTGGTTCCGCCGACAGCGACGTTCAGAATGAGGTAGAATTCCTGGTCAAAGGGAGCATTGCCAGTGGTGGATGTGCTGTTGACCCAAGGGTTGTCGAGAAGAGTGTCGTTCTCGGACTGTGCCGCGAAGTTGCCAAGCTCGTAGAGCGGCTTCTTCTCCTTGTATCCGATGAAGAGAATCTGCTTGACTCTGCTGTCGACGTAGAAGTAGATGTAGTCTTCCGTCCACTGCATGCCGTAGGTGTGGAAACTGTCGGAGTACTCGCCGCGGCGGATCTTCTTGGCTCCGGTGGACATCCAGTATGCATCCGTCTTGTAGGTCGGGCCCCAGTGAGTAGTGCCGTAGTACACGTTGCGACCACCTTCGCTGTAATCGCGGCTGTTGCCACGAGACTCCATGATATCAATCTCGCCACTCCTTGGCCACTCGCCGTAGACGTCGTTCTCGGGCATCATCCAGATCGCAGGCCAGAGCCAATCTCCCTCAGGAAGCTTTGCAACAACCTCGACTTGACCGTAACGAATGCTCTTCTTGCCCTTGGTGCTGAGACGGGCAGAGCGGACGGGAGGGATCATGTAGCCTTCCTTAGGGTCGGAGCGGATGAAGCAGGAGGAGTTCTTGTCACTTGTGCAAGATCCATCGCCACCTGCCCCCTTGTTGAGGTTGAGAGTGTAGTTGGCGTACATCTGGTCGGCAGTGATATCGGTGGTCTCGGTGGTGAGGGTAGGCACGATGTGAAGGCCATCAGCATCGACGTAGCTGTTCCTCTCGTCTGTGGTGGTCCAGTCGAAAGCGTGGTTGCCGAAGCCATCGATTTGGACTTCATGTGTCCAAACATCAGTGTTGAGTGTTTCAAAGTTGTCCTCGTAGATAAGGCAAAGCTAAGATGTCGTTAGCACAAAGTGTTGAGAGATCTTCAGAAGATCGTCGATACATACATCTCCTTGAACGTAAGGGTAGACTGTGAAGAATCCAATTACACCAGCGCCAGCAAGTCCACCAAGGATGAAGAGGCCGATAATCAAATCGTTCCAGCGGGTTGCCTTCATGGCCTTGTTCTGGAGCCATGGCTTCTCGTATTCGCCCTGGAGTCTGTTGCTCTTGAAGACTCGCTTCGAGCTCATGTCCGAGTAGGTCTCGTAGAAGCCCTCGACGGACTCATTTGGCGTGGCGCCATAGAGATGGTTGGCATGGCGGCCATTTTGGTTGCGACCGATGGTTGTAGGGGTAGACATTGTGAAATTGATGATGATCAGGCACAGGTGAAGGTACCGGACTTGCAACAATGTCTCTGAGGAACAGAAAAGTCTCGCAACAGGAACACGACCGGTCTAAGTCAGACAAGAACACCACGACGTTATCACGTCGAGTACCTTATGGGGTTCTGGCCCTGTAACGGAAGGCGGCTGAGAAGGCGAACACGCCCAACAGAGAACAAGGTTACAGCCATCTTCGGGGAACTCGACTAAGCCTAGCGACATGTCCCAAAAAAAATCTCGACTACATCTGGGCAGTTCATCGTCGTGAGTAGCGCGGCCGCGGTGCAGTATCGAAAGTCTGCAGGTCTCGCCTGTGAACGGGACGCTATAGTAGTGCCGAGCGCTATATTAGAGCTCCAAGGAGATTACAGACGACGGGCTCTTATCAGTCGGTACGGCACTCAGGCCCAATGCCACGGTTATGCCGCGTACCTGCAGCTCAAAGGAGCCGTTCCTGACTTTTCAGCCAATCGGTATGTGCACCGCCAAGATGAACTTGATCTTCTTGATCGACGAACCTTAACCTAGAAGCAGTTCAGCTGCCCAGCACAAGCCACACACGTGCGTAGAAACACGCCGCCTGCCGCTTCCCGCCTATTCCGTCGATGGACAAGCGCCACAACGCCATATGCCCTGGCGAGATATCCAGTTCAGGACTCGTTTGCCAGGCTAATGTGCTGCATTCGAAGCACGTTGGGTCAACCGTCCGGAACACACCGCACGCTGAATACCATCGCACCAGCCGTCCAGGTCGACATCGAGGCCATACCACACGTGCCAGCCGCATTGGCGAGCGCGCGTGGAGCTCCACGTGCATCTGAGACCTGGAGCGGCCGTTTTTTCACGGCTTCACGGAGCGCCCGCCGTTCCTGAGCCATGGTAAGAGGTAGCGAACGAATTTGCATGATGCATTTCCCACGCTTGATTACCGCATTCGGCGGATGCGCTATTGTGAGCATTGCTTCTCATGCATACGCCAGAACTATGTTGACAGCATGTTGATAGCTTGTGCCGCTCGGCTTGCAGTAGTCAGGTACGCTTTTAGACTTTTGCGGCTCCTTTGTCATTTCCGGCGCTGGCAAACTTCACAACCATTTTCAAGCAGCGGCACAGTATAGAGTCCCAAAGTCGAAACAATTAATTTGCAATAATGATACAGATCTCGATCGCGTGCACTGGTATACCGGTAAACGAGTCCAGATCTGGAGTCACAGCGCTTGCGTGACGACCTTCTAACCTTGCATACCTAATTGCTTAGTACACGCTGCTGGCACGGCCCATGCTTTTGATGAGACGCTAAATGACGGCCAGTCGTTCTTTTGCCTCAGTGCAGATCTCAAGCTGGGGGATGTGCCTTTCGCACTTTACAAATGCAGATCTTCCAAGATACGCGCGAATTACGGTGCAGCCACACTTTCTCCCTTTCTCAGCCACGCAAGTCATCGCATCAACGGATGTCCGGATCACGTATTAGGCGGCACCTCACCGGAAGTCGCACCCAAGACCCGGAACAAAGCGATATGGCGGTGCTGCGTGCTATACTAGCTAGTCACGTCGGACGACGAAGGAGTTAAGCGAGGGGGAGGAAGACTGGACCGTCAACCGTTTGGGACGGCGTTCGCCAAACGGTGGCATACTCGGTCCTACAGTAGCTCGTCACAATTATGCGTTGACACTTATCGTCCGCCACTCCATGGCATCGGGGATGCCCCCGGGGATGTACGCCAAAACGTGCTTGGAGACGCACCCAGTGCAAATCCAGGCAAGCGTACAGAGCCAGCATGTTCGAGCTGCATCCTATATTTTTAGCGTGCTTATCTTTGCTGATCTTCTGTACAGCCTGCACTGTTGCTATCGCCTAGCGATCGTCCACGTTTTTTTCTCAAGCTTCTGGATCACCATTGCCACCGCATGGATGACATGCAGCACGAGTCAGATGCGTCACGGTGGAAACCTTTTTTCGCCAACACCAAATAACCACCTAATCAGCCCAATGGCGTCGCGTGGCTGGCTGAGCCTCATGCGCAAGGCGAAGTACCGGCATATTCCCCCCTGGTCAGAAGCCCATATCAACTTCTGAATACAGGTTTCTCTACCCTGTCACTGCCTGATCCGGTACGGCAGGAATTCCGCAAAGGTGCTTGCTGCAGCCCGAGTCGTCCGTTCTGGGTCACGTCTGGAACTCAAAAAAGAACCTCAACCTGGTAATATGATGCGTTGATATCTTCTTCGGTGAGAAGGATTGGGATGAATCCCACCGCCTTGGGCATTGACCGGGGGACATCCGATTGTTTTTGGCAGGGTCTCGATCCACGTGAGCAGAGCCTCCGTACTCGACGTAGTGGCGTCGACAGTCTCCAACATTGAAACCACCATGCTTGCCACAGAGGGTCTCGATGGAGCTCTGACAATCCCATCAATAGGGTACGGTCAACGCCTCATCACCAAGCAGAGAGTCATTGTTGGAGTGATCGGGGTCTCCGTACCCAGTGTGGCGCAAAGGACCGCTACCAACAATGCAACGGCTATGCGACAGACTAATACGGTCTCAATAGAGTTGTGTCATCTCCACAGCTAGTTTAGGGGTCCGCGTGGTCGCCATAATGGAGAACGCCACGCATGCCGCTGAGTTGTTGCGAACAGATGTCAAGCGTGTTGTATGTAAGGCGTCGCATGATCACGTAAGTGCTATACCTCATTCCAAGACAGGCAGGATGTGGTTGCTGTTTGCCCCTGTAGTGGACGTCGTGGCGCGATATGTCGACTCTCGCTCAACGAGACGCTGGACGTGATAGCTTTTCCTGAGTACGGCCACGGAGGGGCATTGTCATCGGTCAACGAGTAGTGTTGTCCTCTCCTTGTTCATAGCGAGACATGCACTCTTAGCAAACTTCCCGTGTAGTGAGTCTATTGGATTACTAAGAGATGAGGTGTCGAAGTTGCAATCAGGCTGATGTCATTTTTTCCAGAGATGCAGCCTTGTCACACATGTACCTGATACATTGCGCACAAAGTCCGCCAGGGTCTCCGCCGTTCAAGGCGCTCGACGGCAAGGATTTCAAGGATCTCATTTCTCTTGTCCTGGTACAAGTACAAGCATGGAAGTGGCTGCGAAGCCCGCATGTGGCTGGCAGCGTCCTGTCGAACTCGATGATAAACCACGGCTACTGTCAACAGCGTTGACATGGCTGTTCCCAAGACTCCCACCACTTTTCGAGACTGCCATATATAAGAGCCCTCTCGCTCCAGGGAGGGTATGTGTTGTGCTTGTAGGTGGCGGGCCCTCTAGACGGCGATAGCTGGAGGTCAACATCGCAGTGTCTGACTTATTCGGTGCTCGATTCATTCCCAACGCGGTCCATTACCACGTGGTAGTTTTAGTCACGAGGTGAGTACCGTTCGAAGACATTCTGCCGCGTATCTATCGTCTCATGGACGTCATGTGCGTCTTGTGCTTTTGCTCGACTCTGAGCTGTCAGAAGTTGTTGATCGGAGGGGTAACACTGCAGGCTGTATTCACGGCTTTAACACATTGGTCATCGGAGATTCCGTGTGTTTGACCATTGCCTGGTGTTTTGACGATTGGTAAACATGCTGTCTAAATGGCCACAGTAGGTAAACACATAGCGTTTCTATGGCTTTCTCAGATTTAACGGCGTCGGGAAATAGAAAAGCGTAGAATCCCAACCTGTAGACTAAGCAGAACATCTATGAATCTAAATCGGCAAAGATGATGCTCCAGAAAGTCCTAGACACGAATTATGCGAGAGCATATCCACGTAAGGAAATTTATCGGATTATTCTGGTTGGCAAGGCAGCCCCAACCCTGACCCTAATACGCGTTATTTGGTCATGCGAAGTGATGTATACCAGTCCTTGGAGTCCTGCGAGGGCTAGATGCATTTGCATTGGGCTTCTGACCATCCCAAACAGAAGTTGAATGTAGATCCAGTGAAGTGCTTACCAATCAGTGAAGTTGAGTCGCGAAGACATTCACTTTCTCTGACAACACTCCTTTTCACCACGCACGATACATGGGATACAAAAGCCCAGTAATTCGACATGTGACACCGGTATTACCTCACCGCAAGTCAGCCTGCAAGATGGTGTCCTCGGGGTCCAGATACTGCCCTGCTTGCAACTCCTTCTTCCACGCTCCAGACACGTGCCCAAAGACACTGCCCACCTACCAGCCTGTGTCGAACGTATTGATTGGACATGGCGCTCATGCTGGAGAGGGCGACCTGAGGACGCAGGATCCGCTCACATCGCCTCCTGGCTTGGCTTTAGAGCTTCGTCTTCGGTCTATCCTCTCGGAAGGTCTTGGAAACGAGGGTCGCCGCTGTAATGAGCATCACAAAATGCAACTTCAGCTTCTCAGTAAGGCTCCAGCAGGCCGACACGTAAGCGTGGCCATCGTATTGGACGCTTTCGACGATTCTTGCCTTGTATCAAGGTCCTTACTTCCGATCTGTTCGACTTGCGTGCATACTGAAACGGGCGTCGAAGCCACGGCGCTGCCAACGGGATCGGACATGTGCCGATGCGCGACGATGCTTGCAAGAGCTGCTTGCCCCAACTGCGTGCTTTGTGAAATCCATGCAGCACTCAAGTATGAGGTCTACAAGAGGACGAAGTCGGGCGAGGATGGCTCTTGCGAGCTCGCATGCAGGTGTGGGAAGGCTACCACCGCAGAAGTGACGGCAAGGCAGTGTGCTTACTGCAGAGGGATCGCGACGGCTCCATTCCATGGATATGGCGGCCAGGTCCTGGAGTACAAATATGGCGTTGAGGGTCCGATGCTGTCGAGCGAAGAAGGCAAGACAGGCGCGAAGGTCGAGTGATCACCGAGCTTCTCAAGATGGGCACGTTATGGCAATGCGCCGCTAGAATTTGCATAGGTGTCGATGGTATCTCCGGTGTCAGTAGCAGTTACTTATGTATGAATATATTACGCAGCCCCATTTGCAAGACTATGAAGGTGATCGATATGCTCCCGCGTGTAAGGCTGTCGCCATGCACACAGGATTCCAAACTGCAATATTCAGAAGGGAGCAAATTTCCAGAATGCGATGTTCGCTCCGGCAATCTAAGGTATTCTTACGTGCGTAATGAATGAGATAGAGGAAGGGTGCTCTGGCATGTCTTGGTGTGAGGCCTGCCCGGCTTCCTCGGAACGCTTGGAAGACAAACGCGCGCGCCAGGAGAGAGCTGCGCCGCCGATCATTCACGTCTCCAAAGCGCCCTGACAGCTCGCGTGGATGTCCACCTCTTACACTCCACCACATTCGTCTTCTTGTCCCTCCTTTCATTGTCTTTCTTTGGAGACGCCGTAGTCGTCGGAAATATGGCCCCAAAGCACCGCGACGGCGACGTCGTCGCAACTGTAAGCCCTACAGTCTCCCAGCACCAACAGCTGTGCGACATCCAAGCTGACAGCTAGCAAGATACCCGGCCAATGGATCACCCACTTCCACACTGTCTCCGCTTATGCCGCCTTCCTCGGCGCCTTGATTGTGGGCATGTCCCTTCACTACACCAAAATCGTCCAGAACGAGTACTTCGGCTATCCCATCGAATGGTTTCCCTCTGTCAGCGCGACCATCGGCGACCGCTACCCTGAGCGCTCCGTATTCCAGGTCTTCATCGCCATTTGCTCTGGCCCTCGCTTCTTGCTGGTCTTCCTCTTCTACTGCATGTCCAACCGCCCGGGCAGCAGCTTGCCCAAGTTCGTCGCAGGAGTGGGTGTTTTCAGGACGTTGACTTGCGGAGGATGGACCTATGTTACAAGCACGGATGACCACGATTGGCACGATATTTTCATGATCAGCTATTTGGTTGCGACGCTGCCGTGGACACTGGGTTGCCTCGCTTTGAGCCCGCCTAATCCAAGAGCGATCAAGCTGAGGAAATACCTGGCTGGAGCATTCTTTGGAACACTGGTGCCGCTCATCTACTTCTTCATCCAGCACAAGGTCCACCGCGTGCCTGGAGCCTACACCATCTACGCTTTCTTCGAATGGTCGTTGGTTCTTCTGGACGTCGCATTCGATGCAGTCTCCGCTCTCGATTTCAGCGGCTTCGAGATCGTCGTCAAGGACGTCAAGGGTCTGAGCAGAGGGTACGTCCTGCGGCTTCCGAAGTAGCTGGTACGAGGTGCCCGCTCCATAATGTTGCGTTCATCCGGAATGTACAACCGCTGACCATTCGCAGAAATAAGCAGAGCGTTTCTGATGCAGTCCTCGAGAAGGAAAAGGACAAGCCTATCGGCCAGGTCTTCGACAGCCGCTTCTCGTGGGCAGCACTTCTTGATGCTGTGGCTGATGTCTATCTTGGTGTATGTATATCTCCTAACGTAACTCGGATTCCCACTAAAAACCTCGGCAGCTCTCTTTCTGGACAATCCTTACTGGTCTTGGTGTGGTAGTCTGGTACTTCCCATTGTGGTACATGGGTATCTCCGGCTTCGAAGTTGCGGTCATGTCCACCGTCTCACCTTTCCTTCTTGGAATCGGACCTCTGAGGAGATACATCACACGCTTCTCAGCCTTGGTTCTTGGCACCACTGTCATTGGCATGGGTGCTTATCTTTTCACAACGCCAGTGGGCCGACTAGGCGCCATCAGCTTCAGTGTATGGATGGCGTCTTTGGCCTGGTCTGCTATTTGGTACTCCGAGCGTGGCAATGCCGCAAAGCTGGAGGCAAGAATCATGGCATGGAGCATTGGCCTGATCGCCAGCAGCGTCGCCAAGTTTGCATGCCAGACCAACAATCCCTTCTGGCCAATCATGCACGAGGCCAACGGAGGTTGGAACAAGACTGGAATCTTGCTTTTCGTGCTCGCCATTGCGCGTATCTCCCGCAGACAGGTCGGCAACGGCGATGCCTCGCAGGGCATCGAGAAGTCGAAGGGCTCGTCTGCGCTTGCTGGTCTCGGTCTTGCTGGTCTTCTGTTCGGCCTCCACTCGCTTCTCTCCGATTCCAGCACCATGATTATGTGGGTCTGGGAGGGCTACCCCGTACAAGGTCCTCTTTCTGTGCCCCATGGAGCGTGGACGATTCTTGCCATGGGTGCTGGTCTGATCTTTGGCGTCTTCTACCCCAATTTGACCCGTAGCTGGACTGCGTACGGCATTGGATCTGTTGGTGCTGCATTCTTGACGCTGTTCTCGAATTGGTCCGGCTACTATGGTGCTCTCACCCTTGCGTTCTACCTCATGGCCTTAACGCCCGCTTCGATCAGCAATGCAGTCCGCTACCCACCTGGAAGGACATTTTTCATTGCCTTCTTCGTCTACAACATCATGGTCTTGTTCCACGTCTGGGTTGTTGCTTATGCGTTCGTCCCCGGTGGATTCCTTGTTCGCGAGCACACTGATTGGGTCATGGCGACCACCATGATCCTCATTGGGTGTGGCGTTTTCAACTCGCTCCAGGACAACGCGCCCAAGCGTCAGCACAGCATGAGGCCTCCACCTAACCCTGCCGCTCGCAAGCAACGCAGCTACTACATCTACATTTTGCTTGCACTCCAGCTTATCAGCATAGCTGTCGCATACCTTCGCTTCCCTTCATACGATTATACTCCTCACCACCCCGAATCGAAGTCCCTCAACGCTGGTATTTGGACTATTCACTTCAGTCTCGATAACGACATGTGGTCGTCGGAGAAGCGTATGGAGTCTCTTTTGCGCGAATCGGAACTTGACATCATTGGTCTTCTCGAATCCGATCAACAGCGCATCATCATGGGCAATCGTGATTCCACACAGTACCTCGCGGAGCAGCTCGGCATGTATGTTGATGCAGGCCCAGGCCCGAACAAGCACACCTGGGGATGTGCCCTTCTCTCCAAATTCCCTATTGTCAACTCAACCCACCACCTTTTGCCTTCACCCCACGGTGAACTCGCACCAGCCATCCACGCTACCATCCTGGCATACGATGAGCTCATCGACGTTTTCGTCTTCCACTCCGGACAAGAAGAAGATCCCCTCGACAGGAAACTTCAGATGGAGTACTTGACCGCTCTCATGGGCGCTTCCACCCGTCCAAGCATTCTTCTCTCTTACCTCGTAACCAAGCCCAAGCAGGGCAACTACAACGGATGGGTCAGCGAGCGCAGCGGCATGCGCGACATTGACCCCAGCGACTGGGACAGGTGGTGCGAGTACATTCTGTACAAGGGCATGCGCCGCGCTGGATACGCTCGCATCTCCCGCTCGACCATCACAGACACTGAACTTCAGGTAAGATCGCAATTCACAAAGCTGATATGCAGTATCAAGAGCAACGCTAACACTTCACTCACAGGTCGGCAAATTCGTCGTTGGTGAGCCCGAAGGCACGGACGATATCATCTCTGAGGACCAGGTTGCTGAGAACTTGCGCTTCCCTGCTATTTTCAAGGGCCAGGGTGTTCGCGGCCACAGATATCACGTGTTTGACGAGCCGAGGTATTTTGCTTGAAGAACATGGTAGATAGCTGTGCACTGCGCAAGGGCTGGTAGCAGAGTGTCATATATTCATTGCTAATTAAGTTCCATATGCACCGTCGTATCAGGCCTCCCAATTTGTGACATGGCGTATTGCGAATTTCGCATGTATGCATTCGCGATGGCATGTATGGATACTCATGTAGTCTCTTTGATAGCCTTTGAATGGGTCGTGAAATATGGTACTGCCATCTTAGGAGAGAAGAATTTCAGCTAATTTTAGGCTGTTTATATATGGAATTGTGCCTAATAATAGTACAAGATTGACGTTGATTTTCATGTAATGGTTTGGACACGTTGTGCGACAGCTGAGGACTGCGCATTCATGGTCAGCATGCCGCAGATGATAAAGGCAGCGATTGCAATACAAGACAATCGCAGGGCACTGCCTATCTCAATCGAATGCGCTTCTTCATGTCCGCGGTCGAGTCTCGTGAGCCAATCGGATGCTCCGGCTGCGGCGTGGTCATCGCCAACTCTTTGGGCCAAGCGACAGGACCCCCCAACTTCCAGCTTGTGTATCCTGTCCACTCTACATGTATCCAGCATTCCATCGCCGTCCGGACATGCAGTCTGTCCTGACGAGAACGGGCGAAATCAATTGAATATCAGGGGCGATGGACGCTGCTCGCGTGCGCAATTACCACAGATTGCACGCGCCGGCCATGGTGTGTATGGTGTGGAACGCCAGCGGAGAAGCAGTGCCGTAATGACTTCACCTCCCAAGACTCCAAGCCGATCTAAGTGCTCCCGCGCGTTACATGATCCATACAAGGAGTCTCTGCCAGCGATCACACGCTGGATACCGAGGAGACGAAGATACAACCAACGATGGGGCAAAGCATATCTCTCGGTCGTGCACCCAAGCGGAAGGTCAGCACGCCTCCTACGCTGCCTAGTATACCTCGCTTGGGTCCTTGTCTCCTTGTCGCAGGATCTCCAAGGGCTGAGCCTTATACACCCGGTAGCACCAGGCACATGGCGCCAAGGCATGTAACGTATAGAATTGGCATTATGTCGCATTACGTCGACGCTCTTCACGTCGCCTCCCTAGGCATGACCCCGAGCGCCGCATTGGCACAAGATAAGGTGAGGTAACAGGTGTCAAGTGACCATCGCTTTGCCCGAGCAAGACCCTCTATAACAAGTAGGAGCCTGTCTGATAACCCCCATTGTTCTTCTCGCTGGTCACGGTGACTTGCCTGCCGACAAAGATGAAGAACTCAATGCGGACCGAGGGCTACATCTCCAACAATCTCGGCGATGGATCGAACGTGACACAAGGCAGATATACTGGATACGATGAGCGGAAGACTACGTCTGACTATTCTCCGCCTCCTGCAAACCACGATACCGCCTATGGCATTGTGGAGGACCACTATGGCGGCAAGAAACTAGGAATGACTCGAACGGCATTGATCTTCTTCACTAATCAGGTAGGCATCGGGATTTTGTCGTTACCAGGGATGCTTCATACAATAGGTGAGCTGAGCTGAACTCCGGCAGCCCATATAGTTCCAAGTGCTAACAAAATGCCTCTATAGGACTCGTCCCCGGAATCTTCACCATCATCATCTTAGGAATAATCGCCACCTACACCGCCTACATCCTGATCCAATTCTACCGCGCCTACCCCTCGATCAGAGATATCGTGGATGTGGCGAAGATCATGGGAGGCCTTCCTTTGCAGGTCATCGTTGGCATCGCCAACGTATTAAACCTGTGTCTGATCTGCGCATCGGCGAACGTTACCTTGTCCATTGGCTTCAACACAATCTCCAACCACGCTCTCTGTACGATTGGGTTCATCGGCTTGCCTATGGTCGCTTGCTGGCTGCTGTGCATGCCTAGAACCATGAATTTTGCTGGATGGTTCGGAATCCCAGCGACGATCAGCATCCGTAAGAACAACGCCCCTGCCTCAAGTTCATGCCAAAGCTAACTTATCTAGTCGCTGCTGTCCTGATCGTAGTCATCGCTCTAGCCGTTGGCGGTCCCAACACTGACACTACAGGCTACTTTGGAGAACCCGCGAACGAGCCTCTTGTGATGAGGCTTGGCCCCAATCCCCTAGCCTCAATGAACGTCCAGTTCGAATCCGTTCTCAACGTCGCCTTCGCTTACGCCGGCAACCAAGCCTTCGTCACGGTTATGTGCGAGATGCGCAACCCCAGCAAAGACTTTACACCTGCAATTATCTGGCTCAACGTCGTCGCTATACCTCTGTACGTTATCATCGCATGCGTGGTCTACTACCTGGCTGGACAGTACGTGGTTTCTCCAGCGCTTGGTTCGGCTCCCGGAGTGGCCTCGAAAGTGGCGTACGGTATCCTCATCCCTACGATGCTCGGCTCTGGTCTAGTCTTCGGTCACGCTGCCATCAAATTCATGTACAACTTCGTCATGGATACAGTAGTCAAGTCGAAGGCTAGATTGACCGACAACACAATCACGACGTGGGGTGTGTGGCTTGGCTGCGGTACCCTTTTCTGGGTGACCGCTTTCGTCTTCGCCAATGCCATCCCGGCTTTCAACTCCATCCTGGGAATATCCTCCGCATTGTTTGTCACATGGTAAGTCAACGGATCAAGCACCAACCTACAACGAGCAAATAATTGATAAACTCACAGGTTCACATTCGGCCTCGCCAACGCGCAGTGGATTTTCCTGAACTGGGGCCAGCAATTCTCTTCTTGGCGGAAATCGCTGCTTGCGATCTTCAACTGGTTCATGTTCGTCGCATCGGCGTTTTTGACCGTGTTCGGGCTTTACACTTCAATTTCCGCTTTGAACGACAGGGTGCAGGATCCGAACGACCCGTTGGATGTCTTCACTTGTGCGGACAACTCGCTATTCTAGAGATTACGGTCGCGTCTCGTGGTCGAAACTCGCGGTTTTTGTCTCATGCCAACAATTGCAAATGGAACCCTGTTCCGACTCGATAGCGTATTGAAAGCAAGGTCATTACATGTAGCACGTATCCCAAACCGCTTGGATTTCAATGAGCACGACGGTCCGGTCTCCGATGTATATAGAGTGTCATCTTGCATGCAAACACTCGTTTCAAGGTCAGCGCACATCGGGGATGTCCATTTCAGCGGCGACAGCCAAATAGTCGAACATGCAGATGGAAGTAGTGCTGCAACTGCTACGGAGATTCGCATCTGCCCATAATAGCGTCTCAGTGGTGTAGCATCTCACTCCGAGATTCATGAGCGACAGTAGAAGTGCAAAGAGAGATGGAGACAAGTGTAGATGTAGAATTCTTCTGCAAAAGCCCATTTCCCAAGCAGCATTTTCAGCAACCTTGCGTCAGTGCCATCGGTCATAGGTGCTCTGTTAAGTGCGTCGTCCACTAAGATACTGTTGGAGATATCTCATTACATTTTCTGGAATGCTAGCATCTGGAACGAACGAGGCAGGAGCCAGTGTACTCGTCAGCGAGACACATGTGATACGACTGGGACACGTCTGATGCTTTCTTTCATCCCGGCCGTCGAAACGACTGTCAGTAGCCCAATCCATGTCCACTGTGGGAGTTCGCACCGGGATGGAGTGTTGGTTGATGAGAAGGAAGGACTCCAGGAGGAACAGCCTGGTAGTAGACCACGGGGCACGGCGTCATCTTCAAATTTCCTGCCCGCCTTCGCCGCCGTTTCAACAACAAACTGTAAGTCTAACGCCCAATCCAGACAACATGATCGACGACATCCAACAACAGGCTATCAGGTAGTGCATCTTGTACAGTCCACGTGGCTTCTCATCGTCGTGACGGTTGCACACGGTATACTTCTTAACGGGTCTCGACTGATGTAAACCTGAGCGCCTCCCTTAAAAGCTAGGAGAGCGCCCAACGAGCACATCGAGCGAAATCCAAGCGATCACTCGCCTGCATCTTGCTATGCCGCCTCATACAGTCTAGATTGGGCCCGGATCACACAGTGGTAAAACTGCTTGCGGCAGAGCACGATGCTGCATTTCTCGCTGCGAATTCCCAAACCTACGAGTCATGGCTTTGTTTCAGCCTCGCAGATCTCCGACAGGAACAAGATGGCGAAACACTGGCTCTCGTAGGGCTGTGCAAATACTCCTTCACCATTCAGTTACGGTATCAACTCTCTGGGACACCTGTATCAGACGAGACACGGTCCCACGACTAGGGGAGAGCCAGGAGCTATACATTAAGTAGCAGGGCGCCGAACCAGCTCATGATTTGACATTAGATCTTCGTCGCTGGGAGATCTTTACATACTTTCCTTTTGTCACACCCAAAGACCTGGAAGCACACTGCAAGAGTTGGCTGGAGACCTAGACTCTCGAACATGAAATTCACATCAGCTGTTTTCGCACTGGCTGTCGGCGTCGCATCAGCGAACACTTTGGAGGGATCCTGTTCGTCTTCACAACGCACTGCTTTCACCAACGCCAACCAAGGATGTGCAAGCATGGCCAGCGCAGCTGCAGACGCAGCCGAGTCCGGCTCAGAAGAAACTTTCCAGACATTCTTCAAAGATACTTCGCAGTCGACCCGTCAAGCCGTTGCAGCTAGCTTCCGCAAGGTTGCGAAGGAGTGCTCATCAACGCCTGGCGGAACCAGCAAGTCATACTGCACCGATCAGCACGGCAAGTGTGGAGGAGGCCTCTTGGGCTACACATATTGGCAGAATACTTATTCTGGAAGTGTCGGCTCCACTTATTACTGCCCGATCTATTACTCTACGATACCTGCAACAGGCGTCGTCTGCGATGATCAGTCGCAAGCTTCCAACACACTGCACGAGACTACACACGCTGTGCTTGCCACCAGGGATATTGCCTACGGTCTTCGAAACGTCAAGGCACTGTCTAGTAGCGATGCTCTGCACAATGCTGATTCTTACACATACTACGCAATCGGTACGTGTAATGACAGAGACCTTCATACATGCAGAAACTGACAACAGTCTACAGCAATCGAATTGAAATGTGACGAAAGTGATTCGGGGCAGTCTTATTCTCTCGTTGGTGGCGGTTCACTCACCCGTCGACCCTATCGTCTTCCATGGTGGTTGGGTGGATAGACACGACGAAGAATCGTTATCCATCTTGCTTACCGCCTCAAGCTGTCTTTTCCGCAACCTGCAAAGGGAAAACCCTACTAAAGCAATTGGAATATCTCTGCAGCCTGGGAAGTATTTTCGTCGAGCCGGTTGAGCTGGACCCGTAGCTACAAGTGAGGCCGTTTGTTGCTTATTCGCTGGGGCCATTTTTGCACGAAATTCTGGTCGGATGCATACGGACCTCAAATCATATTTCTTCCGTGGGGCTTGTATCTTGACCTACAGCGCAGGCCAAGTGTGCCGTGTTCATACGAAGATGGGTCGAGACTTGTACTTCCTACACCACGAGAAGGCACACCGCTTCCTAGGATGGTTGATGAACCAGCGAGGCATGCAAATTTGTGCCAACTTGGTCAAAATCCGTTCCAGTCGGATCACTCGGCGCAGTTACGACACACGCTGGCTATCTTCACCGCACATGTTGAAGACGAGGATTGGCAGATCGACCAAAATGGTGTGAGACAGCCAGTATCAGTGTGCGAGGACGTTTCTGCACAAACTGATTCAGACGGCGAAGAAGCGGAGGACTTGCGATATGGGATGGTGCATTGCATGTACATGTATTGAGACACGTTGAGAGCATACCGAAAACTAGGATCCATGAGCATAACTTGAGACAATGCTACGAACGCTGCTGGGATCCTTTCCCGCCGTTCTCGGCGGTACATGGTTACTTCCAGATGCTATTATCAGACTGTAAGAGCAAGGAGAGCTTGTGACAGACGGATACTCTGACTGAAAATAGCCGCGTAGCATCATGGTTCTTCTAGGCTATACTACTTGTTTTGCCAATCTCATTGTCCTTTTATCGCAAAGACATCGCCGACAGAATGCTCAACTTTGGTCTCCATTTAGTCTAGCACCTGAGCAGTAGCAGCAGCAACCTTGTCATAAATAGCCACAGCACTGCGCACCGGTCCATCATCGCCGCAGAAATACTCATCGTTATTCCTTGCGAGCAAAGTCAGCGTTGCGTACAGCAAGAGAAACCGGACTCAAAACCTACGTGCTGCATACGGCGGAGCCACCGCCAGCGGATAAGAAATTGTAGAGCACAAAGCGGCAATCACCCAGAGCAGCGCATTTGTCAATGCATTGCTGTATCGTCGAGGCCACGTCTCCGCTGAGGAGGTTGTCTAAGGGACCGGCGGCATTTGAGCAAACGCCTGCTCTAGGTGTGTAGACTGCTTGGACACGAAGAGTGGACGTATATGCGGTCTCTGTAGAAGTGGCTGTGCTCGATGTTAGCGCATGCGGTGAACAAATGAAGGATAAGTCTCGCTCTTACTTGTGGACACAATGGTCGTTGTTGCGCTGAATCTGCGCGCCTCTGTCAATGCGATGATGGAAGTGACCTAGTGATGTTAGAATCTTCCACATTTATGGGCGTGGCATACTCGCAGTCTGGTATTCAAAGACGGTGCCGTTCACCGATGAGGCTAAAGTCGTTCTTTCTGTGATCGGAGCTTCCCGCCAGTCAGCAAATGTTTCTGTCCATCAGTGCCTTACCTTACCCGGCGTCGTTGTAGCGTTAGCGACAGTGATCGTTGTCGTTGTCGAAGAAGCTGCGAATATGGTCGATGTGGATGTCGCTACAGTGCTGAGCGTCCCTGTCGCTACACACGAACAGACTGAGGACACTACACTACTTGGCTGGCCCAGAAGAGCTACAAAAGATCAGCGATGCACGATGGCATCTGCTCTTAACTCTTAAGTACTTGCCAGGGAGATTGACTGGGAGCACATCACCGAGTATCTGGGCGTTCCGCCGATATGGAATACTTGATAGCGTGTTTATGTATTCCTCTCTTTTTCCAGCAGCAGTGCCGATGGTCCCTGTATAGAGAGTCTCGGTTGGTACCTCAGTGGCTGTTATGACGCTGGTTGAAGTCAAGGTAGTGACAGTGTTGATAACGCTAAAACCCATCAGTATGTTATCGGACAAAAAGCGGCCTAAACGGAACAGACGTCGTATACGTGGTAGCGGCTATCGTCGTGCGGGTGCTGGTCTCAAGCTCGAAATCGATCGTAGTTTCCGTCGCAGTGACGGTTGGGGTTGGAGCCTATTGAATGTCAGCGGCACGATCGAGCGTAGATGGCAATCGAAACGAACCACCGGGACAGTGTATGCCGTCTCCGTAATGTTTGAAGTGGCGGTGTATCGTGTAGATGTCGCTGCTCTTCTCTCAGCGCAAACGACCTAGCATATTATAGCGCTCGACACCTACTTGTAGCTGTCACAAACTTCCTGTTGAACGATGAGCAAGCCAGTAGACCAGAAACGAGAGGGAGGCCGTTGACGAGATTAACGAGGCCGCGGATTGGGTCTTGTGTGCATGTTGCTAAAGCTGTTGCAATGGGACTAGCTGGTAAAGCTGCTCCGATAGTTATGCCGACAGCAATCTGAGCAACAGCCAGATCGCAGACCAGTAGGCTCGTAATCAAGAATAAGGACTTCATATCGCAGCTGTGAGTAGATGCTCGTAGCTTAACTGCGCGACGTTGGTCAGCAGGTGCGAGTTATACACACAAAATTCCAAAGACTCATTGGAATGCGTCTTCTCGCAGCCCGGAAATTTCCCAGAGTTGACCAATACTGTGAATCTCACATCACCCATTGCAGCGTTCATCAAAAATGCGCGAGGCACTGTCATGGTGGTACTGTCAAGGAGTAAGTGGCTCGACCCGAGATTCAATCATTCGCGAGCACAGTTTGTTGCTAATGTTGATAGCCACAGCGGCGCGTGGGAATTGGTTGGCTGTGAACAGCAACAGAGAATCATGAATGCATACTACGGCATAAACTGCAGTCAGGCCGATAGATCCGAGTTGTGACTAGGCTCCGGCTCGCCGGTTTTCATTCTTCGGCCCTTGGCTCACATTGGTTAGCCGAAAGATCGTGTTCTTTCCCTTGCATCCGGTAAGAGCACATCGGGCCGGTCGTGCTGACGGCGTTGACATAATGCAAATTTTGCAAATGCATCTATGTACAGCTTCGTGAGGCGTATCTCAATGGCGAGCACATTCATTCTAGGATCTGCCGCTAGATATGTGAGCGCATCTATCGGGATTACTGTACGTAGATTCATGCGCAGCAACCATATGTTTGTCAGATGTGCGCGGCACTGAAAATTCCCGCATTTACTCGCGGACGATCAAAAGGCGAAGACGTGCATCTCATCGGACCAAGACTTACGTGAAAGTAGCTGGTAGTTCTGCGAAGATCACATATCGATTCCCTTGGCACAAGCTCATAGACTCAACTACTAAGCTCCACCCTCCTCTCAAGCACACTTCTCGCATCGCCCTCGCTCAGACTCTCCAGCCCGATCAACTCAAGCGCATGTCTCGCACTCTCGTTGTCCATGAACACAAGCCTCTCGATTTCGAACAGACCCATGGTCCTGCCCTGCTCGTCTGCACCATCTGCATCACCACCGTCTTCGTCCCATGCTGCGCCTTCGTCATCGTCCTCGGCAGTCGAGACTTGTATACGAGGAATCTCTGACTTGACCGGTAGCGCAAGCAGGGCAATGCCGTCGTGGAGTCGGCGCATGCCGCGTTCAGCTTGACCAGCGCCGACGTAGCGGTCGATTGCTGCGTATATAGCATTGACATCGGTTTGAAGCTGGGTTGCGCCTGAAGTCGAGAAAGAGCTGCGGACGAGCAGTTGATCCCAAAGGAAGTTCTGAATCGCATGGCAGAGTTGTCTGGTGATACGATGTAGCGCAATTCTGCCGAGAGCTGAGTGCAGGAAGGTGAGATAGTCTGTCAAGAGTCGCAGGACAGGGTCAAGTTCAGCAGAAATTGAGCCGCCGGCAGAACCGGTGGAGAGCGAAGCCCAGGTACTGACTCGGGTGTACGGGCGCAAGGCTTCGCGAATGTTGTATGTCAGAGTTTCGACGATGATGCCTTCACTCCTCACACGGAGGCGTCGGTAAGCTTCTGCAGTCTCATCGAAGAGAGCGCCGCTCTGATCTGATGCAAGGCCATTGTCTTGACCAACAGCGGCGGAAGTTTTGCTTTGGATCTCTTGTAGGCTGCCGAGGTTCCGTGAGATGGTATCTCGGTTGTTTGCTCGGTCTTGCAGCTCTGACCACAATTCGAGGAAGAAAATGTCATCGCTCCAATCTCGCATAGCTCGCTCAAGATATTCAGCAGAACCGAAGACACGGCAGAGTCTGTCGAGACCTTTCACGCCTTGTAGCTCTGACTGATCTTCTCTGCTGATACCATGCACGGTGCGGGCAAGAGCAGAAGTCATAGTGATGTAAGCTTCCAAGCTAGAATGCAGGCGCGCGTGGAACTGGTCGAAGATAGCGATCTGAATGTCGATCAAGAATCGCAGCTTCTGGCTGAAGCTTGAGAGTGGCCTGTACCTGTCTGTGACTGTTTCAAGAAGGTCGTTGACACGAATTGCAGCCTTCGTCGGCTTTGTGGCATCGCTTGCAACTGAATCCCAATCTAGCTCACCACCCTCGGCATTCTCAATGATCGAGGCGTAGCGAGCGTGTGCGAAATCACGCTCGACATCTAGCCAGCGTTGGAAGTAACCACTCGTGTCCAGGAGGAAGTACGCCAACCCGCGCCATGGAGCCGAAGGTGAGTTCGGTGTGTATGCGTAGTTCTCTTCTATCATTTTGTCAAAATCAAGTACTTGGTGGACCAGATGGCTGAGCAGATTCGGCTGAGATGTGACTTGGGATGCGAAGGACAGGATCTTGCGCTGCACCATGGGAAGCAAGGCGGTAATGAACGCAGAAATGGCATCGATGTAGGCCGGCGTGAGGGAAAGGTTCGAACCACGGTAGTGCTGGATCAGCAACGGCTGAAGGGAGTTTTGCACGAACTCACTGTAGCCCTCGATGACCTTCTCAGTGTGCGACAGGAAATACTCAGGCTTGTCCAGGCGATTCGTGGGCTTGTTTCCAGAGAAGTGGTATGCAAAGCGTTGTTCCAGTGGGTGCACAAGAACCTCCAGAGGCAGCAGTGCAGGAGGATCTTCAACTTTCTGTTGCATGACACTTGTTCTGTCGCGCGCTTCAAGGTCTGGCCTCTGCAGATCAAGTAGTCGTCCGACATTTCTGTCCCATTCCTCTTGTAATGCCATTGGAACCATACTCGTAGCCTTAGGCCAGTTCATCTTCTTCAGAGTCGATTCCAGATCATCCGAAAACGACTTCTGGATTTGTGCCTTCACTTTTGCGACCTGCTGGACGATATGGTCCAGCAAGTGTGGAGCAGCGCCATCCGCAGCTTCTTGGAGAGGTTTCAGGCTCGTGGTAAGCTGCTGGAGCTTGCGATATGGCTGCAGCGCAGCTTCATCTGATGTGCCCAGTGCAGACGTACATTCGACACTGGTTTCCTGTCAATATTTGTCCATGGGTCCCCTTGTTGATCAAGTTCACCCACCTAAGTGCATCCACCTCTTTCAGCAGCTCAACATATCCCGCAGCGACTTCTAGCTTCTTCAATCGCCCCATGCTGGCCTCGAATGTTTGCGCGGCTTCATCGCTAGTCTCGGACTGCGTCGCGACGAGCAACCTTCGGTCGATGCTGGCCTGCTCTTGCTGAAAGTCGTGGGCCTTGTTGCGGATAGCAGCATCGTGGTTGTCGGACTCGGCCCGCGATCCTACGTGTTCTCGTCGGGCATCGTCAAGCTGCGTTGTTCTTAGCCCGTGTCTCGTTGCGGGTATTCTGAATACTCAGCGCCGAATTACCTGTTTCTTGAGTAGGTCTTGTTGTTCCTTGACATTTTCGATCAAGGAGTCGAGCGCGTCAAAGTCCGAGGATGTCGCCAGTCGATCATCTATGTAATCGAGCACTCGGATGTCCATGTTTGGTTCAAGCGCGCGCGAATGAAGCTCTGGAAAGCAAGATATCCTTTAATTCACATGCTGTCATCTCTAGACGGGACCCTCACCAACACTTCGTTTGGGTGACGTGAGGCCGTGCTGGAACATACACACGGGCTGAGAGGTACGCAAAACCTCAACACGCGCCTTCCTGTCACTGCGAGATGCTCAGAAGTCATCCGACTTCCACTCAGCTAACCACTCGACTCAAGCTCGGCATGGAGAAGTAACAAACTCGAGCTTCACATGATGATCACACCACATGAACAGGAATGAGGCTTCCATGACAGCATAATACTACGATCATGGCCGCTCAACGTCAAATGTCTGCAACAGCCTCGAACCCTGATGTCGCCCATGCATTGACAAACTATCTTGCCTCGAAAGATCTTCCACCGAAGCAAGAATGGATGCGAGCCTTCATTCCTAGCATTCGGTCTACTACACCCATACTTGCTCTGCAGAAAACGGCTCTTTTTCGCCTTCTTGCCGCAGACATCACGACGGCAGTTCAGTCTTCGCCTTCCACGACTCTCTCGCCTGGTATAGCAGATCCGGCGATCAAAGATCAGCGCCTTCCTGGACCGATTGTTGTGCAAGTGCTTGATATTGAAGATATTGGCCGCAGCCGTTGGAGCCAAGTCGAGGCACTAGAGGCGCAAGAACGCGGCGAGACGACCAAGGGACGCGAAGTCGTGAGGGTCCTGCCCGAAGAAGGCACTTCCGGACCCGACGCACCGCAAGCTCCTGGTGGCCAAGTCAAGTCTGCTGGACCTCACAAGTTACTCTTGCAAGATGCCAAGGGAACGAAGGCTTACGCTCTGGAACTCAAAAACGTACAGGGTGTAGACGTGGGGATGTCAATCGGAACTAAGATTGTTCTCAGAGACATCGCAGTGGCAAGAGGAGTCATCATGCTGGAGCCTAGGTGTGTCGAAGTGCTCGGTGGAAAGGTCGATGCATGGGATCGTAAGTGGCGAGAGGAACGTAAGAAGGTACTCAAGGAGAAGGCAGGAATGCAGGGTTGAAGGCGATGCGATATCCACCACGCTACGACAAGCAATCTATGTCTGCAATGGCTTGACTAACCGAGTTGTTCGCAATACCTGCAGAGCGCTGGACTCGTTCAATTTCACTCTGGCTTGGGTGCTCATATCTGGCTTGCGTCACTCTAAGCTATCATACAAAAGGTGACATCCAAAACAGACTCGCATCATCTTCTCAAAATAAAATGCAGATACTGCGCGAGACCTGCCGTGACAGCCATACGTCATGGAGTCTTTGTCTGCGACCATGGCTTCATTGTCTATTGTCCAGTACACAAAGACGGTGCCTGTATATTTGGACTTTAACAAAGGCTACGTCCTCGATAATCGAGACAATGCCTTGGTATGCTTAATATGCTCCCGTCGACCAGTGCTTCTGGAATGGCGCAGAATAACCAATTCAACGCCGGCCTCAACGTCACCATGCCCGCGCTTAAGCTGAACACGCGCCACAGCGGTGACTGGGAGTGCACCACATGCTGCTCTGACAACAACACCATCGAAGACCAGCCTTGGCAGGCCAAAGACGAATCACTAGTCTGTGCAGTGTGCATCATAAGATGTTTCGAGCTGGGACTCGAGAACGACTACACTTGGCCCGCTCGATTTGGCCCCGACGTTCTCCACTCACAGGCCTATGAATCCATCCTGCCGATCGAGCTTCTCGACCGCATCACCAAAAGATTGGTCACGGGGCAACCGCGGATTGATCCAAAGGAAGTAGCTGCAGCTGTGGCGGGACAAGTGCGTGGCAGAGACTTCCAGGTCTGTCCAGGCTGCTCTAACATCCTCACGCTCAGAGAAGGCTGCAACCATATATCTTGCGTATGCTCTGCGCAATTCTGCTTCATCTGCGGGCAGGTGGCGCAGCATTCCGGGGATCACTTCAAGAAGGGCAGCTGTCCTCGCTGGGGCCAGCCTACGTCCGAGCAAGCGATGTTCGACCGCCCAGATTCTGTAGCTGAGATGCGAGAAGCGCACAACAAGCGCATGATCCAAGACTTTGCAGAAAAACGTCTTCTGTTTCATGCCGGTTCATGGACGTGGAATGTTGCAATGCAGACCACAGCTGACGATGATCTGAGGTTCCTGATGGGCGGCTTGCTGCGCGGCAGCCCCGAAGGACTTTATCGAACTCCTACTCCCAAGGAACATGCCCAAGTCCTCAGCGCCATGCGAGCTCAAAACACACTCCATCGCGTCTCCGATGAGCATTGGGACCGTGTTGTCGCTGACTCTGCTAACACGACCAAGCGTTATGCAGCTAGAGGTCCTGGGGAGAACGCTCTGGGACAGGACACGCAACATCCAACCATCTTGAGAGGATTGTTACGGCAGCCGGTGGGAGGATTGTTCAACATGGCCACGCAGAGCGGCCGCACCGCTGCATTCATGTGGATGCACGACAGTGTCCGCGGCTACCAGAAAAACAATTATATTTCCATGAAGAACGTCGCCGTTTTCGACATGGGTCCCACCGACGAGCCTCGCCTGGACGGTGCAACACTGATGGCCTATCTCTTCCTGTTCGGTGAGTCTGACACGGGCGACCGCTTCTCTTTCAAGCGCATCGCAGGCAATGCGCTACTTGTTGAACTTCACGCTCCTGCTGAGATCTACGGAAGACCTGACGCTCTTTACTCAGAGGCGTTCTGGCGCCAGGAGCTGCTGATGAAGTTGTGGCACCGTATGTCGTACCCAGACCAAAAGCCTGTGACGGGGGACGCGGAATGGACCAGGATGTGGAGTGACGCGAGCCGTGCTTGGCATGAGCAGACAAACACTCCCGTTCACGCTGCTCTGTAGGTTGCGAATATCTTTGGAGAACGATCGATGGACCTTACTTAGGCCACAAAAACAAAACAAATGCAACAATAAAATCCAACTCAACTTTGTGCCAGTGAGTGAGAACCAAGAGTCAGAAGACCAGAGGCTTTAATGCTCCTTCTACGACCGATCCCTCAATCTAATGTACGCTCTTCGGCTCCTCCGTCCGTGCCGCTTCCTCTTTGCCTTTCAGCGATCCCTCTTCAACTTTGACCTTATAATACAAGTAAGCAGCCGCCGTTCCCTCTTCATACACATTCGCATGAATCCGTCCTGCGGAAAAGATCTGCTGCAGCAGGCCCGTGCCCGTCGTACAAGTCTCGTAAAGTCCCCCCCTGGGACGCGGGACACCCTGTGAGAAGGGACAGTACAACTGAGATTCATTCAATATCCTCCGCGATCCCAGTAGGCGACACACAATACAGTCCTTGCTCTTCTCCAACTTCTCTTCCATCCATCAACCTATTCGGTCGACGCGCTATCGCGAGGTGCGCGTCTTTATCCGTCAAATCCATGTTGCTATCTCTTCACCCTCCAAAGTCCAGAGCAGTTCACAATTCACGCGTTGCGTTGGTGATGTCGAAAGTAGGTTCATCGAACGCGCCATGGCGAGGCGATCATAGCGCAATAGCGTTCGTGTATTCAGGGACCAGACATGGCGGGCGCGACAGAAGATAAGCAAAAGCCTGGTCTCTCTGCACGATCGCGCGAATAAGGGCTGCACGCGGCTACTGTCCGATGTCGCGCAGCCTGCTCGTTTTGATTCGCTAAGAAAACCTTGCGCCAAGATTAGTATCGGCCCCACGCCCGCTTCCCGAGCCGCCCGATCTCAGCAGTTTTGACACAGCATGCGCGTCCAAGCCTCTGAGTGACCTGCTTCGGCTTGTTGCGAAAACATTGTCGTTCCTTAAGCCCTTTCGCACGAAATCAACCATAACTTTGCACACCACGCTCTATGAAGCCACACGGTATTTCCGGCATGCTCTATAGCGCTACCAGTCTCCAGTATACATTTTTCAACCTGCACCGCAGTCCTAGAAAGCATTAGTGTCGTCGAGCACTGCCTCATCGTTTTACGCCGGTTATATACCGACATATCATACTTACGAGCATGAGACTTGGTTTCGCAGTTCCGCCATGGTCTAATGCACCCTTTGCATGTGTTGGAAGCTACCACTTAAAACGTGGTTGAGCATGGATGTACCAATACAAACGCCAGACAGGGATATGTGTGGGATGCGCTGATGGCCACGCTGGCACACGCTGCGGGATTTGGGCCGATGTCGCGCACGACACACGCTGTGATTCGTTCGTTCTCGGACGTGTGATGGCGCGAGCCATCCCGCATGGAAGTGTGACAAAGATGAAATTACCACGGCTTCTGGCAACAAGTATGACCAGCGTCAGTGTCACGTATCATGAGCCCGTAGATGTACAGTAGAAGCCTACTGTACTGTACTGTGGCAGCTGATTTGATAGCCTTTCTGTATGTTATATCAAGTCATGTCATAGTACAAAACACGAGCGTAAGCGCTGTCGCAGGAAATATCAATATGCTTTGCTGTAGAGAAAAGCGGGAAAATATGTCTGTGGAGAGGCGCGGCGACGACGACTGATCGAAGTCAGCGCCTGATCCAGAGTGACGTCAGGTTAAGTGATATGTCGGTCATATACTCGCGGAGCGGACAAAATTCGCAGGCTACAGCGAGTTAAAGCGAGCAAGCCGCGCGACGTGGACAAGCCATCACGTGTCGCCCTGATCTGCGGGGTCGTGCAGAACGGCAACCCTGTTGCTTATTTGTCTGTCGTGCCTTTCAACATTTGTTCATCAGTATTTGTATGCCGCCTCGACGCATCCGAAAACCTTACTTCGAATACAATTCTTCGCTTTTAGCATGGGTGGCGAACCTAGAATGAGAGCACACCAAATGGATGACGGGAAGCCGCGAAAAAGGCCTCACAACCACGTCAACCAATCACCACAATCACCCCTTACCACCCTACGGTCTCTCCTTCCACTGTTACTTCTCCTCATTATCATCCCTCTCCTCTTGTGGCTCTTTTTTGGCCGCGCATCAACATACCCAAGCGTTCGCTTCGAGCCTGCTGCGCCGCACACCCAAAAACACGTGTCCACAAAACTCGAAGTAGACTACTACGTCGACCCTAAAGATACCGTCAATTACACGCCTCGGAACTGGAGAGATCTGTCCGGTCATGTCGAAAACAACTACATTCAAAAACTTGGAACACAGTGTGAATGGGAACGAACATTAAAACAACGGGCCTACCAAGAAGCGCAAGGATTCTGGAGCAGAGATCCAGTAAAGTGGCAAGCCGCGGAAGACATGGATATGCCTGCGTGTCGGAAGCTCAAAGACTGGGGCTACCGTATCAACTAGCGCTCTCTCAAAAATTAACGACAGCGGCACTTGTTCGTTTCGTTTGAATATCGCGCGCACCTCTCGTCGCATGTTCGCTTCGATAGGGCAGCTGCGCCCTTCGATCGGCGTTGCGTCAATCCACTCAAATAAAGTGAACTACTGTGTTACCTCGAAGAAGTTTCCGACCACGCGTCCAAAAAGCTCAGGCCTTCGAGAACCATGTCGAAAACACCTGTAGCAACCATCCGAGAACGCAATGCGGATACAAACGGACCTTGAAGCAACGAGTATATCAAGAGGCGTAAGGCTTTTGAAGCAGAGATATGATAAGTGACAAATGGTAGAGGAGACGAAAGCCGGTGCATGCAAGGAGCTTCAAGGCTGGGGTTACCGCATCGATTAGCCCCGGTCCTGGAGCATGGGCGACGGCATTCGTTTATGTCAGTATTTTATTGCTCGCTTCCTCTCTCACATATGAGCATTTCTCGAGCAGCCGATGACATAGTCTCTTATATAGCGCATAATCGCAAATTCAACCTGATAATTACGACCGCAACGCTATCATCTCCGAGAGAGGTGACATGGTTGTCAATCGACGCGTGCAAGGACGTCTATATCAGGAAGAAGGCACTTCGATGAGGAGTTTGTTTCCAACAGATGCCCATACCATTTGCTTGAAGCGTCTGAATGTGCCTACCAATACTGTATGACTCGTCTGCAATTGTGGCATGTTCTAAGATGTCAAGTGAATTCCACTTTACGCGTGCTAAAAGTCGCGGTCGTGGCGATCAAGTGAAGGGCGGGCTGTCGCGGGAACGAGAGGTCGTTTAACAGTCCTGGGAGGGGAGAAGTCCCTCGAGCGGATTCGCAGAACAGAGATCATCGCGTTCGACGACAGAAGAGCCAGCGTGGAATGGCGCTTGCGCTACAGCGACAGTACAGTGACGAGCTGCACTCTGGAGACGAAGCCGACGACTCCGAACTCACAATACCACCACAAAGCATCAGCCCGCGCAAACGCAGCGCCAAATACAACCAAGAACCACCCATCGAGCCACCACAACAACAACATCAACAGCAGCCTCCACTACAATTCCAGCAAAGCCTCACCTCCTCTATCTTCACCTTCATTGGCGCCCACCCAACCGTCCCCCACATCCTCTCCTTCTACGCCCAACTCTTCTTCAACGTCTTCCTCCTCTCCGGCTGCGCCTACATAATCTACAGCTTCTGGTCCGCCGTCCGCGGCGACGTCGACCGCAAAGCCTTCGAAGCAAGCGCCGACATCATCGCCATCATCGCCAAAGCCAAAGAAGACTACGGAGACAACCGCTGCGCCTCCGCCGACCGCGCGCCCGCTCTGAAATCCATGTGCGTCGAGTGGGAGCGCCTCAGGACCCAAGACGCCTCGAAAATCGCCCGCGCCAAAGTCTTCGCGCACACTTTCGCCGAGATTTTCAATTCTTTCATCGAGCCGATATCGTACAAAGCTATGCTGTTCACGGCGATGATCGTGCTGGGCTGCTTCGGCGTTTCGAATTTCGCGTTTGGCGTTCTGAGGAATAAGACTATGGAGCAGCAGCACGCCCAGCAGCATTGGGGCGGCACGGGACAGTACAGTAATTTCCAAGCAGGGCCGCCTCCGACGCCGCAGAGGAGTTTCAGCAATCTTGTCTAATCGTGGCAGGGGACGCCCTGGCATGGCGGACCTGCTCTTGAGCCGGCGCCGAGTCAGAGGTATGAGTTGGGCGATGGGCAGGGGAGTCCTAGGAGGAGGCTGGTGTACAACTGAGGGGCTGGACGTGGGTTTGAAATTTTCAGCAAGTTGTTGTTTTGGGATGATGACTTTGCGAAGCATGGAGCGTGTGGGTTCTTCTGGGATCGCATTATCGGGAATGGGATAGATGGGCTGGCATGGGGCGAAATGAGGGTTACGACATTTGAATTTCTTTTTCTTTTGTGTTTTGGTTCTTGAGAACGAGCGACGGATCGGTCGTCCTTTGGGTAGCTCGATCAATGAAGGTCCAACAAATTGCAACAATATCACGATCAATTGCCAGATCGTCACAAACCTTTCTATTTTACGCGTGCCATCCGGTGAACAGTGCTTCGAGGTAGCCTCTTGTCTCCATCATCTGTGACTGGGGGCAGATTCCAATCAGCTACAGTAACAACTAGGCTGATTATCATGCTTAGGGGTCAAAGATATGTCGATGCGTACATGTAGGAGCAGTCGATCGTCAATCTCGCAGATATAAGTGCCGACAAGGCGTTGGACACATTCCCACCCCGACATCTCGAAACCCATGTTTCACACCCGCACCACCGCCAGGAACGACCCACGGACACCATATCAACCAGGCCTACATTTTACAGGGTATGCAAGCATGTGGCGTGACCAATCTCGGTGGCAGGCGAGGCTCTGTCTCTGCACACAGCAAGCGCAAGTTCTCATTCGGGGACTTGGGCACACATTGTACTTAAAAACTAGGCAATGTTGTGATTTCTTGCGATATAGGACTTACTGGTACTGTAGCCGCACCGCTATCACATGTGATTCATCATGGCATTTGGCCGCCTCTTTGCACGGTCTAAAACTCCCAACTCCTGACATCTTTAACGTTACACAGTTGAAGAGCCTGACTGCCCCAAGCTTTGGGGACTGCTCAAACCATGTTCCGCACCCACGGCCCGGGACGTCCGGGTAGACACGTGGAGCAATAATCCCCATTCCAACTTTTCCTTAGCTAAGCCAGCTCGTCGAACACTGACCAATGAGGCGAGGGTATATGATGTTGCCTGCAGCAGACGTTGAGCTATCTCATGAATTCATCAACGAGGACCAAACTGTACTGTAACATACCATACTTCCTAAAATTGAGAACAACCTGCATTCAAGACTCCGGCATCATGGCTACGCACACCAGCTCGGATCGGTCGCTTAGGATTATCACAATCGTAATGATAATCCCCGCATCAATCCTCCTTATCGCTACCGGCATTTCTACGAAAGGCTTTCTGCCTACCATCGGTCTGTTACCGATGGCACTCTCCGCTATTCTCGGTGCATCGAGTCTCGCTAGCAAAGACCTGGTGCCATACAGATACCATGCGGATATGGTTCTGGCAGTCTTTTTGATGGCCATCTTGGTTCCGACGTATGTGACTGCGCCGAAGAACAGTGTGCTAGCAATTTGCGAATGGCTGACAGTGTGCTTTTTTTTATAGCTGGGTGTTTCTGGCATCGGCATGGAATCCACGTATGGCCATGTTATGTTCTTATAGCGTGATGCCTCTAATGATAAATTTGTAAGTTGCGTTACGTTGCGACGACAGTGCGATCTTATAGACTGCTGACATCTCTCTATCAGCTGTGTTCACATTTATCTTGCCCTGAACGCACTGCCAAAACTCAATATCGACATGTTCAGTCCACGCAGTTGTCCTAATTGCAACCATGTCATGCCGCCGATTCTGCCACGCTGGCAACGCCAGATCAACTCTACTAGTGACTCAGAACAACGACAAGGCAAGCATCTCGTGACCAGCCACTCGCGTAACGACAACGATGTTTGCCAAGGTCTAATATGCCCTGGAAGTGGTTCTCAGCATCAAAGGGAATCGAGCGACTTTCAGACCAGCGGATTCAACAGTCCCCGGCAAAGCTCAGACACGCTGGGCACATTCTCGACGATGTCAGCAGGGAACTAAAGTCGCTCATGGGATGAGTCTGAAAAGTGAAAGATGAAGAGATGTGCTTAACAGGAGAATCAGGTCTCGCGGAACAATGTGGGAAAACCTAAAAGTACGAACTTGCAAAAGAAATGGAGAACATGCGATATGCTGAGCGTACACATATGAAACAAGAGAGAGAGAGAAAATTTGTATTGCATGTATTGTCATCTGCATAGCTTATTGGTACCTCGCCTTTGTTCAGGGCGCAAGCGCCGCCGTTGTTGTGTTTGAATCCCATTATGTTTGTCCTTACCGTGTTGCCTTTACGTCTCACTCATCGTAAGCTACTGTATTGTGACACCATTTTAGCTGTCAGCTGTTCCACGCCACTGAATTATGGGGTGCGATGAGCAGATCACCACATCTGCGCAACTGCGGCATTTCCGGGGCAGGGCGCCAGCAGACTAGCGCCGCGTTCAACTGGTGTCCCAGTCACTGGGGGCGAATTCTCTACGAACTCTGACGTGCACATCGTTGCTGCCTGGACACTCGTACTCGACAAGCACGTCTTTTCCGCCTTTTGTTTGTGCTTTCGTACCCGCCTCTGCTTGCCAGATTTGCCAGCCTCCTTCTCTTTTCGCTTAGCCCTCGCAGCTTCGAGATCTTCGTAGCTCATCACCTTGGCTTTGCCTAGTACATGTGATTTGGTAGTACATCGGGCTTTGGCCTCGTTGTTGATCTCGTGCAAGGATTCGATCTGTTCTTGCTGCAGAGCGCCTCTTGCGATAGATGCTTGTCCGGCCTTGGTAAGCTTTTGCAGGTGTCGCTGTAGGTTTTGTCTCTCGGCATTGCTCAACGCGTGGCTGTTGCGTTCCAGTATCAAGTCACGGAGGGAAGCGAACGCCTCTGATGTAACGGGAGTTACGGGCGTGATAGGCGCTACGGCGAACGCGCGATTCTCGTGCTGTGGGTCACGTGGGGTCAGGCTCATTGCTCCTGCAGCATCCATCGCGGCGCTCGGTGGTTTCTCCATATCCTTTAGCATCCTCTGAGATTGAGAGGAGTCAACCCGCTTTTGCTCCATCCAGCGTGGATATTTCTTCTAGTGAAAGCCGCCTCTCTTGCGCGGCTGTACGTTGAAGTAAAGTGTTGCTTGCCAATAGTGTTGACACCACCTCTCTCTAGACGCTCGACTTCATCGCGATGAGCTGTTTTCAGGGGGGCGAAGACCGCAACGTCACAAGGCTGAAGCTTGTGGGAAGTATGGGATGGTAGGCGGCAAAGACGGATGTTATTGGCAAAACAGTGCTCCAGAATCTCGAGCGTCTCGTGGGTACCGAAGCCGTCGCAGATCAGTAAGCGTACGGCATGCGCGACATCGGTCAGCCTTTGCCGACGCAGCCATTGACGCGGCTTCTTACAAATCCTTGTTTGGCGCTCATGTTAGTGCATTAGTGCTCACCAATGTCGATTGACAGCTTGCAACACATGTAAGTTATGGAGTGGCTCAGACCGTGGTGGAACTGTGTAATCGATTTTTGAATGCATCAATATGCTATATGACCTTCCAATTGGTGCAGAACTGTGAGGGAGTGTTTGATGACAACGATCGCATTCAGAGCTATGGCGGGCATGAGGCTTGGAAAGGTAACATTTACACACAGTGTTGTAGGGAATCTCTTGTAGAACCAGGAAATCTCTATTGCGCGTCGCCTACCTCGTGTACGCGGAATAGAAATGGATGACAGGCACCGGTCTTCCTTGTCACCTGGATTTTCTCCACGCGTGGACAGACATTATATCCTTGGCCACATCTAAGATGCCTGCAGCATCGCCTGACCCCTGCAAGGCCGCTCCTTGAGGGAGCAAGAGCGCCAGCGTTGCTCACCGTTCAGCTCTGTGCCAGACGTACAATTTGCCGGTGTATTTGCAGTGCAAGTCATCTCCATTAGTAAAAGTTTCCGTGAAGGCTAAATTTGTTGGTAGTTCAGATATCTGTAAGCAATGGCTCGAAGGCTTTCGGCATGTCTTTGCCCTCAATCCACGCTTTGACACCGTGTGCGAAGATCTCGGGCAGTTGTAAAGACCACCAATGAATCGCGTCCCGAACCACGAATGCATTAGATTGAGGGTTTCTCTCCCTCAACACATTTGCTGCCTTCAATGTGTCTTTGACGCTGTCTTGCTTCCCACCTGCTATGATAGCAACCCTGGTATTTTCGATCTGCGCAAGGGTGTAGAGTGTGAACAAGGCGAGTTCATCGAACATAGGCTTAAGCGTCCTGATGTTCTGGTTACTCTGGACCTCGGCCCTGAGCCCTGCGATTGGCTCGACGTCTTTGCCGAAGGAAGCCCAAAAGATGCTATCGTTCGCGACTTGGCCCGCAATGGAAACAAGTCCGCTCAAGAGGAATGAACGCGACATTGCCCAACGCTTGAAGCCACTGAACGGTGCACAACCGGTACACCACAAGCTGCGCACTAGTTCGGGGTGTCTTCGTGCAAGATCCAGCCCAATGAAGCCGCCGAGTGATAAGCCAACGATGTGCGCATGGTTGTCTTCGGCATAAGTCTTGATAAGGTGCGCGAGACCACCGACAGCATTGTCAAAACTGAACGGTATCTCCCTAGACCTCGAGTGCGCAGGGAGATCGACCAGGAGAATCTGATATTCATCTTGGAGGAAGGGCACAACTCTAGAAAATTCCAGATGACAAGACTCCCCACCATGCAGAAAGAGAATGGTTTGTGGTGGAGGAGTAGACTCTTTCTGATTGTCAGGCGGAGAGAGGCGCGTGAATGCTAGTTCTGGGCCGCTCATTTCCCTTGAGGATGCTGCAGAAGACACGCTTACTTGACACGGCTGTGCCAGGAATGGGTCATACCAGTTGGAAAGATTGGTCATTTGGACAAAATTCCGGTGAACAAGGGAGTAATGCTACACCTAGACATGCCACAAAACATGTATCGCGACGGCCCGTACCTCGCGCTTGCCGCTTATCAGCCGACCATCTCGGTCTATGTGTAGGGCACCGTAGAGGCCTTCACTGGAGGGGCTTCGGCCTACACGTGGTATCTGGCTTGAGAAGGCGGTATATAGTGCTATCAGACGCACTGCATAAGGTCATAAACCCGACGAGCTCATGTGTCTGCCCCACAACACCAGCCGCCCGAAAAGTCTGCGCAACAGCACGAAGCCTGCGCACATACCACGTTCACAGGCAATACGACTCACCACTTCCGCCGACAACAACCTAACAAGAGCTGGGAGCCTACGCATGAATTGCGCATCATGCAATGAACCTGCCATTACCCGCGAGAACAGCATTACGGAAGTCCATTAGATGAGATGAGTCATACCAAACAAGACACTCAGCACGAGCGGGACACTGTATCAGGAACACTTGAGGAGAAAATACTGGGGCCACTGTTGAAGCCGCATGCTGAAGATCGCAAGAATATTACGCCATTACTCGATAATGGAATTGAAGTGTGCCCAGTCAGGAGCGATGGAAACTACGGAAGGAAGAATTGGATCTACTCTTGCAATCATACGGTGGGAACCATGGTGACGCTATTGCCACGATGGAGGACAATATAGCGATGTACATCATCCAGGGAAAATGGCACGAAGCGGAGTTGCTGGGAGAGAGTAGTGAAGATTTGCATGGCAGTCTACGGTCAGTGTCACAAGGATACCCTCGTGGCCATGGGAAATCTTGCCATGATATACCATGATATACGCTACGTGCAAGAGATGGTCTGAGGAAGAGAAACTGAGGGAGGAGATAGTCGCAGCGTGGTCACCTTGGCAAGGTGAAGAAAGTTCTCAAACTATAATGGCTATGGAGGGTCTTGCTCGAACTTATTGGAATCGAGCTTGCTGGGAACAAGCCGAAATACTTTTCAGCAGAGTGATGCAGACGATTTCCAAGTTCTCAGGCGAGCATGATGCCAAAACGGCCGATGCAAAAGCCAATCTAGCCTCAGTGTACTGCAACCAAGGACGATGGGACGAAGCAGCAGAGCTTGAGATGCAAGTGATGGAGGTCAGAGTGAAGGCTCTGGGAGCCCATCACCGCTTGACCCTTATTGCCATGGTCAATCTGGCCTCCTCGTTTCGCAAGCAAGGATGCTTTTCAGATGCGGAAGAGTTATCAGCGAGAGTCAAGCAAACCAAATTTAATTCATGTAGCGAAAAAGCATAGTCTCCAACCTTCTCCTTCAAGTAGATTAGATTCGCTTCGGTGCTTCCCAACACCACATGAAAATCGTAATTTACGAAGTGCTTCGCAATGCGGAAATCCATGTAGAAACAGGTTGCACACCGAGATTAATGAAAGATCGATACACTCGCCTGCCTTCCACATCCTACCACATCCGTGCAACTGGTGCGTTCCCGGGGCACGGCGAGATAGGACCTCGGTGGTGGTTCTCTGCAGCTCCCTGATTGGCGTCAACAACTGCATCTTGTTCGCAGCTTGTGTGACTCGTTTCTGACACCATATCGAGGTCTTGCGCGATCCGCGATTTAGTCCCACGATTCTGGCTCCGTCATCGCTTTTTACTCTTGGTAACTCTGCCCTGTATTTCCTGCTCAGATCGCTTGGCTCGAGCTTGTGCAAGCTTCTCCCTGCGAGCATTAGCCTTTTCCTCTTGCTCTCTTCGTTTTGCGTATGCCGCCTTGAGATCCTCGTCACTCATCACTTTTGCTGTACCAAGCACAAGGGACCTTGTGGAGCGTCGGGTTTGTGCCTCGTCATTGACGTCTAACAAGAATCGGATGTGATTCTCCTGGAGCGTGGTTCTCGCCATAAAGACTTGAGCGGCCTTGGCAAGCTTCCCTATATGCCTTTCTAATTTCTTCTGATCTACCTCGTCGAGCGTACGCGCAGATCTTTTGATGATGGCATCTTGCAGAGCGGCAAAGCTCACCGCTGACACTGGGGTCACAGGCGTCACGGGAACTGGAATTGCTGCTGCGACTGGATCTTTAGAGAGATTGTTGTTCGAGATTCCAGCAGCTTCTGTGAGTGTAGCGAAATGCTTCTGCATATCCTGAAGCACTCTCTGGGGGTTAAATGGGAAAAGACCGCCTTTGCTCCATCCCGCAAGGATGTTTCGCTTAGTGAAAGCGGCTTCCCTTGCTGGACTATATAGCGAGATAAAATGCTGTTTGCCAATGGTGTTAACGCCTCCTCGTTCCAGTCGCTCGGCGTTGTCACGGTAGGCCGACTTCAGCGGGCCGAAAACCGCGATATCGCAAGGCTGAAGTTTGTGAGACGTGTGAGAAGGCAGGCGGCACAGGATGATCTGGTTAGCCAAGCAATATTGCAAGATTTCCAGCGACTCGTGGGTTCCAAAGCCGTCACAGATCAGCACACGAGGCTTACCATTCGCCCGCTCATGCGTCTGAGGTTGGAACACTTTTGTGAGCCACTCCAGGCTTATAATTGAATCAGCGTAACCAGTATCAGACAATGCGTAGTGCCATCCTGCAGTGGGGAACGTCGTCCAATTGGCGCGGTGAGTCAAAGCTGGCCAGATAATCAGAGGTTTCAGGTACCTACCGTCAGCGCTTATGCACTCTACCGCCGTCACCATCTGACGCTCGACCCGGGCGCCCCTGTAATCGCGCTTGTCGTCATGTCTCACAAGAACTTTGATAGACCCCAGCTTAGACAACATCACCCCAGTCTCGTCCATATTGTAAACATTCTCTTGCATGATGTCGGGACGTTCCAGCACTTTACCAATCTCCTCAAACCAGTGTTCGATTTTGGGGTATATGTTCTTCTCGTGTCGGTCCCAATCAAGTGCCTTGACCTTCTTGGCCTTCAGCCTAGGATGACGTCTCTCCAGTGACTTGGCCCAGTTCTTGCCAGGCGGCTTGAGTGGTCTGTCGCACTCAGGCCTGCCGCGGGTGACGCTGAACGCTATGGCAGGTATGTACTTGATGCGCACAGGTGTACCGAGGTCAGACATTTGCAACACGAAGTCCACCATAGCCTTCTCCTCGAAGGGTGTGAGATACTGCTGGCTCTCGGCTTTGGCTTCGAGTGAGCGTCTTCCACGCGCACGAGCGTGGAGGGTAGAGCGGGGAACATCGGTGTGATCTGCTATGGTGCGAAAGGATCTTGGTACGCTTGCGGGGAGGCGCTGGGCTAAAGCGTTGCTAGCCTTGTCCATCTGCATGGATGTATCATGCACGATACGAAGTTAAGTCACAGTGCAAGTGATGTGAAAGCGCAAGGTGCAGTGATGATCCGGGGCCTACGCCAGACCCGGAAGATGCCAAGTGGCAGAGTAACTGCTGTCACGTGTCCGAGACGCCTCCATGACCTTCTAGGCTGCCGTTTGCGTCACCCTGCAACACTGCCAACATGAGGATACAGTATCGTGTCAAAATTCGTGAGACTGTGCGGGACGGGGCGAGAGCGGCAAACCGCTCCGTGACTGCCCGTCGAGCTGTCTAAGCGAATCAAGACGAGCTGGCTGCGCGGTATCGGCCAGCCACCACGCAAGGCCCATGTCAGCGGGATCGTGCAGAGAGACCAGGCTTTTGCTTATCTTCTGTCGCGCCCGCTATCACATAGTCCCTAAATACACGAACGCTATTGCGCTATGATCGCCTCGCCATGGCGCATCTGTTGAACCTACTTTCGACATCACCATCGCCGTGCGTGGACTGTGAGCTGCTCTGGACTTTGGAGCGTGAAAAGGCAGCAACATGGATTTGCCGGATACAGACGCGCACCTCGCGATAGCGCGCCGACCGAATAGGTTGATGGATGGAAGAAGAGTTGGAGAAGAGCAAGGGCTATATTCTGTATTGCCCACTGGGATCGCGAAGGATATAGAATGAATCCCAGTCATACTGTCCCTTCTCACAGGGTGTCCCGCGTCTCAGGGGGGGACTTTAGTCCTCGCCACTCATCGGAACCTCAAGGACCCTCTCCGGATAGGTGTCGCCGAATCGTTTCTCCTTCGCCACCTTTGCCGATCGCGATACGTGGACAGTCGAGGTCGTCTCGTCATAGACATGTGAGTCGATTTTGTTTGCATGGCAAAGCTGCTGTAGTAGAGGCGTGCAGATGTCGTAGTCTTTGGCGCTCATGGGGACGGAGATTGTCTTTTCCTTGCAGCCAAGGGAGGTCAGTGTTGTCGGGTGGCTGGCCTTGGTGGCCATCGCGGGACGTAGCTAGTGATGTTCAGGATTGAATAAGGACTTGCGAGGGTGTTGAGTATATGGGAAAGACAACAGGGCTGTGGTTTATCTTATCGAGACTGACCACTTGAGATTTATCTGTTTCTACCCATGACGCCTCTTCCACTAGCTGTGGCACAGCATGCAGATTGAGACTTTAACATAGTTAGTAGCCAGTCAAGTGCCCTCCGAACTTAGCAGTTCCCTATCAGAGTCTAGCTGCGCTAGTGGACTCCCACTGGCTTAAGCTGTTGCCTGACGTTAGCGGTATCGCAGTCTCTGAATCCCATACACCAGAAGAGAAACATATCGAGAGCTCATCTCATGGCACATAGATACCATTGATCAGAATGGAACCGTCACAGGAACATTGATGGTGCACTATCGACTTGACCGGCTTGGCTTGCAAGTATGAGGACGCAAGCGAGAAGACAACTGAAGATTTCTCCGTAGATATAGATGGCGTGTCGCTTGCTTTGTACGACTTTCTCAAGCCGTGTAGCAAAGTGGAGTCACTACCAACACTACTTTCGAACGTGCGGAGGCAAAAGAGGCCAAGGATGCCTGTTCGCCACTCCGCGAGCGCATTCGTCCATGGCGACATTCTCACACTGCTCTCTGGAACACCAGCCAGTGTCCAGTCTAACTCCAAATCCCCTTGACGACCTTCTTCGCCCAACCGCCCTCGACCTGCGCATCCTCCACCTCCTGGCTCTTATAGAACCTCCTCCCAGCATCAAGATCAATCGTCTTGGTATCCACCCACTTCCCATTCCTATAATAAATCTTCGCGCCGATGTACAATATCAACACGGCAACGACCGAGCAGTACACCGAGAAGAAATGCTCCGCCGAAGGCTTCTCGCCCAGCGGCCAGACTGCGAGGTAGAACTCCGCGATGATCAGGATGATGCACCAGGACAGGCCCCAGTAGGCGCCCCACGGCCAGGTCCAGGATTGCCAGGGCAGTTCGTCGACGGAGCGGCCCTGGACTTTCCAGGCGTGGCGCATGCGAATGTTGGACAGGCAAATCATGCCCCAGCCAAATAGAGTGAGGAGTGATGTGAGGCTGGAGAACCAACCGAAGACTTTGGCGCCGCCTAGGGGTCGTTAGTTCGCTCCATACATAGTGAAGAGCTATAAGCGCAGTGTCGACTCACCGTATGAGACGTTCAGGTAGGCCAGGCCGCCGCCGATGACGAGGGTAGGGACAAGACCATACCACGGGCGGCCAATCTTGTCGGCCTTTTGCATTTGCTGAAGACTGCGTTAGTGATTGCAGGTGGGTCATGAGAATATGTTACATAGACCTACGCGTGGCGCCATCCCAATCTGCGACAGGCCAAGAAGTGTCCTCGCGCCTGCGAACCCAGAAATAGTGCCTGTCGAGAGCACAGAAATGAAGATGACGGCGTTCATCATGTGAGCCAAAGGCTGCACGCCCGCCTGGCGATACATGATGACGAAAGGACTGGCATTGGTACCACTGCCGCCGAAGATGTCCTCGTTCAGCGGGCTGACGTTGATAGTAATAATCAGACTACCCATGATATAGAACAGACTCAGACGGATCCAGATCGAGGCCACCGCCTTCGGGACTGAGCGGCGGGGATTCTTGGTCTCGGCTGCAACGAGGCCGGCGTTCTCGCTGCCTGCCATGGCGAAGATGCAGGTCGGCATGACGCTGAGGAAACCTTTGAAGCCGTTGATGAAGGGCGTTTCGGTCCAGTAGCGGAATCCGATGGATTCGGTAGCTGCTCCACCAGCGGAAATGACCTGTTTAAAACAAGAGTGGTCAGCGTCAGATAGCCAACAGGGTTTGGTGAATGGTTATACGAACAATTCCGGATATAATGACCACGAAGATCCACCCGAACTTGATCAGAGAACAAACGACTTCGATCTCACCGAACCAGTTGACAGCACCTTGGATTCATGTCAGCTACAGATACTAGAGCCACGGCCACATAGAGATGCTTACCGACGTTGACCAGGATGATGACAACCCAAAAGATAGTCATCCAAGCAGCGATAGGGACAGCATCCGTCCAGAATTTCAGCACAGTATTCACAGCCTGAAGCTCATTCGCAATCGTGATGAAGTAATTGAACCAGTAAGCCCAACCGACCGCGAATCCAGCAGCCGGATCGACGAACTTGTTCGACCACTGCACGAAAGCGGATGGTAAAGGGTACCTGTACCGCATTGTCAGCCTCGATGGAATCAACCACTGTAGTTCACGAGCCTGCTCACATCACAGCCATCTCACCGATACTCTGCGACACGGTCCAAATCATGGAGCCCGACAGCAAGTATCCCAAGAAAATAGCAGCCGGGCCACCAGAAGCCAGACTAGTTCCGGAACCAAGCCAAAGACCCATACCGATGGACGAACCAAGAGCAATCATGGTGATGTGCCGGGTGCTGAGACGCCTCTGCAACTCAGACTCGGCGCCATGGTCGTCGAGGAAGAGGACCTCGCCATGGCCATGCTGATCGCCGCTGTTGCCATCAAAAGCTTTCTCCGTAGAGTGCTGAGGGATCTTGTCGATGTCGGAGCCAGACATTGCGACGGGTGGGAATGGAGGAGAGGGAGCCCAGATATTGCAGCTAGCTCATAGCTGCAAGCATCTTCACCCGGGCAGCTCTCCCACAAAAGGCCATTATATGCACAACAACCACCCATGCCGTCCTCCATCACGCGCGAATCAATCCAGTTCCCGAACAGGCAGGTTAGAAACTCACGGCGCAGTGTAGCGAGAGCAGTAGCTATGCTACCCTGTCTACTAATGCTTGAGGCGCCAAGAGATAGACATGTTGGTCTTATCGCGCGCGAAAGCAGCTAGCCATATCTTGACGGCCAGTGACAGTGGTCTTGACACCATTTGCCCCTCTTGCTTGTTGGTGCATGGCGCTCGCGTGCTTGTACGTCTCTGCCTATCAAAGATAGGCCTCGAGAACGCTGATCTCGGTACGAAGCTATCTTGTCTTTGCCAATGCTGTGGCGGTTCACGATGTGTGAGGAAGGGCTTTGGCGACTTCAGCCCGTGATGAGTGTATGTTGGTGATGGCTTGCTATTGGTGCAACATCATTTATCTTGTGAGGATTGTGTGCGATGGCTCATGGCATATTATAGTCTTGCTCCAGAACGCGGCTTCCAGTCCTTATCCGTGAGGCGAGAGAACGGCTGGTGATTGACCAGGGTGATGCTGCGGGGGG
>LJJI01000129.1:0-32707 GCA_001553865.1 Cladosporium sp. BSL10
CTGCCAATTCCATCACTGCGCCTCTTGCTTTACCAGTATTACCATCCCGCTCACTTATTAATGTGGTACAGGCTGCCGTTCAAACATTGATCCGCTCCACCAACGGTACGCGCACAAGCAAGTCATCCTGGCAGTAGCGACGCAAGCACGATGGCCGGACCCTACAAACACGTCAAGAACATGGTTGTGGGTGATGGCAGTGAAAATGCCCTTGCTCACCGTCATTATCCAGACGTGCGTCTCGGGTCCGGCCGAATGCTTGCAGAGCGCGTGATGTCGGTTTGGATGGAAGATGTTCTCTGGTGCAAAGCACATCTGGCTGTCTATGCGAAGAATTTGTGCGATTGTGAAGGACAACAGCGAGGGACGGAGAGGAGCAACGGCTGAAGGGTTTTAAAACACGGAAAGTAAGGCAAATATATGGGTGTTGGGTTGTGGCAGGTAAATGCCTCTAGCGGAAAACTTAGGTGGAGTTCGGAGAGGAGTGCCGCTTGGGTGATATTCACGCGCAATGCAAAGCAAATACATGGGTGTTGGGAGCTGGGCATTATAGGTCTGTGGCGTGAGCATTGGTTGGAAGACGGAGAAGAAGGCTGCTGGAAGGTTGGTTGAAAGGTTTACTACACGCAAGGCAAAACAAATACATGCTTCATCATCAATTTTCCCTCCCAAACTTTCACCCGCATCAAGAACACTTAAATTGGCATTGCATGCCGTGCAGGTTCTCGAAGTCACAAAGGATTGATTTAAAGGCTGTGGTAGAGCTCATTGGCATCGTATTGCAGGCGTGATTCATGAACATGAACTGAGTTGAATGTTCCGGCCCCAAGCTAAAAAAGCAGCATTGGATAATAGACAGGCACCAGGGTGAGTCGAACCCTCGACCGAGGCAACAAAAAAGAATGTACAACACTTGTGTGAAGCCCCGATGTGGGTTAATCTGATGGATTTACCATACTGCCAATTTTGCCCCCAATTCCCACTAGACTAAGGAATCGCGAGACTCACCTGGTGGTGTGGCCGGTCTGGAACCGACCACGACGGGCAGTTAATTCTACATATTATATACCTTGCCTCAGATTCTAGCCGAGGGCGCCAGCTACGGTGTCCTACGTTGATTGTCCAAATGCTCTCTGTGTGCTCTTGCAAGAAAGTCCCTGCGACTCGCCTTCCATGACAAGAAGCAGGCTGGCCTTGTTTGAAGATGTCAAGATCCACAGGCGGCGGCATCGCGTCTCATGAGTAGCGGCGAAAGTCAGTGACTTTCATTGAGAGTTTGCTTGCGCGGAGTGCAAGACATGGGGAAGGCGGCTTCATGGCTGTGTTGTAATTATGTCTCCTTCATGGAGATGACACAGACATCCGCAATGATCGCCTTCTTCAAGGCACAACACATCCCTGTGTATTATCATAATTTGACGTACCAAAAAGCTTTAGCAAGCCTCCACGATTCCTACTACGATCGAATATGCCTGCACTAAGCGGCAGACTCATCACTGTCATGTGTTTCAGGCGAGATGCGAATCTACGTTCATCGGTTAAGTGCTAATCGAAAGGCAAGTGGTCAAAGGTGAGTATGATATTCTAGCATGGGAATAGCATAGACAGACACAGGCACATGGTTTGACAAAGAAAAAAACTGTGGTATGCATGGAAGAGCTATCTGTTCATCCTGCCGCCAAGTATGAATCCACTGCTCTGCGACGACATTTTCGAAGCGCTTGATCCCAGCCATACAGTATCGCGCTCCGGATGGTGTGGAAAGTAGAAAGGTGGACTGAGTAACAGCAGTAAAAGTGGGCGAAACGCTGCGTTATACTTTCCACACCATCCGGAGGTCAGCCAAAGCCATAACCATCTTTCTCAGTCCAGCAGCCCTTCCAGCATTCACGCCAATCCCCGAACAGTTGTTGATGACGGCGGCGGTCGCGGAGTAGGGTCGTGTGTCGACGGGCGAGACCCCATACGATGAATGTTAGGCGTTTGGCAGTGGTGGCAGCGGTGACGGTCGACGGGGAGTGGTGGCCGAGTGTATTATGTTGGGTGAGGTTCGAGGTGGTAGGCGACCTTGGTCGGGCGCCGAATGGCTGGGTTGGGTGTTCCTGCGGGCAGGCGCACCAGGTGGGGGCGAGTGTTTCGAGAGCCACTCAAGTTCGCATACAGCGCTTTGGAGCCCCAGAGTACGAAAGCAGAGATAAAAGCATACGCATCTGGAGCTCCAAAGCGCTGATCTTGCTCAGCCACGACGTGAGCAATGCTTTCGCCGATGATCTCGTCAGAAAGCCAGATGCGCTGAACGCGGCCCCCGTGATCGTGCCCGAGTTGCTTTTCTAAGCGGCGTCGATCGGCTTCGAGGGATTTGATCGCTGCGGAATTTTTTGGCACCGGGCCTTTGTGGTGTGAGCTGACGGGAATGGGCGCAGACGCTTTGTTGAGAGGTACAGCATTCATAGAGGTTCCTTCATTGTTGTTGGTGGCGGCGATGTCAAATTCTCCAGGCCAGCCCACGAGTGTGTGATTCCATTTTGACTCTTCACTGGAGAGGAAGGCAAAGAAGTCGAAGAACAGAGCGCGGTTTGTTGCTTGCGCACCCTTCACGCCGCACTTACCGGAGCTATAGCTCGACGTGGCGACGCCAAGGGTACCAGGGGGCGCAATGTGCCGGTGTTTACGCCAAAGGAGAGAGAGGTCTGGCATGTTGGTTGTGTGAATGATTTGATGAAGTGGGTTTGTGCGTGGATGAGTGAAGATGATGAAAGAAAGAAGAGCTTCGAAGGTCGAAGTGAGGTCAGCTCTGAGAAGCGCGGGGCTAAGGCAAGGCAAGGCAAGAGCGAGGATAGTGAGCGTTAGGCAGCAATCATAGGCTTGACTTGCACGCGTCTCAAACCGAGGAGGGCATGTGATGGCAAGGGTAAGGGCAAGGGTGAACGCGAGGTTCAGTAAAATACTTGGATTGTTTGATACTTTGCCTACAACGAAGAGAGAGCATCAATTTATCTATTGCTTCGATCATCGAAATCATGTAAAATGGGTCGAGGTCCCCGATAGGCTTGCAAGCTTCCAAGCGTGGCTTCTTAGCTCCTCCTCTGATGTTGTGCTTCCAAGGACTCGTTCAGATACAGAGGTCAACTTTGCATGTGAACAAGCCCATGTTGCCCACTTAATCGAGGACGAAAACCGGCAGCGATTGCGAAGCTGAAGAATAGAAGCAACCATGCCACGCTTTGGATGCGTGCAGGGAGACTAAGGGTCAGCTCATCATTAAGCATTCTGACACCAAGCTGACAGCTCCTGCAGTGCTCATGCTAGCCTGAATAGCCGGCACAACTTGCAGTCGCAAACTATATGCCTTTGGCACCTTTGTACGAAAGTTCTCCAACCTCACAATTCACTTCGAATCGCGGGTGTGTCTGGCAGCATTTACCTTCCTGCATGTCCGGCATCCATCGATCATAACACCTGTATCAAAAAAGTTCCCAACTCTTTCGATAGTGGCGCCGATTGACGCAACCGGCGCGCGTTGCTCCGGATGGGTTAGAATCAGAAGATATAACAATCATGATGCAAGCTTGGCCGTGCGTGTTGGGGTGACGGTATTTATCTAAGGCAACTAGAGTCCAGTAGTGGCATCATGGATACAAAGCTCATAGGACTCTGGGACTTTTAGTAGCTCCATATTCTTGGGATGATCGCGAAAGGTACCTGGGGCTCGCGTAGAAGTGATTTCTTTCAACCTCAGTTGTCCCTCGCATACCGCAACGATTCCCAAATGACTCTTGCGAAGACCACGAATGATTCATTCTTGCAAGTACTGTACCAAGCCGAAGGAACACTCAAAGCAAAGGTCGAAGCAGGGTGCGTTATTACACAAACGCGTGGCAGGAGCAGCTAATGATTGTGTTGTGAGGCTCAAACACCCAGCTCCATGAAGACTCGAAATAAGCATAGATATCGTGTACGCTTCTTGACATTCGCCCGTACCCAAGTCTTTGTTCGAGCTTTTTATGTATCCCAGATACGTCGTTGTCAATCATCCCCTTTGTTCCGAGGCCGAATCGACAGGATGCCTTCTCTTTCTTCTGCTGCGGCTTTAAGGCTTGTCCTCGTCTCCTTTTCCGGCTTATCGTCCTCTTTGTCTCATGAGAAGATGAATTTGAAGTGTTTACCAGAGTGTTTCGCACATGAATCCAAAGCATTCAACCCTGAAAGGTGGCACCTGAGGCTGTGAGAGCGGAAGGTAAATGAGTGGAGAGGGGATGAAATCGACGGCTCACTACGCTTGAGAGAATCATGCTCTGCCAGAGTGTCAGCTTGAAAATAGAAGGACAGAAGACTTTTGCAGCTCTTGTTAATTTATTTACTCATTTAAAAATGTAATGTATCTTGCAGCACCTGGGCTCTTGGCTGGGAACTATAGGTTCTGAATCGTTGAACATGACGTTGGAAAGGCTGGACACTTCCGTAGGCCTTGAGGTAAGGCTCAATCTTCTGGCGTCTCCATTGTGGTCGCTCGCGCCTGTCGCGTTGAACGGGCGACACGGCGCTACACTGCGCGGCTTGCAAGTGATCGTCGTTGCCATCGTGGCCATGAGCACTGCTTTGGGTGGTGCTCAGAAGCTCTCTATGGCGTGTCCGGTCAGCCTGTTTGCTCGTTCCAAAGAGACGTTCTTTTGTGTTGTTCGCCTTCTTGACTTACGTCAAAAGCGCCATGGCGCAAAGCAAAAGCAGGATTCTTGAAACCTTGCTGAATGTGCCCTGGTGTTGAAGGCGAGTATTTCTTTGGGCTTCGTATCGCTGACCTGACGCGCTGGATCGTGTCAATTCATGCATCTGTCTTGCGTTTGGTGATTCCTTGCTGTTGTACTCCAGTGATGTGTATTCCTCGAGACAAAAGTGAGCCGCTGACTCAAAAGCGTGAGCAAGCTGAGCGTTGCCTGCAACGCTGGCGCAGGCGAGCAGTGAGGAAGTCCCGCCCGATCGTAATGCATTCTAAGCATATGATATTGAAGATCTAAGTAGCAGTACCGTTTATTGTCAGTCGAAGACCCGTCATGCAGGAGATGAAGACATCTTGGTGATCTGGTCGGTCAGCTCTGCCTGGCTGCAAGTGCTTCCAGCGCGGTTCGCTGCACGCCAGCTGCTGCGCAGGATGAGCCTTGTTTACACCCTGGCGGTACGGCCGGTCTCTTTGCTGCTGTATTATTGTCCATAGGAGCACATTAAATTCGAATATTGACTGCTGGAGTGACTTCGGGGCGGAGAGCCAGGCATGGCGTGCTGAAATCCTGAGCGATGCTGCGTCGGGCGGACGCCGACCTCACGTCGGGCGCTTGCTGTGCTGACTGTAGAGTAGGCCACATCTGATAACACCACACGAGTTGATAAATATGCTTCTACTGTACACTATCATGGTTCTCAGATATGGCGTGACTCCTGAATGCGTCATAGAAGCCGCCACCTCTCGCGCGGGCAGTGGGCGGCGGGCGTAAGGCTACAACACAGTGCTGCACTACAATGAACACAGATCGCCATATATTGAAGCCAGGCGTGTAGACAGTACGAAAACATCGATGGGAACATGCAATAGATATTCAACAGGCAAGAAGTAATCAGAGAATGCATACAGCTGCACAACAACACTATATCAACGCCAAAATACAGCGACCGTAGCTACATCTCAAACGACATCCGCACAGCTATATACCAGAACAACAACAGACTCTTCTCCAAGACCTTGCTGCAAGAGCGAGAACATGATGAAAAGATAGATTGAATCATGAAGGTTCGAAGGTTTCCAAAAATTCCTTATCGTTCCGAAGACCAATAAGAGTGGCCATTGCGTAGGTCGCAATTAGCAAAAACCTAGGCTCGGACAAATCCTCATCGCCATAGGTACACCCGTGCACTGAGATGAAGAGGGAAGGGAAAGGGCTGTAAGCCTGAGAAAAAAACAAATAGATATACCTGAGGGAGGCGTGGCACGGGCCCAATCTTGGCATTGGGCGTCACTGATGGAGTGCCTTAGGCGTGAGATTAACGGAGGCTACAATGAGGGAGGGAGCGGGCTTTGTTAGAGCTATGCCATCGGTCTGGGACGATTGGAACGATCAAATATGGTCAGATTTTCGAGCTATCAGTTTTGATCGCTTCGGACACAGTAACTGGTGATATTGAATCGATCTAATAATGTGTTTTGTGTTGCTACTGCGTTATGTTCGTCGTTGTTCGACTTTGATGCCGTTCTTGATACGCCTCACTTGAGCTTGCGAAGCTCCGAAGACGCTTACAAATGGCATTGGTGACGTCAGTTCACTTACCTGCTCCGGAGAAAGCAGTGGGAAAGGTGTATGCGATAATGATCGTAAATTGATTGCCAATGTTACAGTTTATGCAGACATTGATGAGTACACAGGCGTTAGATTGTTCAGTATGCCGTTGGGCGAATTTGTATACGCTGAAGTCGACGGACCAAGAATCCACGGCTACCATCTTGCTTCAACCTTTCGATTATCATTTTTGAAGGAGGAAAATGACATGGATCGAAGTAATTACATGCAGTCGCTGGCAAGATCGCCCAGCGTCACTCGGTGATATCGTAGTGGAGAGGCGTGCAAGTGTTTTCTGCTGTATCGTCTCAATCGTTGACACATACTATCGGGACAAGCTTGCTGGCATTGGAGAGAGGATACAGCAGAAGGCGAGATAAACAGTGAAATAGTAACGATTTGGTCATGATGGCCAATGAGAGCCTATCAATGCCTTTCCAGCCAGCACAGAACAAAGGGCTGAGATCGACAGTGCAACATCGAGGATATGGAAATGCTGCCCAACAAGTAATTCACATTACCTCTGCAGCGGAATCTAGCAACAAAGTACGATCATCAGTTAATATCTCAAGATATGTCTATGCTCGCCAATGAGAAGTTGACAAAGCGCCAGTCATGCTGCAACGCCAAGTCCTAGATATCAAAGACCTCGGTCGCGCGTATTTGGGACACAGCCGGAGAGATAAAGTCACTGATTGCGCCCGATTTTCACTCCGCGCGATCGCGAAGTGTCGGTTGTTTGTTGCTCGCCCAATGTCTGACGTATCTTGATCTAGTCCTACTTTACGCGTCTCCCGCGCTCTCTCTTCCACTTCTCGCCACTCCTCCCACACCTATTCTTCCCAAACAGTCATTTCTGGAAAACCAAAAAAGCAACATAGAGCGAAACCCATAAACCAACAGCACTTACCCCATCATGGCGCCCTGGACCATCCAGGAGCGCATGCTCCTACACATTCTTTTCGGCTACTACAAGTTGGACTTCTACGGGCAGGCCTGGTGGGCTATCTACCTCGACATCACCAAAACCTCTCGCACGGAGAGGACTTGTCGCGAAGACTACAAGTACAGCCATGGTAAGGAGCGCACTCAGATGTACCCTAGGCGCATCTTGAAGCCCTACAGCCAGTACGACGATGAGGAGCGCGCAGCTTACGACAACGCCTTTCAGGATGTAATTGATTCCGCAAAGCGTCTGGGTATCACGCTTCCTGGAAGCAATGATGACGAGAACGAGAAAAACGAGGTTGACAAGGGTGAAGATAACGTGAATGAAGGCGAGGCGGCTGAGGATGGAGATGGTGCGGCGGAAGATCAAGAGATTGGGAATGAGGGAGACGCTGAGATGGAGGATGCTGAAGAAGACTACGCCACAGCACAAGAGGATAGCTGCCAGGTGGACGATGCGGACCAGGACAGCGCCGCTGCAAGAGATGACGAGGTTGATGACGACTTCCAGATGGAAGACCAAGTTACTGAGAAGGTGAGCATTTGGGGCCAGGATGGGCTAGAAGAGGCGGAGTTCCCAGCAATCCAAAGCGCCATGGATGTACTCAGCTCCGCGATTGGCGCTCGTAAGATGTCCAGCGGGAAGCCCAAGGTCTCGGCGACGCAGACCAGAAACACCTTCTTCTTGCCACCTCATTTGTTCCCGGCGACCAAGACCAGAAACACCTTCACCTTGCCACCTCCTCTGAGCGATTATTGGACTTCCGATCCAATGATGACTACCACTTCAAGCACACCAAATCCGATTGTGCAAGCAACTCCAGCCACAGGCACTCCAGCATTGCCCGACACCAGCGGTGGCGAGCCACAGAAGCGTGGCCGCGGACCTCCGAAAGAGCAAGGCTTGGAGACCGAGAGCACCCCTACAGCGATTGATAAAGGCATGAAGCAGGGTGCCCGCCTGAAGAAGAAGCAGCTTGGCGCCGTGGGAAATGTGCCTGACAGGCTTATGGGTGCCGACTTGGACGAAGGCCTTCAAGAGCAAACGAGAGGTCCTCAGGGTGAAGCGGCCGGGGAAACGCTGGACAACATGGCGAAGGCAGAGACACCGGGAGCTGGCTCCGGCCAGGCTCTGAAGATATCCAAGAAGCCTGGCGCAACCTCAAAGAAGCCTCCGCGACACCAAGCCAAGTCCGCAACAGCAGGCCCACGCGTGCCGTTGGCGCTGGTCACCAACAAATTTCAAACTGCTCTTCCGGTTATAGTACGCAGTGAGAAGTATGACGACTGGTGTCGCACAAACCTGGACCGTCTCCTGTTCGGCGAACCCTTCAACATGTTTCCAAATCCAATCAAGGAGCCAGGCAAGAAGAGAGCTCCCCCAGAAGAGCCTCTTTTCCCAGACGAGCGTGTCGCCAACTTCTTCATCGACATGTTTGATGGAAAGCTTACCAAAAAGCTAATCCTGTCAATCTTGAAGAAGGAGTCATCCTCCGATGTACCCGGAAGACGCCTCAAGAAAGTCTACAAAACTCTGCTCCAGAAAGCCGAGGAGACTTCCTTTGGTCCACGTTACCGTCTCAACAACGTCTTCGAGTCAGAGAAGAGTCCCTTCAGCAACTTCCGCCTCGCTTCAGCAGCCTTCGGGCGGGGCCTGAAGATGTTGCACATGAACGATGTCGACTATACAGGCGTTGGAAACCAGCAGCTTGTTGCCTTCGCCAAAACCAAGAATCGTCACCTCACTGTCGATGACATTGACTTCATCAGTCCCGAAGACCCTGTCTTCAAGCGCGGCGGCCGCGTCCACAATATCTGGATCCGCCAGCAAGAGTGCCCGATCCTGGGCGAAAGCAAAAAGTACAATTCCGCTCACGTCTGCATGGATGTTATGATCTGCCAAGAAGCCCACTGCCCAAAGTGCTCCAAGGATAAGGACATGGGCAGCGAGGTGAAATCTATCACCTCATTGCCGCGCGTCCACGCGCGCCACGTCACGGTGGGGAACGAGTTCGTGGCGCCGCTGCTCATGGTAAGTCGCAAATACGAGAAAGACTACAAAGATGAGTTCATTGTCGACGTCAATATCGGCGCGCAGTCTGTCAAGCTGTGGGATGGCACTACACAGGATGTGGTCGTCTGCGACGTTGGTAACTGCCCGGGTTGCTGCGAAGATTCGGGAGGTATCGTCGACATGACGCGCGAGACGCGTGAGAAAGCGGAGACGGCTACGATGAGGTGGCAGGAAAAGACAAACTGACGGCTGTGCCCTTTTTGCTGCTCAGAGCTCAGCGAAAGTTGTGGATTCGGCGGCCTTGAGCGATGGTACCATGCCGGTCACGCTGATTATGCGCGTCGGCGAATGCTTGGAATCTGTTACCACCCACAAATGGAATGGCACTGACAGATTGGAACGAATTGGCACCTACTTGCGTGAGAGGACACGGAATGCTGCGAGACCTGCGAACACAGCTGCTTGGGAAGGCTGAAGTACAATCGAGATTGTGTTTTTCTGCGAGTGTTTGGTATAGTGCAATATTCTTCTTTTTGTACTACATTCAGGACGAGCATGGAAGGTCGTGCCTGTGCAATATAGTACATAGCTTAGCATCGTATCAATCAAATCTGCGTGTTTAATGACCATTCATTTCCATCAGTGGTACAGTCTGACTTCGAGCTGAAACACACGGACTTGCCACGATACTCATTGAGTAGCATGCCCGCTGAGGTTTTCTTTACCTATGCGTCTTTGGTGGAGACTTCGAAGCATGTTCCATGGCAGGCTATAGCAAGGCGCCGGTTGAACAGCACAAATTTGTTACAAAAGGCCGCTGCTGATTATCTAAGTTGGTTTCAGCGTCAACGCTTGCAGCTGCGAATGCAATCTAACTACAAGTAAGTCGCGCGCATTGAACATTACCCATCCCTCCTTTCCTATGAGTGTAACGTTGCACGCGTCGCAGGAGTTTGTTCTGGCCTTGCTCGCGCCAGCGACCAGAAACATGCATCCACGAAGAGACCCATGAACAGAAAGCTTATTCTGCTCCTCGTGGGTTAGGTCAATCTCCAATTCCTTCTTTGTACAAGCACCTGTACGTGTTACGTCTTTGCCCAGTCGACTGGAGCACACCTTCCCACTAGTCAATGATTTGTTACAATCTTTGCCCCTAAGGTTGACCTTGGGACCAAATCCAAACTGATACGCTGTATGATTCCAGCCGAACATCCTACTCCTCACAGCATAAAGGTCGCTTTCGTGGTATCTAGGATGCTCTTCTCCCAAGCGGTTTGCTGCTAACCGACAAGGAGCCTGATTGTGTGTACGTAAGGAGGTCAGTTGCCAGCATTGACTTATAACCTTATTTCGCGGAAGTCCTCGCACGATTGTAATGGCGCAAAGGTCCGAAAGCTGGGTGCTTCTGCTGTGCAAATGTCCTTCAATCCAAGACGCTGTCGTCCACCCAGGTGTTCTTTCGCCATACGAATGCTGTGTGACCTAGCCGTAGACTGCGAATTGTATGTATGTCACCCACTCTGTTGACGAGTGCGGCTTCATCGTCGCCCCAATGGGCAGTCCAAAAACGTGTCTGGGACGCTGGTTGAGAGTCGCTCGAGTGTCACAGCTGGCGGACAGCTCGCTCTTTCGTTTGGGATCTGGAGTATCCATTCGTTAGTAGAAAGCTTCTTCAGCATCATAAGCACCATTGGACACATAATCCGCTGCTATAGTGGGTGATCAAACTCTGCGGCCTACCAAACGCCCTCGCTGGGGACCTGCTCTCGGCTCGAGGCATTCGTGTAGCATGCAAAGGCCAACTCGTATGCCGACATGTTGTTGTGCTTCGTGACATTATTAGCGTTTCCATGGTAGCTTTGGATCCAAATGGATGACGACAGCGAGTTCGGTGTCCACGGCATGCTGAAGGCGTGTGCGTTGGTGTAGAGCAATGTGGTCTTGAGAAACGCCGGCGTGTGGCCGTCTTGCTGCGACCTTGGGGTTGTCCCTACAATTCCTTAGCCGACTCAGGTGGGCACTGGAGTGCGAGGGCGAACTGGAGTGCGAATGCTTTGTCAAGAGTGCAGTTGTGACTGCATGCTGAGGTGTTCTGCACATCAGGTGTACAGCACTGTTACAGCACCTCCTTCGCAGTAACCCAACTCATAGACTCCCCAAACTAAAAAATGAGATATATAATTTAGAAAAAAAGCGAGCAGATCGTAGCCGACTCCGGTCGGTTACAACAGGTACGTATGTCTCCTTAGTCTAGTGGGAATCGGGGCATTTGGCAGTATGGTAAATCCATCAGATTGACCCGCACCGGGGCATCATATCAAAGTGGTGTACATTCCTTTCTGGTCAGGGGTTCGAACCACCCTCGCTCCTTCCTTTTACACGCGTAGAGCCCGCATCAATTGCAGCAACTTGGTAGCTTCCTGTAAGTGCGACAGGTCTGTCCGAGATGTAGTTTTATTGCGAGGCAGGCACGGCGGGCAATTCTTAGATTCATTATTTGTTTGGAGACTCCCATTGCATACGTTCGTGTACTTGAGGTGCCTTCTTTGTATTCACGCGCTTGCTGGGCGGTAGAGTGTTGTTTTGCTTAGCGTTCGGGCGTGCCGGGCATTTGGCGCGCCAGCTTTGGAACCCTTCACAGACATGGCGCACCCAATACGACAGCAATACTCCCATAACCACCTTTGTCCTCTCAAAATGTGTGTATTGAGAGTCTGTATCAGATTTCAGCGAAGCAGCAGCGATTTCTGCACCTTTATAGCACTTTGCGCTCCACGACCCGAGGCTCGCTATAGCCCGAAGCACCCTTGCACTCAGCCAAAGACGCGCACGACGACCGTCCACGGCCATGACTACTTCCTATAGGCTTGCGACACATTGCCTCCATTGCAGAAACTTGTCGGGAGTCCTTGCCATGCTCGCCTACACTTCGAGAGCCATTTTCCGTTCAGCAGCAATGGGTGGCGAACAGCAGTACCGGGCCACTTATCAGCGCGAAAAGAGCCTTCGACTCCGAACTAGAGGTGAGAGACGACGCCGACCATCTTGCCATGCACAAGCCGTGGCGACGCGCTGATACTGCTGGAGAGAGCGCTGGATCTTTTCTTCATACCCGCCCTCGGCGGCTGCCACGAGCGGACCACGAAGAATGGGTCTCAAAAGATCACACAAATCGAAGACGACATGCATACCACCGACGACAAAGAGCCAGAATGCGAGCATCCCGTCGCAACTTCACATCAAGTCACAAAGAACACCCTACCAAGCTTCCGGATCTGGACGCCTGGACGACAAAGACCCGCCGATGAGCATGCCCTTTGTACGTTGAAGATTGCGGATCAGCTGCCAGACACAGCAACAAAGTTCAAGAGCTTCGACTATGCACACATCTTGCGCAGCTGCTAGGCCACAGCTGTTATCTCAGCGGGTTCCCAGAGCGAGGAGTACTGCTTTTAGGATTGGTCTCACATTCACTGCCTGCTTGCTGCTTCCGGCGAACGAAGCCTCTTTATTGACTTCGGGACACATTCTCAGCAGATCGTAGATGGAGAAGCCGTCGGGTGACACAAGCAAGAGATTGATCACGAGGCTGCTTGTGCATTCACGGCTATTACCGCGGGAGATCGCTAGGAGAACAAACGCACCAATAACGTCGTGATGGAATTGAGTCAAAATACATCTGCGTATCGTAATAGGACTCTGTATGCTGTCACACTCTGGACTTGAGATCTTGCTGAACACGAAAATCGTGGGAGTGTGCTTGAAGGACTTGCCCTGACAGCTGATCAGAGTACGAAGAACTCAGATACGTCAGATCCGTCGAAACTTCGTCTACCGGTTGAGACTTCGCAATCTCGAAAACCGCCTATTCGCGGGCTTTTCCAACTTTCTGCGCTAGCACAAGTGACAAGCGTACCTCTAGACGGATCACAAGCTGTGCATTCGAATGAGAAGTCGATGATTGCTAGGCGGCGCCGCCTGACAAATCACAAAAGGGCCAAGAGTCTCGAAAGCCCAGAAAGAGGAGACGACGGTACTAGAATCTTGCCTCGATGGGCAGAGGGAAGAGCAAGAACAATATTGGACACGATAGCATGAATGCTGCTGGAACAAATACCATGCGGAAAAGGTGGACATCTGAATCTCCTTTGGCTCGCTCCTCTGCACGCAGGTCGCGACCATCTTAACATGATATGACACACTCAAGTCTTGCGTGGATCGATTTGGGGCCGCCAGGGGTCTCAGACGATGTTGTTACGCTTCTCAACCTCACAATTCTGGATACCTGGCGTGAGTCTTGGAGCTGATTCAAGAACTACGAGCACTGAAAGCGCTTCTTGTTATCCAGCAGAGTGTATTTTCCCTCTCTCTGCCTCCAGACCCCGAACGGCGCAGCTGTACGAAGCTCTGAGTCGCTGAGCTCTATGACCTTCTGCGATACACATAATCCGCACGGGTCAGAGCCTCCTTCGCGCCAATTGCATCAGGGATCTGCAGAGCAAACAGTGCCGAGAGTGACTCGGTCTTGCAAACCAGTGCAACAGTACTAGTACTTGATGATACGACAGCGCACGCACGCCACGCCCGCTCCAGCATAACACTACGCGCACCTTCATCAACGAACACCTACTCTGCGTCCCATTGCACCGTCAACCGACCATTGTTCTGGTCATTGTGAACCAAGAGAAAGAGCAAGGACATGGAGGCAAAGTAGCGTATCCTCTAGTTACTGCTCACAGCCAAGCAGACTTCGCAAGAGTAGCTGGCGAGGAAACCGAAGACGCCGCCTCAGCGTTCACTGTGACAATGGCAGCACAACGTCAACAGCGCTGAGCTGTGTGACTTTGATCGTACTTTACATGATACACGGTATCCTATCATGTAAATGAAGGGGAGAGCAAACTCCCTTCTGGCCGGTGGTCGTCTACCGAAAGCCCTCGCCAGCTTCAAGTTCGCCTGTATCACAACAGACCCTTCACATTCTAGCAGACACGAAGGCATGGCCATATCCAAAGAGCAGTTTTTCGCGAAGGAACTCTTGCACGATCTTCTGCAGTAGCAATGACGACGCAGACACGCGAGCGGAATGGAAGGAATAGCAGCGAAAGCGCCTGGCAAGCGATTGGAGAGCGTGGAACAGTGTACTACAGCGCGAACATCGACGGTGGTCTGTGAAATTCGATCATCGCTACGCACATCGCACTTCCGGGTGGCCGCAATCTACCGACTAAGAATGGATAGCCCGTTGAGGCGAACACGAGCATCAGCTCCTATTGGCACACTACGATCATGGGCGATGTGGCGCTTTTTTGTAAGCGTCAAGTTTACTATGTGACTGTCCAGCAGTCTTGAAGGACTGCAAGCAAGGATCATTGACAGCAGGGGATCCCAAGCAGAAGATTACCTGCGGATCGCTGAGGTGTCAAGAGCTTGGAAGAGAGGCATGAAATGCCATAAACCAGCCTGCCAGTACCAGAGCCGGCGCGGTGATGATACCAAAACCTATAGCGCCACTTCGCGCGGCGCGTGGACGGTTCAGGTCGGCTCCTGCAGCGTATTGAAGACGAAAGAGACAGAATATCCGCGAGCCGAGTGACACACGATGAAAGCACCTTGATCCAAGCAGAGTGTCGCTTGCTCATCAATGGTTTGGCCATCAAGCTCGTTCAGCGCTGCTGGCGGTAGCGATGGACCTGAGTGGGTCCACGCCTGAATCTTGAACACCTTCCCTGAGCAATGGCGAAGAAGATTCTTGGAAGCAACGGCGAAGCTGGAAAACATCATGCTCTCGCCCAGGAGCCTTTGATTCACGCAAGCGCCAATCAGTGCTCACGCGCGCTGTCAACAAATGGAACCAACTACCAACACAGATAATAGGCAGCCGCGGATAGTAGGAGACGGACAGCGAGATTGCAGCACTCGAAGAATTCGAACATCCAAATCGGACAGCTCTGGCGGGGAAGCCTCGAACGATTGGAAATACCCAAGCTTCTCGAGAGATAAGAGACGAACAGCCTCCGAGCTATGCTTTCAAAAGCCACCGGTCAAAGACATGGAACCAGATCGCCGGAGTAACGTTCATGCTATCAAGCGTGAATAGTGGCGAAGTGGAACACAACATAGTCATGGCGACACGGCAGCATTCGATACTATTGAGCCGGGAAGATAGTGCACTTCCGAAAACAGCAGACGAGCAACCGACCGCAGTAGCTCTACGCTCTGTTCTCGAAAGCGGCTTTCGTGATTAACGAAATGGGTTGGACGCAGCTACAAAAGCGGACAAGAAGGCTCTGGTCAAGGACGAGAGCGCTGAGCCAGCAGCAAAGCGACAGCACGACATACTGCGCAGCAGTCATAACGCTGCGAGAACCTCGTTCTTTCTTGGGCGCCGACGGTTCTCTAGGACGTCTAAGCAGCGAGAGGCGCACGTTCTGGGTGACGGCTTGCAGCAAGAAAATCTGTTGACCGTGGCAGCCTTGCGCTTCAGAGTATACTGTCGTCAGCTGAACAGCCAGTACGCAATGCAGGAGCGCGCTGCAATACATGGAGACAAGTCGTCTGCTCGAAGGCTGCTGGAGCGCATTTCAAGAGTACTACTGTGCTTCGCATGCAGTAGAATTCCAATGTTCGCTCAACGTGGGCGGGCTCTGCACTTCTGAATGGGAGGAGGAAGACTCACATTCACGTAAGCTGCCACAGGCGAGCCAGCACTGAAGCTGGGCGAGATGTCCTCAGATTATCTGTAGAACGATGGCCATGGCATGGAGAACAGTCAAGAACAGTGATCTTCCGCCAGCCATGGGAAAGATGAGCAGAGCTTTGCATGAGCGGAGTGATATGAACCTTCCATGGAGGCGGTCACGGCAGTGGAGTGGAGAGGCAGGGAAATGAGCAAGGGACCTCACCACGATCGCGGCAAGAAAGACGGTTGGCGCTCAGCTTCGGTGGAGCTGCTGACTGGGATCCATGGTGACATGGCCATCAAGGGAAAATGTTCGTCCGCAAGCAGTGGAGAACATGAGCAGCGCTTGGTTGAGCAAAAAGGCAAGAGTTGCTCGGGATGGAGGAACGACATGAGAGAGGAGAGGGAGGGGAGAAATGCAAGGAATTCGACAAAGGCCGCTGCAAAGAAGGCCGTCGACGCTAAGCACCGGTGAGAAAAGCTGCCAGAGTTGATTTCAATATGGTTGTGGAGAAGAGCCATAACCACCCACAGTGAACAGGTTCGGTCGCATCGGCTCGCTCGCTAATAGAGAGGCGACCGGAAACAATCACGATGGCGGACAGACAGAGGAACGATGAGGAAAAGAAACGAGCAAGGGACTTTTGGCAACAGGGAGGGCGTGGGAAAGAGTCAGCAAGGACGTGCTCTGACCTCGGGGCTGGCCGCTACTCGCGGCGATATGGTTTGAAGGAAGAAGTTCGAGGGCACAATTCATCCGCTGTCAGCAAAAGCAGTAGCATCAGTTCGCTCATAGGGAAGCGACCGGAAACACTCACGACGGCGGACATGGTATGGCAGTGAGGAGGAAGGGAGAAGAGCAAGGAACATCCGCTACAAGCGGGAAACATTGTGGTGCACAAGAACAAGCACAAGCATGGGGAGATGGTCGTCAGGCGGCGCCTTGATAGGGCAAGGCACAGCCTGGAAACATGAGACATCAAACCTGCCCAGGCCACAGCATGCAGCAAAGTCAGCTGGCGGGCAACGACAAGAGAACGGCGTCGTCAGAGAGCAGCTTGGTAGAGCAAGCCGCAATCTGGAAACATGAGATATCAAGACGGTCCAGCATGGCGGCAACAGCAAGATGGCCAACTCGAGCATCGCACAGAGTCGGCGGAGAGACAAAGTCACCCCAGCAGCAAAGCCGTATCCAGCAAACAGACCAAACAGCAGAATAAGGAGAGAGAGGCCGCTCCAACGCCCAAGCCCTTACAGACTTGGGCATTTTGCGTAAAAGTCCCACCGGCCGTAGCCTCTGCGACATGCGCCCATGCCACAGCCACCCGATCAAGAGGCACCAACGCACCATAGATCGCTGCAAGGTATTATGGCCCAGCTCCACCGGTGGATGACATGGAGGTAAAGAGCACATGTTTGATCACCATCAACATCAAGATCACAAGAGAGGCCGCCCCATCGAAAGCCAAGTTCAAAAGGAGTGAAGGATCCCACCGATCCGCCCGAAAGCAGACCTCTGTCGGGCTCACCAGCCATGACAGCCACCCGGCGCCGAAGCACCGCCTTCGCGAAGGGACATCTGCTCGCAAGCGAACGTCCCTAGGCTACATGGATTGTTGCCCCAAATCCAACCGACACCGCATCACAGGCGAGCCGACGAGCGTCCTCGTCGAATGTCCGCGAAGGGTGCTAAAGAAACCAAGCCAAATGGAGCCAACAGACAGACGTTGAGGTCGCTCACTACCCGCAGGACGGATGATGGCCGACGTAAGCGTCGTCTTTGCTCACCATTTGACGAGGTGAAGGGAGTGCGGACCTTGTGAGAATCACCTCACGCGGGTATCACCCCGGGCCATGCACCTTCCAAGCCGATATGACCTGCAAGAAAAGATAGGCCGCCAAACGTAAGGCCGAGAACCCAGCAGCAGCGCTAAAGGCATGCTCAGCTCCGAGTTCCCAGTGCGCAGACGTCTTGATGCTCAGACCTTGCAGCCTTATTGAATCCAAGATGGGGACAATTTAGGTGGAATATGACAGGTCTTGACATGGCTCTGCTGCACTGAAGCAGTCTGCGAGGCGACGTCGAGTCATGTCTATGAGCGAAAGGTCTCGGTCAGATGTCCACAGCACAGCAATGAGAGCGAAGGGGCCGCTTGGGTGTTGCGCAATGAGAGCTGGCTGATGTGGAGCATCGACGACGTCCTCAACCCAGAGCAGGTGTTGTATCCAGGTCCAGATGTTGTTGGAGCCAGTACCAGGTCCAGGCTAGTGGTGAGAGGCGGCGAGTGTGACATGAGTACTCATCGCAACGGCTCAGCCAGGGCCTTGCCGCCACGGAAACATAAGATCAGGGCAGTGATGATGAATATGATGATGGTGATGGGAGATCGCAAAAGGTCGGCCACGGCCTTGCAGACGCGAAAGGTGTGTGTGATGATCATCGCGAGGGCTCAGCCAAGGCCTTGCCAACACGGATTGTGAGATGTGATGGTGATGTAGTATCACGACGACTCAGCCATAGCCTTGCCGCCGCGAAGGAAAGGTGGATGAGGAAGGATCACCGCGAAGGCTCAGCCAGGGCCTTGCCAATACGGAAGCGAGCGAGAACAGGGAGTGGTGAGACATCGCGAATGCTCACCCAAGGCCTTGCAAGCACGGATAGGCGAGAGGGCAGCTGTACCGCGACGGCTCAGCCAAGGCCTTGCCGCCGGCAGACAAGTGCAGTGTGCTCAGGTGATGCCGAATATCCTCCTCGGAGCCGCAGGGTATTCGTGTCTCTTTCTCGCGCAGGCACTGCTGCATGGTGGAAGGTCCAGAGCGGCAAGGTTCCAGCATCCAGGTGTGCATGTATCATGCAATGGTGGCCAGTACCAGTGAAGCGGTGTGTGTGAGCCGCCGACGATACTGGGCTTACCGGAGTGAGCTTGAGCATCGGCCAAGGCGTAGACTCAAGCGCACTCCGTGCCAGCGAGGTCCAGATTCAGTTGTGGCAGGAGGCGAAGTTGTCATGCTTGCAAGTGGCAGGACTCACAGAGTGCACAAGGCTCGCTCTTGCCAGTGGCGCACAGTGAGAGGGGAAAAGGGAAGGTTTGATGATGAACAGTGTTTGTCATTATGCTTTGCTGTGCTGTGCTGTGCTATGCTGTATGCTCTGAGCTGCTGTGTGCGCTCGCTGGGGGTATCGTCGAAAAGGAAAGAAAATCGTCAAATCGTGCAGTGGTGTTGGGCAGCCGGGCAGTCGTTGTTCATGTTGGCGATGGCGGCGTCAGCCTCGGTGTCTTGCGAGAAACGAACGAAGCCTTGACGACGATCTGCCGCATGTCAGTAATGCTTGCTAAGATGAAGGAGATGGAAAAGACTCACAGCCTCCTGAACCTGGACTTGGCCGAACTCTTCGAGCTTGCTGCGGAGAGTCTCGTCATTGGTGTGCCAGGCGAGGCCACCGCCGTCGTTAGTGTGCCATGCAAGGCCTCCACCGCCGTCATTGGTGTGCCATGCAAGGCCGCCGCGAGGCAGCGATGCTAGGCCTCTATTTTTCAATGTCAGTCAAGTCGCAAGCTTCATAAGAGGTGTTGGAAATGATGCATACCCAATGAACAGGCAGTGGAGGGCCTTCATACCACCCCAGAGCCACCGTCATTGGTGTGCCATGCAAGGCCGCCGCGAGGCAGCCACGCTAGGCCACTGCATGTCAAAGTCAGCAAGGTCGCAAACACCATTTGCAATGATAAAGATGATGATGCATACCCAATGAACAGTGGATGGAGAACCATCAAGCCTCTCCAGAGCCACCGCCACTAGTGTGCCATGCAAGGCCGCCGCGAGGCAGCCACGCTAGGCCGCTGTACATCAAAGTTAGCAAAGTCACAGATACCATTTGCGATGATGAAGAGTTATGCGTACCCAATGGACAGTGGATGGAGGGCCATCAAGCCTCCCCAGGGCCACCGCCCTTCTCCTCCTCCTTCTCCGCGGAAGCGGGCTTGGAGCGCGGAAGACGCTCGGACACCGGGAACTGCAAACACATTCAGTATTGCTGCACTTCAGGAACATGCTGATGAACATTGCAATGGTTGCGAATGGTACTTGCCTCGCAGCCCTGGATGGTAGGGCCGGGAGAGGTGACGACTATGGAGTCGTCCTCCTCGGCGGAGGCGCCAGCGCGGAAGAAGTTCTCGCGCACGGCATAGTACATGCCGCCGGTGTACATGACGAGGTGAACCGCCACGAAAGGGTAGACGCCGTACTCGCGCCAGAGACTGATGAAGATGGTGTCAGCTTGCTTCAAAATGTTGTTGTGGTGTTGGGTGGCAAGAGCGACTTTGGTGCGACCGCGAAGTCTTGACCGCCGCCAGCCCTCGCTCACTGCCACGGCCGCGCACTTACCCGCCGAGCCAGCGAAACATGCTGGGCTTGTTGATGGAGATGGTATGATGCTCCGTGAGTATTTTTATGGTGTTTGAGGATGTGGTGGTGGTGCTGTGTGATGGTATGGGTGGATGTTGTGAGCGTCGTGGAAGAAAGTCAACAGCGAAACGTCAAGCGAGCAAGTGTCGAAAACAGCGCCAAGCCGACGCTAAGCTCTGCCTGGCCATACACAATGGCAGTAGGGAGGCTCGGGAGGACCTTGTCGTCGCTCGGAGGAGGGTGCGGATGGGTATGGGAAGGTCCGGTAGGTCTTTGTGAGGCCATCCCGCCTATACCGATCCTCTCCCGGGCACATTCAGGAAAATCGTGATTTTGGTGGAGCCTTGCAGCCTACGTTGCGGTATACCAGCCTCCACTTCTACGGCGGCGAGCGTCTTCAAGGGCCAGAGAGAGCTCGCCATGGCACACACACTGTTGGAGGGCCTTGTCCATGGCTCGAAGACACTCCGCGAGCCATTGGCGATGGCAATACCAGCTCAGCGCTCCTACAAAGACTTCTCGAGGCTATCTAGCCCAGCAAGCCGCATACCAAAGCACGCGGAGGTGTTTGCCGCGAGGCCGCAGCGAACAAGCACGCAGAGGGGAAATTGCGTCGTCTTGGGCAGACTGCACGACTATTGCATCGTTCTCACGACACCGTGCGAGTGAGGGGCAGAGATGTATTGCAAATAGCTATGCCATTGTACTACGTTGTTTCTCCTTCACGACTCTCCCTTGTCCGCCATAGCAAACAGATCTCAAAGACCGCGAGCACGCAAAGACCAACCAGCAGCTTTGCCACCACGAAAACTCCTTCATACCACCCTTTCTACCAGCGGCCTCCTCTTTGCCTTGCACGAGTAGCTCCCGTTCATCCTCCTCCACGTCCTCGAGCCCTCGCCCGAAGTGCTCGCTGCAGGCCTGATGCACTCCACTCTCAATCCGACGGCGCTCCTCGCCTCAAAATCATCCCTCCTTCTCCTTCAATTGGACATCTCGCAGAGGCACCGGCAGCCTCGCCACCCCGAACGAAGAGCACACCCGAAATATCAAAGAGCATAACTCCTCGCCAACCCGAACTCCGAGCACACCCGAGAAGCCAAAGAACACAACTCTTTGCCACCAAAGACACCGAGATCCTCACAAAGCCGCCGGGCAAAACGATCGAGCGAGCAGCTTCATGCTTCTTGCATTTTCTTGCTCCCGAATAAGAGGAAGGAAGAGAGAAGGCTTATCTCACACACAATTATCTGTGGCGAAGACAGCAGATCTGCAACGCAAACACTCAGCCAGGCAAGCTCGTGGCGAGACTGGACGGCGCACCGCCAGGGTAGTGCCGTACGAGAGGCAAGCTTCAAAATGGCCCTGCGAGGCCAGCGAGTACAGGAGTCGAGGCAACACCACGGCTTTTCACAAAAGAGGCTGTCTGAAAAGCAGATGGCAAGAGCGAAAGAGTCTTGAGCGATACGGCTGGCTGGCTGAACGAGGTGGTGTAAGAGTAGACATAGCATTGGATGAGCAATAAAAAGCCATTCTCTCACCAAAAAAACCGAACAGCAGAACACCTTCCTCCATCTCCTCAAGAGATCGCGGAATCCGCAGTGCTTGGTGTCTCCCAGAGATTTGTAAGTGCAACAGGCGATGGCCTCCTTGTTTCTTGTCCTCACAAACTCAGAGGGAAGACAAGCAGTCTAAATCGGCGAAACGGCTTCCAAAAGCATCGAAGCCGGCATTGTAGCCCGGCGGCATGTATTAGAGGGGAAAGATAGAGCGAGGAAGGTAGACAGATACAGAGAGCACACAGGAAAAGCACTTGCACGACACGAGAAAAGCTCAAGCGCTACTACCCTCTTCCGCTGAGCTGGATGATACTTAATCAACCTGGTATTTTGTTGATGGCATAAATTCCCGCTCGCAAACGTCTTCTCGGTATCACGTCCCATCGTACCCTGCCCTGTTCAGCTCAAAGTGACTTGCGAGGAGGACGGGTCAAGAGCAGAATGAGTACGTCCAGTTATGAGTATAACGACGGGCATGCAGAAAGCTTAGTACCATGGAATAAAAAGAAAACGGAAGCAAGCAAAACCAGGGTCGTACATTCAGTCTCGTAGCAGTGAGGATGATCCACGTCTCAGTAGCTCTGGATGCATGTGTCCTTCTCACACCGCAGCTTTTTGCGGTACAGCATGGCATGAGTAAACGTCTAGCATTTGCAAGATTGAACATTGATCGGAGTAATTGAGATGATCGTGAGCTCTACAGTAGATGTTTCTACAAGTAAACGAAGGACGATGGCTCTGTAATTCATTGTGGAGAATGCTGTCTTAGCGCAGACTGCGCACCGCAGCTGCAACTGCAGTTGCATCATGAACCCTTGTGCGATCACGAAATCGACCTTGAGTTGACAGGACGTAAGAAACAGATAAGCGAAAATCGTGGTTGTCAAACAGCTCTACTAATGGCATATTTGACCAAGCTTGCGTCCACGGGAAGGCAAGCTTCTGCTTCAGACAAAGCGGTGGAAGAAGCTCCTGCACTTATAATCAGCCTTGCTGCCTTGCTCCGGCTATATGCTTTCCTCTGCCCCCCATTGTCTCAAGATGCTTCCAGTGGTCAGGCAGGAACCATCATCGCGGTGAGCAGAAGAGGTGACGTCTGTTTGCTGGCGGCTGACTAAACGTCAATCCCGAGAACATGGCAAAGCACAAAATAAATCCTATGAATCTCAAGCACACATTTTGATCCGGCGCAGTGAATATTTTTAAGATAAAGCCGAGCTGCAGCAGCAATCCGTAGCCTTCAGACTTGTCCATGAGTAACTAGGCAATGCCAGAAATATCTCCAAGTCGGCGAGCCTTCCGGCGATTGTAGCGCCGCACCGTATGAACCTTAAGTCAAATCTGTACGCTAGTGCTGCTGCTCAGTATGATGGGAAGATATAGCCAGCACAGAAACTCCTACCGCTGGGTCACGATAATCTCGGCCTGAAATCCAACTAGATAATTTCCGTTTGGCTGCAATAGATGTTTTGATGCCGATTTTCGACACCATCGTCTTCTGATAGCTAGAAGCATGCATGTCAACAACCTTAGCGTAGCTTCCTACTTATCTTCCTCGACTCCAAGCTTCCATCAGCTCGGCCGGGTGAAAGAATTGTATAAGCATTCGAACATCTAGTGATTGAAGTCGTCTGATAATATCTTGCACTCTCCTATCACCTCGTACATATCTTTGTAATAAAGGAAACTGCTTGTTAGCCTCATCTCTACCGTTGCATTTCTGTCTTTATGCGACCAGAAAGACATAGGCGCACTTTCTGCGGCTCACATATGTATTTTCGGTGCAGCATCAACATGCAAAAGTGCTCAATTGTGAATATGAATACGGGAAGGACTTACGTCTCCTCTTTGAAGAGATGCAGACCTGACCTCATGCCTTCCATGACGTATGATCTGATAAATTCACTTTACCCTCCGCTTCTCTAGCTTTCTCCCTGGTATTCTAATCTATCCAAGCCCAAACCATCACCAACAAACACAACCACAACACAGCAATGCCTCCCAACACCAATTATCCCTTCGACGGTCCTCCTCCCTTCGGCCCTCCTCCCTCCAACACCAACACCGGCAACAGCAACAGCAACGCTGCTCCCGCCGCTACCGAGAGCCCATTTTCCACCGACTCGGACCTCTTCGCCGACATCGACGTCATCGTCTGCGGCATCAAGGAAGACATCGGCACGCTACTCTCTTCGCTGCAGCAGTACGCTCGCAAGCGTGGCGATGCAGCCAGCGTAGGGCTCTCGGTGGCGTTGGATGTGAGGTATCACTTGCAGGGTCAGCATGACCTTGACGGGTGCTGCAGGTTCATCCGCGAGCATGGCAGGGAGATGCAGGAGTTTGCGGGGAGGGTGTTTTCTGGGGATGCTACGAGTTGGGCGGAGGATGGGATGGGTGATGGGGATGGGGAGAGTGAGGATGGTGTTCGGGAAGGGGAGGAGGGTAGGGATGGGGCGGGCGAGGAGGATGGTGCCGGAGGGCAGGGAATGCTCGCCGAGGAGAGTGAGGTGGATGTTTCGGAGGAGGATGGAGAGGAGTATGTGGCGAGCGAGGAAGATTCTGCCAAAGTGCAGTGGATGGAGGCCCATGAGGCGATGGAAGTCGTTCGGCGGCTTGAGACCTTGCAGGATAATCTCCTGCGGGATATACCACTGTTGTCGGAGGAGGAGAGGGCGCACAAGACTACCTTGTCGCATCAGATGATCGGTGACCACTGGTATGAGCTGGTGGAGACACGCTTGAAGGAAGAGAGGCACTGGTAGATGGAGGATGTGGTATTGTGGTTTCGGTGGCGGCGACGATGGGGATTGAGCCTGTGTTTAGTGGCAGTAGTGCAGCTCTTGTTGATGAAGCCGTTTACCATCGTGTGTGTTCCGTCGTTGAACGTTGATGATTCATTGCTGGAATGCGAAGATACCGCCACATCCGTCGCCGTCGATGTACTGATTGCAGACAATCCTTCCAGTCGTATGCACATATATGCTTCTCGTCAACCACTCCACACCCGACTCCCGCAAGCAATACCACTACCGTTTGCAATGCCCTCACACCAAGCCCGGGGGAAAAGTTCTCATATACTGCCGATGTAACCAGCAAAAGCAAAAGAACAGAGCTCATGATCTGTCGATCTGAACTCCTCACAGTGGGCTCGAACCACTAACCTTCCGGTATGCTTTCAAGATCGAATAACAGCCGAACGCGCTACCGGTTGCGCCAGCGAGGATTGCTTTGATTGGATGGAGATTCCGTGGGTTTGACAAACTATCAAAGTTCTGGGACGAGATGGATCTGCGCGCAAACTGAGCGAGGGCTTGACGCCAGGCTGGGCTTTACAAGCTGACGTCTCAGAATCGATCTCCTTCACCCAGCGTCTGAATTACAGACATCTTGAGTCGTAATTATATGCTGAATGCAATTTTGCATGCAAATGGTGGTCAGACAAGGTGTCTATAGTCCCCTGCCCAAGCGTCAGCCACAATGGACTTTCATACACAGCGAAGCAGACAAAGTAGCATTACACACGGCGAATATTTCCATACTGCATAGCCATCCCAATTCGTTCGTTTGTTTCGCGCAGCATAGCTGCAGCTGTTGCGCATGTACAATCGCAAACGACGGGAGCAAACACTCAAATTGAAATTTCGAATTTTAGACTAAATTTGACCCTAACCCTGAGAACCCCATACTCTAACCTCACCTCGACTCGGGCTTTTGTAACATTCTTCGATATTTGACGTTTTGTTTCACTTTTGAGGGCAGCATGTTGACACCAATTAATTTACAAATTATTAGAATGGTGTGTATAGATGTTGCCTCCCAATTCGTGTCGTAGCGGAAGAAAAAATACGATGTCGTGTGAATCCCTTCTAAACTGACGCAGCTTTTACACTCTGTCATTCATGACTGAGAGGACTTCTGGCATGAAGTTGTTCTGGGTGAGATATTTTGAGGCAGCGACCTCGAATGAAATGTGCTACAATGGGTATTTAGAACAGTCTATATCAATGCTCCTGCGGCCGTTCAGCATTTCTATTTCCGCATCAATGGCCTCGTTATCACCATGTCCGCCTGATAATGTGCTGAAGACCAATGATCTATAGAGAAAGCCTGAAGTCGACTACATCAAGCGGTGCGCTATGGAAAGTTATACAAGCGTCCGAAACAGTTTCAGCAAAGTCTTTATCGGACCGCTCTTAGTCAACCCTCGACCAGCCTTGATGGTGGAATCGACCGCAAGCGTTGCACGCCGATGAACAAAGACGAATCCTGCGCGATTGGAGCTCAGAAGAGCGTGAGCGAAGGTGATCCGATTCTCGCGCAATAATTATTGCATTTGTGTCCCGAAATCGACTTTGAGAACTTATAGCTGTCACATTGCGCAAGCGGCTGCGACATTTCGCGGTATGCAAAGCTGCATGCGCAAAGAAGGCCCCAATGATCACCTCGTGTACCGTTCGATCCACCGTGGACTTCGGTCTTGCTCACATTTTTTAAAATTATCTGCCCCATGCTTTAGCTAATCGCGGAACTCCGAAGGGATGCTGCGGAGCCCCTACGTTGGAGGATCGTGGTGTTTTGGCTATAGCGTATAGCGATGCCCAGCGCGCAGATCACAAAAATGTCGCTTCTAAAACGCTCAAAGACAGGTTTCCGAGTCGCCCTGTAGCTAGGGAAACGGCCCTCTAGGAGCTTCATAGTTTGGTACTCAAAGAAAGCGATATCGTCGTCCATCGTGCGCTTGAGCCACTACGCTATAGGTGGGCGACGGTCATTGCAGAGGCTGGCAATGCACTTTCGAATAGTGAGGAGGTCGTCGTGGGAGTCGATTTTACGCTCATTCGCGACATCTGCTCGGAAAGGTGAGAACTGATGCAGTTGCTCAAGACAACGAAGGCTAAGTGGACTTTTCAAGTCACTATGATGGTCGTAGCGCCACAAGCTGCGTATTGAATGCGGGCACAAGTCGCCCCGACATTTGGGCTGAGATTGGCTGGGTCATTATGTAGCAACAGCTAAGGGGGCGGCATGGACGTGCCGCCCGCTCCAACTCCCTCCGGCATGAGCGAGCGCTGCGCAGATCAGCATGCTCGCCCGGCCTGGCTTCACTGCCGCCCAGATCGCCGATCTCGCCGGTGCGTCGCAGTCGCCTGTCGCGTCAAGGTGTACGAAGGTGACACGGCAGACACTCTCTCCAAGAAGATCAAGGGCAATCATGCTGCCACGCCGGCTGTCCCTCTCACTCCAAAAGCCACCGGTTCCTGAATCTTCAAAAATCGTCCGCCGCAATTTGCTCGGTAGTGGTGGCCGGTATGCCCTGTCACCATCATCCGACATTCCGATGCGTCGGCTCCATACATGTATAGACTTGGAAGCCACCCAGCTCCTGCTACTTATCTGGACGCTCTGAAGGTGGCGTGCACGACTTTCAGCGGCCAGGCTATGGAACTCACACATGGCGATTCGCGTCATCTAGTCCAGAGCATAGATCCGCGCGAACGTCTTCAAAAATTTACGAGTACCGCGCCTGAAACGCTACCCTGCTGCTCATCAGGAAATGCCTGGAACAGTCGCGGGCTATGGCTTCTCGTGTGGTCTGGAAACGTCAAGTGGCTCTCCAGTCAACAAGCCACGCTGAGGCCCTGACACTGGCAAGTCACTTGTGTGGGCCTCGATGATAGAGGTAAGATGATCGCGATTCTATGTTGGAGACTGTAATGTTGCAACGATACAAGGAGGGTTGCTTCTCTCCTCGAAAAATACACAATCCACGCGGGCTTCGTCGAAGTATTTCTCACAAAGCCACTCGAGGTCCAGCTGGAGACGTGCAGCGTGAAGCCGTCTACACCGCTTCAAGCTTGGAGAACAGCTACACAAAGAACGTTTCGTACAGCACAATTCATTCCGAACAAACAATGAAAAATCAAATGTAGGCCGTAAGCTGTGAGCCGCTTATGATAGATTCTCCCGTCACAGGCTCATAATCCATGCTTCTTGATTTTCTCTCGGTTCGGAAGTGAAGAAACAAGAAACGGCCGAATTGTTCGGTAGAGCAACTATGAATTGTCCTTCTCAACCACCGCCCATGTGTTCAGTTGGTGCTGTCATATAACTCGTAGAGGAGTAGCTTGTTAGGATGCACACGCGCATTCAACATTTGGTGAATCGTGTTGATGCCTTTGGGGTGTCTGTTGCGCCCCACTGTTCACGTATATCCGTTGTACAATTAGAACAAAGCCTTTGTCTCGGCTTGACCAGCTATACCGACGTTGCCGTAGGTCATGGCATTGGCGTACTGTATCGTGGAAATCACAGTGATATTGCTGGAGGAACACGCGTGATATCATCCTTGGAGATAGTTTGCGCCCATTCCAACTCTACTTTGAGATGTCGTCGTTGGATTTGGGTGTCACAGCTTCTGCGCGCTCGCATGTACACGTCTCAATAGCACAATTCACTTCGCCTCTGGTGCAACAAATCATCGCAGTGACTAGGTTTAGTGAAAGTTGTTGCTTACGTGTCGTCGTTTGTCCGGCCCGAATGGTGACACCGACCGCATCGCGCGCTCTATTTTCCTCATAAACAGTTAACTCCTCTCTCGATCGATTGAAAGCTCCACCCGCACCCCAACCTTCATGTTTTTCACCCTGTTGATCAACCACCTTCCACTTCCACATCCAAAGCTCCTTGAACACCTGTATGCAAAGCTATCACTTCCTCAAACTAACTCTACCTGACGAGATTGGGGAGGTATCAGCGCAGCATCCCATCACACTCGAGCGACTCAGAGAGATCAACGAAAAAGCCAGCGCACCTGTCAAGCGTCGTAGATCTCTTCTTTCTTACAACTCCAACACCAACATCTCCATGGAAGAGGCTATCCACAGTCAGCCAGACACCATGGATCCACCACCATCGCAGACTCCCTTCGATCTGGATTCCTTCTTGAGTGAGGAGTCTCGCCAGTTCGTTGCCCAGATGGACGCGAACAGCCCTTTCGTCTCAAACATCATGAACTCGCTGAACGACACAGTCGTTACTATCATCCGCTCCAAGATCGCAGAGGGCGCAAACACCGCCCAGATCGCGGAAACCCACAGCATCTACATAAAGGAAGCCTCTCATGCCATCCGCCGCATCTACACTGCCTGGTCCAAGTACCCGCAGGCTGGTGGCGCGCTGGAAGGCGCATCAATTGACAGTGTGGACTATCGTTACTCCGCGACCAACGCCGTCGAAGGCGGTCCCGAGTCTCTCCCTTCCAAGCTCGCCATCTTCATGGCGAACACAATTGATTCTCGCGACATTGAGTTCCAGACTGTCGCCCACGAGCAGAAGCGCATCAACGACTGCTTTGATGCCATGAAGCAGATGTACAAGATCTGGCAGACTCGACTCGACCCACCGAGGCTCCTCTCCGGTGATGCACTCCAGGCTGAATTGACCTCCGAAGACGCCACCCCGATCACGTACACCATGCAGCCACCTCTCGGAGGTGCTCCCTCTCTCACCAAGCCGAGCACTCCTGCAGAGATCATGAGCGCAGCAGCCCAGGCCGAGCAGGCCGAATACGAGATGCACGATAACGTCCACGTCTACGTCGGCGGCAAGGTCTTGCAGAACCAGGCCGAGAAGCGTGGAAACCTCGCGCAGCACCTTGACACCGTCAGGAAGGCAGAGGCCAAGGAGGCTAAGGAGGCCAAGAAGGCGAAGAAGGCCCAGGAGACTGCTGACGCGCTTGCCGCGAGCCAGGCTAAGGGCAGCAGCAACAAGAAGGCCGTTCTCATCAGCTCGAGCGATCAGGAGGACGATGACGAGCAGCCTATGCCGAAGCCTGGTCGCAAGAAGACCACATCTACCGCTCGTAAGCGCCCTGCTTCGGGCGCGGAGGACGATGGAAACGACATCGACACGCGTAAGATGACCAAGACCACAACTCGCAAGCGCCGCGCTCCAGACGCTGAGGATTACGCCAACGATGCCGAGACTCCCAAGAAGACTCCTGCTCCTCGCAAGAAGGCGAAGAAGGCTGCGACCAAAGATGAATCCAACGATGGTACCAGCCAGAAGGTACCCAGCGACTCGGACGATGACAATTCAGACGCTCGGCCTCAACAACCTGGCACCGTTGCGCCAGACCTCGCGAAGCGCGGTGGCGCTGCTCCAAAATGGCTCAGGGACGAAGACAACCTTGGAAAGCAGCTCGTCATGGACAACCCAGACTGGCCCATGCCCGAGGTCTACAGGGAGTTCAACAAGCAGTTGGCAAACACCGCCTATCAGACCGACAAGATGGACACTCACGACTACCGTTCCGACTGGATCGAGTTCCCAAGGAGGGACACCGCGGGCAAGATCATCAACGACAAGACCGCTCGCAAGAACGATATTTGCTGGCGCACCTACGAGTCCGTTCGTCAGCATCTCGAGAAGCACAAGGCGAGGGTTAACAATGAAAATGAGGTCAAGCCGTTTACCTGGCCTCAGATCACTGAGAACCCGGCTGCTCATCTCCCGAAGCGAGACCCTCCTCCAAGACCAATGTACTACAAGGATGGCACTACCCTCGTCGCACAACTCAAGAAGAAGTCGTCCGCCACGGAGGCGTCTGGGGTGTTAAGCCCCGAAGCGGGACTCCAGGGCAACCAGCGCGAAAACATCTCCGGCTGGACCCCGATCAACAACCCCTTCGATCGCACATCCTCTCCCATCGATTCCTCTCCTGCGCCACGTAAGCGCCGTGCACGTAGAACTCAGCCGCAGAAAGACCAGCCACAGATCGACACTTCCGAACACGCAAACCCTGTCGTATTCATGCAGCCTGAGACTCCTTCTTCCCCTGGGCACCTGAGATCTGCTCCTGGTGACGGCAATGTCGAAGGCCTGGAAAGCTTCGTGGCCAACCAGTCCGATGGCGAAGAAGATGACGAAGGCCTAACCCAGGCCCAGTTCGATGGTCCGGCCGATGAAAACCAGTCTGCACAAAACCAGCAGGGCTTTACTGGACGTCGCCACGTCTCTCACCTCCCTCCTGATTCAGTGTCTCGAGGCCAGGGACTTCCATCTGGCTGGACGTCGCGCATTGTCGGAGAGAGCGGCCCAAACTTCGGCAGGACCTATTACCTGGATCATCATAATCAGAGAACTACCTGGTCAGATCCCAGCAGCCGTGATTTCAACAGAAACACTGCCTTCGTGGGCCCAAACGCCTCTGCGCCACGCTATCCGCAGGATTACGTCTGGGTTAACGACCAGCACATCCCACTGGCTGCTGCCGGCATCCCTACGTCCGGGCCTGGCGCTGCATACAGCGACCTCGCCATCGCCAACCTTCCCATGCCTGAGCCTCGTTCCTCCAGGGCTCCCAGCGGTCCAGTTACTCGCAGACCTGCTGCTAGAGCCAGCAGCAGCAGCGCCCGTGGAGGCAGTGCCGCCGCCTCTGGAGCGCGCAGAACTACTGCTTCTGCACCCACCGCAACTGTTGCTTCCGCCGCTCGTCCTTCGAAGGTGGTGAAGCTCCCCATCAAGCGTCCCTCTTCCCCGGCGGAGGAGCCGGAGAAAGATGATGATGCTGATGATTGAAGCATCGGATCATTGAGATAACGGAGGAAAACCGAAGAGCAGACTGGGATTGCGCGTAGTGTGGGCTTGTTTTTCTTGTTTTGCATTGTTTCAATACAGTACATGTTCAGATCCCACGGGCTAGTCACCCAGAGATGACTGTAGGTAGTACAAAAAACAAAAAAATTGGGCGTCAAAAATAATCTGGTCCGTGAACTCACCGGCAGCTTTGATCGGGTTATGGAGATGACTTATGACTTCAGCTTATAGATTTGCGAGAGGTTCCACTACTCTCAAAGGCTGCAATCCATTATTGCAAGTCCAAAAGTAACAGTACTAGTTCATGCTGCGGAAAGTTCTCAGGTGTCACTGTAGTAGCTTGTGTGGCAAGCATGCTGGACATCATATACTGTTTTCATCATAGAAGATCAAAACCTTCGTAGCTCAGTAGAGATCCTGTTCAAATGTCCTTGGACTGCATGATTGTCACTAAACACAAAGGCGATGATATTGCCACTGTTCAACCAGGAAGCAATGTTACCGCTCGGTGGTACCGGTGGTCAAATTGGCATACATTCACGATGATACTGTCTCACATCAAACAGAGACTGTCCTTGACATTCAAGGGTACCCAAGGCTAGACTTCCATATATTGATCCTGATACTGCCACTATCGTAAGGGAAGGCGCGGCGGCTAATCAATGGTAATGGTCTTTTGAATACTATAAATTGATAATGATAGTACCTCGACCGTAAAAGAAGTTCAAGCTGCTACTCAGCGGTGGCGATGTCTCGATCAATGTATATCTACGTTGGCAGTACAACAAGTAGAGAGAAGGCCAAAGCTTTTCCTCCACGGAGCCCACGGCGAAATCAGCACACGTCTTTTATGATACTGTCGATATTAGTGTGGGCAACGCAGTATTTGCTCAGCGGTACCAAAAGCTCGCTGAGGATATGTCGACGAGAATAGTACCGCAATGACAAGTGTGCGCATGGTTATTACTCAGTGGCACCTAGAGCTCAGTCAGCATGCAAAGATGATGGGACTACGCCATGAACAGCAGGGAGGATGGTCGCGACTGAGCCGCGTACTGTTACGATTCGAGTCGAACGAGTCCCAGGATTACGCCTGCGCGCGTAACCTGAGGACTGCTCAGCTGGGACAAGGGCTCGACTTCACTGAGCAATGACACGAGTCACGTGACACTGA
>LJJI01000013.1:0-15577 GCA_001553865.1 Cladosporium sp. BSL10
CACGTGGTCGTGTACTCTTCGTGACACTAATAGATTGGCTACGATAAGTTTAGCCGGCTTCCCCGCAGAGATACCAATGCAACTGATTGATAATTGCATTGATTGTGTCACTCACTGTGATACACCGCTCTGCTGCTTGGCAGCTGGTCTTTAGCGAGCGTCATCGCTAATTAGACCCTCTGCCTAAGGCCTCATTACATCTATGTCTTATTGAGTTTCTCTACTTTATACTTGGAAGTCTAAGTGATACGTAATTACTACGCAAGTACTTTATAGTATCATTCCGTTGCATTGTTTCTAGTCACAAAGCCTTCCAGGCAGCTTAAGTGGTTTTCTAGTCTGGGTATCTTCCATCACGCTCTGGATATATTGGAGACCTCTATACGAATTTATGGTATCGCCTGCGGACTGACCGAATTTTCTTACAATGACGTTTCCTATCGATTGACATGACTAATAGAAGCTAATTCTACGGTTATCGTCGATACTCGCAGAGACAATTGCACACGTGTCTGTACAAAGTGGTTAGCGAAGAAAGTTGAGAATCCTCACCAAAGACAATGGTGTCAAGAAACCAAAGCTCTGTGCTTGCTCGCTATTCGCTGACAATGGCCTGATCCCCAAAGAGACAAAGTCCAGAAAACTCGGAGAACAACCGATTCAGACGACTCGTGCTAGAGATTTTAGGAACGAGCACATGCTCGCCTCATCTTGATCTTCTATCGTTTCGCCCTAGCAGAAGTAGTGAACTTGGCTGTATGTCAAAATGCATCGCATAGACATCTAGTTTGCCAGAAAAAAGCGACTCAAAAGCTAAATATGAGGATAGTCACAAAGTTGCTATTAGATGGGCTGTATTTGATCACCTCTGAGCCAAGAAAGTCGAAGCGGGAACGTTGAAGAGACATTTGAGGAGGAACATATTACAGAAAGCTATAGCTCCTAAATCTGACGACGACAAAGAAGAGGATATCAAGAGTGGCGTTTGCGAGAGTAAGGGCGAATACATTGTTATAGCTAGTGGCAGGTTCAATCCCAGCGAAGTTTGTGTTCCGTACCCAACGCTGGCATTGTTCCGCTTCTACTAACTTTATAAGAACGTTATCTTCCGAACACTTGTTCCGTACCTCTCACACCCGTTTGGCGCATACTGACTAATAAACCACCTTGGGAACAGTCGGGATCGTCCAGCACACGTGATCCGCAAAACCTGCGTCTTCAAACACCTTTATCAAGTCTTCTCTGCCTTCTTTAAAATGCTCCCAAGATTCAAAGTGGATAGGAATCATGACCTCTGCACCAATTTCACGTGTGACTTGGACTGCGTCCTTCCCATCCATGGTGATCTTCATGGGTCCGGTGGGCATGTCGAAGGTAGCATTGCCCAAGTTCAAAATCGCAGCAGTAATATGCCATTTTTGGCCGATAACCCGGTGTTCGTCAATGTAAACAGTGTCGCCCGAGAACCAAATCGCGTTAGGCTTGCCGGAGGTATGTTTGCCGAAGGAGTCGGTTTCCAGAATGAAACCGGTCACTTGGCCAGCTGGCCAATGTTTGCATGGCGTACCCGTGATGCGGAACTCTTTACCGCCTATGTTCGATGTGACCGTCTCCCAAGGACGAAGACCAACCACGCCAGGGCGCGGTCGAAGCTCCGCTGATCCTTCAACAGTAGTGAACACTTTGCGAGCGTCCAGCAACTTGCGGCCCTCGGGGTCCAAGTTGTCAAGATGATCCTCATGACTCAGTAGAACTGCGTCGATTGGCGGCAACTGGTCGAGCCGGAGCGTTGGGCCTTGATGGTTGATGAGATGCGGCGTTGGTGGAATGCTTTCCATGCCGTATTTTTGCAGATCTGTTTTCGCCCACAAAGGGGTAGCATCGTAACCGTGTCCTTCAATAGGTCCAAAGAATGGGTCGGTCAGGAAATTGATACCATCAACGTTCAAGATCGCGGTAGCTGTCGTGATGTGGGTGACTGTGAGGCTGGGCTTGGCCATTGTATTATTCCTGTCGCTGCAGAGCGATACCGATTTCTGGACAGTTCGTTTGTGAGACAAGGTGATGTAGCAAAAACCAAAAGCAAGCTGCTATAAAACGATTCTTATATAGACGAGGGAGTCTCCAACGATTAATGCAGCTGGCTCCATCTCTGCCGGTATCCCACCCATTTTTCAATCGAGCAGAGATGAGCGTAACGAGCCCTTTGCCACACGAGCGCTTACATATACCTTCACTCGATCCTCGGTCGCTATCGACCCACAGTCTCTCTTACTCAAGACGAAAGATCTTGTGGCACCTGCGAGCGTAACCAGCCTATAGCAGCTTCGGAAGACAAAAGCGGATTTGTGAGGTCGGCTAAAGATGATAATCGCCGCCGAAGTATCGCAGACCCGAAGCGAAACTGGTGTCAAGCTTCGAGCAAAAAGTGGCCCGATGCTGATTGATGATGTCCCGTGCGTGCGCATCAGCGGCACAAGCGACATTACATGTAATGTGGGATGCCGGTCAAAGTGACGTAACAGCCCATTAAAATTGTTAGCCTGCTAGCGTCATCCCGCATTTCTAATGTTACAACTCTTGTGCACTGTACCGTCCTAGCGATCCCCAACGTTTGGCACATCTATACAGTATTTTTGCATACCAAGCAAATTTGCAGCCATTCGCACGACCTTGTTTTAACGTGATTATCCTGCAGTCGCATATTGAATGCATCCTCGTTGTAGCAGAAGATGACACAAGGCTGTCCCTCATCGTGTTCGTTTGTGTAGATCTCCCGCCTTATACCACCAACTCACATGCTATGACTTTGAAGTTCCGAGATCGAACCGATCACTGTAAATCCACTCCATGCACAGCTGAGGATTTATCAAGATTTAATATGGACAAGCTCCTTCGATGGTTATGGAATTGGAAGATGCTTCGAGTGTGCTACACTGTTCGATTGGGTGTGCGCCGACACATTGGGTCACGGCTTAGAACTACACCGCTAGTCCCGAAATACTGAAAAACTTGAAGACCTTTTCCATCTCCAGTTCAAGCTATACTGCATTCAAGCCGGACAACTTATGACAAGCCTCTGCTAAGTCTCAGAAATCTTTTGATCTTCTATCTGTGCTCTCTCGCTGATCCTCTACCGCACAGTACTGTACGCCACCTCGCCTTCGTCAAAGATCACGATTTTTGGGCACGATGCTTCCTGGTCGCTTGTCTTTAGTGGTCGCGACTGATGACCTTCAACCCTTTCTTCCCGCCTTCCTCTTGCATATGAGATCCAAATTGTCCCCTTCGGCTTCCACCAATGCGGAGCATCCGCCGTGTTTGTCGCATTATCTCTGGCTGGCCAACCTCATAAGGCGCTGGTGCTGGGTATTTCTCCGAACCCGTACCACAATATGACTCGGCAGTACATCCATTGTGCGCGAATTGGAGAGCTTACCGTGCTAAAATGTGCTTTAGATATCTCCGATTCAGCTGTAGCCCATCTCTGATATCGAGTCAACCTTGCCAACAATCGCGGGCGCACTTCAGCAGGGGTCGAGATGTGCTGCCCGCTTGCGCGGAGTGCGCGACGGCTTTGTCATGTGCTGTAGAGCTTTTCCAATGGCTAGAAGGTAAGGTGGGTGGTCGTGTCGATCATATCGAGTATTGCTGATGGGAAGAAGTCACTCAGTGACGAACTTGTTACGAGGTTGAGCAATATGCTCGTTGCGATGTGACCACTTTACACCATCGACTTTCACAACATGTATACAGCAGCGTTGTTCGTAGATGTTCGTCACTTCACATATACTGTAAGATCTAGATATCGGTGCGGTCTCTGAAGATCGCACTATCGGACTGAAGGACATCATCGAATCCGCTTTCTGTGGCGCTATAGGCCGTGACCATTTGGCTCTCTGTCACATCCACGTTCATTCGACGTGAATCTCGTCACACTCGGAGCAGGCAGGCTTTACCGACGTGGCTGACAATAAAATATGGTTTCAGGAGCTTCGCAAATGCTACACACGTCGACATATCTTCATGCCGCGATCGGGGCCTGACGCTGCTCCATCGACTCGAACCATTTTGCAATGGTTAACGATGATAGGTATCTTGCCAACGAGAGCGCCTTGACGGTGAATTTGCTCCGCCCCCGTCCGTAAAATCTGTGTAGAAGATTACGCTGTACTCATGACCAGCGTCAACTAGGATGCAATACTAAATGCGGAACAATAGGAAGCGTTATCAATGCCCAAATGCTCTTGACAACAGGTGATCTTGCATATTCAGACCCTCCGCTACATGCGCAGCCAGTAAGATATGATCCAAACGGCTTGTGACTCGAGCAAGGGCATATCGGGAAAGCGAAACCCATCTTCGGAGGGAAGTCGTGTTCGCTGTGGGGCATGCTCTTTATAGGACATAGCTTGATAGTGATTCGGTTCTTCATGACCTTCACTAATGCCTCGCATGATCTGGCAAGGACAGAGAAGCTCTATACATCCCAGTAGCATTCGATGCCGCCCTGTTATCGCTGGTGTGTTGGTGGTTGTCTCTTGTTATCGTCAAGCTACCGACCGCTGATCCTGCATGTGGGACAAAGGGTGAAAATAATGTCGCTGAACATGGTTCAATGATCATCATCATGATAGATCTAATCGATGATGTAACTGATTTCCATTCTCGGAAACACTACCATGCTTTCCGTGCTTGCTTTTAGTCAAGTAGACCGAATACGCCTTTTGGAACCTCGCCTACCTCTGAGATCCAATTTCTGGAATCCGCCTCTTCAACTGCACCATCAGAAGGGGAATAATGCCCGAGCATTACCAGATTAGCCTCAAGAGGAGCGCTCCAAGCCTCATCGCTCCCTGGTGGACAAAATTCTAGGTCCGCTAGAGTCAAAAGCTCACTCCTGCCGGTGGCCGGCCTCCCACCCCACCCATCGAGCCTGGCGACAAGTCGACTCACCTTGTACAGCGCGAGACCAAATCTTTTGATTTCTTCAATGAAAATCCATGCAAGTGGTGGAGGCGCGTCCCTGTATCTGCGGATCATGGTAGGGTATGAAAACATACCAAGACTACGGCAAGTCTGGACCAGCATAACAAGGAGCTAATAGATATGAGGTAATAGCATGTGGCGTTGATTCGAGCACGCAGAAGGTTCTTCTCTCGACGTCATCAGTGCGAATACTGTCTGCAGAAGGACACTCTGGTAAGTTGGCATATGCCATGGTGCGTCAATAACGCCACTTGACCCGGTGCTGGAAATGCACCAGTTGTTCTACGATATGCAAAATTCGTTCGTCATATATACTTTCTTGACTCCCACGGGTTGGGGAGTCTGGCATGTCGCCTACCTTTTGATTCTGGACAGCAGAATACAAAATTTCCTGCAAGAGCTTCGAGGCATCTTTTGCTCCACTGCCGCCATCGATCCAGAGCCCTATCATGAGTGTAGTCTGAACAAGGATGCAAGGTTCCTTAGCTGGATCGAAAGTGCTGCGATGGAGGAAAGGCCAATCATGATGAACATGCGTAAAGTACATGTCAACATAGTTTCCAGTGGCCCAGACAGTACTATTTGGAACCGCTACGGCCACATCGAAAAGGTTGGAGGTTGCTGGCTGTTGCGTGGCCTGTGGTCCCGAATGGCTGTCGGTATCATAGCGATCCATACTCAGCGACAAGGCCTCATCTTGGGGAAGCGTGCAAGTAGTGCCTCGATGTCCGCAGGCACTGCACGGTATGCCACCTTGGCAACGTTGCTTCCGTAACCGGCAGGCAGTACAGGCAGTGGTAGTCCGGGAACTTGGTAGTTCACATGAGTGGTGGTGCACTCTGATATGACGGCGTAACAGATCACTACAGAAGAGTCAACGCCCATTTTGAACATCTTGGCATTGTAATTGCCTACTTCCTTGTGAGGATGCTTCTACAATACGGACAGGCGAACGCCTTCAGGAAATGACTGTTTGAGTGTCGTTTTAAATGCTCGCGGCGTCGATATATTGCTGTGCAGCCTGGATGCTCGCATTCGAACATCGCGCCGCTATCCCCCAAGTGGAACTGGTAAAATCAGGAGCTTGAGTATTCAGAATAGAGCCAGACTGAGATTACGTTAGTCCGGGCACGTCCGTACTGGCGGAGAAATGTAGGTCTGTACTTTCTTCAAATTGGTCCGACGGTGCCGAAAAGTGTCGGCAGAAGTGAGGTACACGATTCCAGCGTGTGTATCCACACTACGTCTTGAGAGTTGACTCGACCTGGTCCGTCAGAAAGAACACAAAACGGATGATTTCTGTCAAATTCTGTCGGGGTCCGTCGGGGTCTATTGCGAGTTTGTCGGGGTTCGTCGGGGTCTGTCTTTGTCAGAATTGGCCAGGCTCTGTTCTGCGTCAGGGCTCACGTTGATGTCATACTTGGCAGACACGCTCTATTCGAGTTCTCTACCGTTTGCTACGTGGTCAGATGGCAACCTCTTGATCATTGGTGCCTATAACGATCACGCCGAGGGCTATGAAAACCCAACGCTCTGGAGCTCCGCAAAGCCAATGTTCCACTGAGCGAAAGGTAACGTCATTGTAGAACAGATGCAGCATGGGTGTCAAATTTAGCGGCCTGGTGGTATTCAACTGTACCAACTTTGTTCCGCACCCATTCTCGAGAAGCCTAATACACACGTCGCAAGCAGGGCGAGTCTCGTCACACTTTAGCTTCTTCGCTTTGCGTCGTTGGCAGCCATAGTGCGATCTAGACTAATTGAATGTACATTTCATGGCAGCGCTGACTGGCTATGAGCGTGTTTCAGCGCGTGTAGACCAGACGCGGCCTCTCGAGCGTCTGTGCTTGAGGAACAAACCGGAGTAATTTGAGATTCTCGTCTCGGGCTTGGATTTGGAATGCCACTGTAATGACTCAAGTTTGACAGTCCAACTCGCAGACTTGCATTTGACATGTCCTAAAAATGCTATATACAGACATCCATCGCGGATTTGGTCGTCAGATGAGTGAGCGCAGATCTTGGGTCACGCGGGTTCTGATCCGCGGACAAAGACACACAGGGGTCTTGCAGGAACGGGCTCAGTAGACGCCAAGTCATCTGAGCCGCCGATCTTTCGCGCTGTGTCTGGGGTAATGACTGGACTAAGGGAACACTTTCCGCTATAGGGTATGATCGCGCTCCAGAATACCGACAATTGAACCTTTTACCGCATGTGGTGAATCACATCATGCCGACACGAGATCCAGTGCACCGCTTGCTTAGCATAATTAGATAAGAAGCGTCAGCGCGAGGATGCAACGCATTTATTTCGCGTGATACGATTCATCCTCTGCCCGATCCAGCCGCATCACTTTACTTGCAAGCGACGGAGTTCATTCCGCTCGCTTGCTGTGGGCAACTTATCGCCGGACTCATTCTTACGTTGCGGGCGTCGATGCAGTACGTATCAACGACGGCTATCGGATGAACATCAGCTTTTCCTCGCCTTTCGAGCTGATAGTAGAGTTCCCAGCTTCACCAGTCCACTAATCATTGCTTGGAATCTCACCATGGGCCAGGGGAATCATGGTCACCACTCCTATGGGACAATGGCGCACGGAATTAGCTCCTGTGCCTTGCTACAAGCATAGAAGGCTTCCCTGACTCGTGCACATCCCTGGCTCGTGCACACTGCTTCTACATCAACACAATCAATTTTGCGTTACTGTATCTCCACGTAAATACATTTGTTTTAAACGAGATATAGCTCATTGTAATCGCATTGACTTTATGTATAAGTCTATATACTCGGATTCCATCAAAGAACCTCGGTCGCTTGACAGCTCTACCAGTTCTTGACTTTGGCTGTTCAAGCGCCGTTTGAACTTCTGGCTCTGTAACAATTACAACAGATTCATTAGATTGCTTTTGCTTCGGCTGCCTCCCTCTACGACGTGTGGCAGCGGGCGACGACTGTGTTTGAAGCTGTTTCAAAGCCTTTTTAGCCAGCTTATCACGCTCCCTTTGGGCCTTCTCAAGAGCCTTCTTAGTCTTCCTTGCGGCAGCTTTGATAGCTCGATCCTCACGCTTCTGCTGAGCCTCTAGATCCCTATGAGCCTTCAGCTGAGCTCTATCTTGAGCTCTAAGCAACTTGTCGAGCGCTTCGTCAATCGTCATCTTTAGCGAACTCCTGGGCTGCTGCGAGCTCTCTAGCTCGGGCTACCTTGGAAGGGCTAAAGAACAGCACACCAAGGCCTTCATCTGCTCTGAGCTGCTCGGTGAACGCGCTTCCGCGTTTCCTCTTCTTCTTCTCCGACCCAATGGACTGAAGCAGGCCTTGCTCGCGCTCTTCAGCCAACTCTGCTCGGGCAGAAGCGCCCAGGTAGGCATCGCCGAGCAGTCTGATCGCCCTGTCTTTCCGGGCACTGTCCGCAGCTCCACTTCGATCCACGATCCTCCTCACCTTTCTCGTGGCCCTCGACGAGTCCAGGCAACTACTTCTGAGGCTCTCGGAGGTTGCGGACGCTGACGACTCGTCCAATGCTTCGCCTACCCCCTTGCCGAAGATATTCAGCACCTGATCCGGATCCCATGGCTCTATGCCGGTCTTACGCCATCCTGACCGGATATTCTCTGTCGTGAAGGCCTTGTCGAATGCTGGGTAGAATATCGCGAAGAAGTCTCGCTTACTCACGCTTGACAGGCCGAGGGATTGTCTGGTGTGAGCATCTAGGGCTTGGCTGTAATAGCTGGCGAGTGGTCGAAAAAGACTGACATCCAGAGGCTGCAGCCTATGAGTGGAGTGAGGAGGATAGATAGCAACTAGAATCCTGCGTTTGTGACACCATTCGAGGAAGTCCAGAGTGCAATGTGAACCGTGACCGTCGAGAATTAACAGCCTCCAGTCTCTCTTGGCCTTACCTGAAGTCTGAGGATCGAAGAGGCTCTTCAACCAGCTCAAACCAAGCTCGTCACTGGTCCATCCGCTAGGGGAGCTCGCGAACCAGCAGGGGTGTTCGTCTGGCTTATAGTCTTGCAGCCAAGTGTCTTGGAGATCGCCACTAACAGCCTTGTAGATCAGAGCAGGCGGCAGTGAGCTGCCATCAGCACATATCGTCGCTACAAGGGTGATCCAATTTCAGGCTCCGTCTTGGCCAGACCCCAGAAGTTTCTGAGTCCTTATCAGAGCCTTTGGGAAGATCCTCTTGACCTTCTGCAAGTGACATATGAGAAAGCCTTTCTCGTCCATGTTGTAGCAGTTATGGGGTTGAATGTCATACTGAATGATCTTCTCGTTCAGAACAGCGAAGTACTGTCTATACGAATGCTCCGAGTCGGCTTTGTGTCTTTCGAGGTCGATAGTGCTAAGATACTTGCAGTCAAGTTCATCTTTATGTCGCACTCCGAAAGCGGCAGCCCAATTCTTACCAGGCTCTGTACCACACAAAGCAGCAGCCCAAGCTCTCACCATCGATGGTGTTGGTGGAAGGCACCACTCAGATAGTCTGTTGATTTGTTCGACAAGCACAAGTTCTTGTTTGTGCGTAAGTAATTGCTGTTTCTGGTAACCTTGGGCTGTAGAGCGCGTCTTGCCGCGAAACCGCTTGCTAAGTGTACTTCTGTTGACATTGTATTTTCTAGCAGCTTCAGATATATCCACAGATCCAGAGGATTCCAAAATCGCGATTGCTTTGTCAATAAAAGCCATAACGGCAGAGATATCGCGTGTTGATGCGCGTTGTTACTGCTTCGCGAAAGCGTGCACGAGCCAGGGATGTGCACGAGTCAGGGAAGCCTTCTAGTCGTCACGCGCTTTAAGATCAGGATCGGCGCTTTCCGTGAGGCTGCCTGTGAGCTATCAGTTTGGCCAGCATTGCCGTAAAATTGATATATAGTGCGTCTTTTTTTTTTTTTTATTCATACTGCATTCAAGCTAAATAGCTTATGGCACGTCGGCTATCTTCTCGACAATCTCTATGACTTCTATTTGTGCTCCCGCGTCTCTCTCCGTCCGTACAATCCTGCTCGCCGTCCCGACTTCATCGAGCCGCCACAGCTTTTGGGCTTTGTGCCCTCCTGATTTCCTGCCGTCATCACCCCACAACTCTTCCTCTACTCACCGTCATCTCCCACTTTCTCTTCCCCTTCCTCCGCTCTCGAATCAAGCTGTTCTATGTCCCAGTAGTCTTCCTTATTCCCTTCTTTGATCAGTGGTCGGCCTACTTCTGTGTTTGCGATAAAGCGAAGGACTTCCGCTGTGGCTGCTTCTCCGAACATGGTCATCAGGTCTACTTCATCTCGCATTGCACTGATAGGAATCTTCCTCGCGCGCATCCCCCTCATCATACAGTCTCGCTGTCTTCGCCAATTCCGACAACGCAACAGAAGGTGAGCAACTGTTTGGTCGCTATCATCACACCACCAGCATCTTGCGTCTTCGACTTTGCCAATCCTGAGCAGGTGGGCACCAGTGACCGCATGACCTGACTTGAGCTGCAGGTACCGTGCTGCCACCGACTTCTTTGCCTTTTCGATGTCTTCGTTGGCCCTGCCTCTTAGCTTCCACCGTTTTTCGACTGCTTGCTCCACGTATGACAGTGAAGCCGATCGCATTTCTTTGGGCTGTTGCTTTGCTGCTCTTTGCGCTGCGGCGTTCGCTATTGCGTAGCCTTCCACGTCCTCGTCGTAGGGAAGCCACGTCAGGACCACTCGACCGTCCGCATGTTCCACTCGCTTTGCTTGTCTTTTGATGCTAGTAATGATCGGTAGGGCCCAGTGTCTCTTGTCTCCGATGGCGACCAGTCCAGCCCGCGATTCTGTCACAATCTCGGCGCGGCTGCGGTCTGCCTTGGAGAGCGTCGAGATGAGGTTCTTCGTGGTCATGTCAATTGCAAACACTGCAGCATCGGTTGTCGTGATGTGCTTGCCCAATGACGATCCTCTCGTCTTCCACGCATATTGCTCTTTCCATGCTACTCCCACCCCAAACCTTACGTCCTGGTACGTGCTTACAAACAGTGTTAGCTGATGTGAGTGGTCGGGTTGCAGTCTGCGAGGCATGCTTGAGTAGCCCCTAAGTCGGATGACCGGGTTTTTTGTGAGTGGGTCTTCTCTGCTGAGCAGCTGGAATCCATACTCGATGTCGTAGCTGACGTGTCTCACTATCTGCTGCGCGAGCCTGCTTCCAAACGATCGGTGTGTCTTATCCGGTTTCGTCCAGCCGATGCTTGACGGTTGCCCTGTCGCTCCCTCGTGGCGGTGGAGCTCACCAAAGCGGAAGTTGGCTGGCAGTAGCTGATGCGAGGGGTGGTCCCCGTCCGCGCTGAGCGCTCGCATCGCAAACTTGGTCTGACGGTGGTCGAGGAGGTCTTGGGCGTTGGGTAGGCACGAAGCTGTCTGAAGGAATGCTCGGGGAGTCGATCTCAGCAGCCCTGTGATGGCTCTTGCTTGGCCGTTCAGCAACGATTGCACTTTATGCAGTCGGTCTTTCTGACCTCTCCACCAGATCTCCGATCCGTGCATGGCCACTGAGGTCACTGCGGCCATCACGACTCTCCGCATCAACTTGACCGACAAGCCTTTTTGCTTTTTACGGTCAAGACGAGTGTCGATCTCTTGATGCTGCCACTGCTGAAGCGTTCGGCTAGCGTGTCACCCTTGATCCATCGCGGTGCGAAGGGTAATTGTTCACCTGTCATCAGTTCGATCTCCTCTCGTGCTACATCGAGCCCGCCTCCGCTCATGTAACGGTCCAGCTCGACGCCGTGCACGCGCAACTTGAGCCACCTCTCGGTCTTCTCCATGTACGCAACCTCCGGGTCCAGTTTCTTAATGGCGGCCATAACAGTGGGTGCGTATTCGAGCAGCTCTTCCGCACTTGCGTTCTCGCTCATCACGCCTGTCAGGTTGCCTTTCTCGGTGTATCCCATTTTGATCAGTCTTACCGTCACGTGGGCTCTCGCGTGGGCCAGGGCTTTGTTGACCTCGAACATGATGTCCCTAGGGTCACAGCAATGTGACTGTACATTCCTGACAAACAGGACTCGTCTCTGGCCTCGCGGATGTTTCCGCACGTTCTTCTTACCTTTCGTGACTGTGGTCCAGCCGTCCCCTGCCCTAGGCTCAGCGATGCTAGCCCAGCTTATCTGTTCTCTTCGCGTGTTAAGAGCGTTTGTTGTGCCTTCTTGAGAAGCACGCTTCCCTGACTGTGGCGTTGTGACACTTGCTACGGGCTTTTCCTTGTTGGCTAGCGTTTGTTGCAGGCTCTGGAGCATTGCGTCCGCTCGTCTGTCTGCCTCAGCCTGGATGCATGCTATTGCTGTGGTCACCAGCTGCGTCAAGTATTGCTCAACTTTTTGGAGTTGCTTTTCCATTTCTGTCCGAATAGCCTTCACGTCGTGCGAGCATCCTGCGACTGCCCTGGGACCATTCAAGCCGCTTAGGGCTTCCGCGATCATGTCTTGCATCGCGTGTAAGAGCGTACCTGCGTCGATGCTGGCGTCGAAACCCACATCTGTTCTACTCTTCTTTTGGTACGTGACTCCCCTGGCATGGCTTTGTCGTCTTTCATCTCCTTGGGATCCGCTGAGAAAAACCGGGGAGGAGAAATGAAACTGGCTTCCAATTGGTCCGCTGGCTTCCCCACGGTTCGCGGACCCCTGGACGTCATTCGAAGCTGTCCCTCCACCACCTTTGCTGAGTGGTGACATGCCCGCCAGCGAGGCGCCGGGGATATTGATCGGGTGCAATTGATCTGCTTATTCCGCGCTTTTGAATGATGTCAAAATTGACCCTGTCCTTGACAAAGTCGAAAAGAAGTTCCTTCTATACAGATTCTTCGATTCAGTACATATTTTGCATGCCTCTACGCAGTTCTTGAGCATGTTCGGGAGTTGTGTCCGGGTTCTCCACAGCTTCTACAACGTCGCGATCTTTGCCCATTCACTGTCGTCTGGTCCATGTTCAAACGCATATCTCGGTGTTTAGACGTAACTAAAGACTTTCGATGTGACAGACATTTCCCATCCTTCACTGACAAAGAGCCACTTTGCTGCACACGTGTTTTTGGGGCACTCCGCCGCTTGCTCAGAGAGTCATTGGCCTTCCGCAAAGATGAGTTCTCCGCTCGGAGGAGCGTCACTTCGTGCATGATCGCCTTAGTGCCCCTGGTGAATTGATCAACAGCGTCGAGCATCGGCGTGGGAGAGCTGCCCTGGTGTCTGACGATGCAATCCTTTATGAGTGTTGACTGCGAACTCGCTTCGAGAGTGTTCCGGGGCGTTTTGGATACCCGAGTTCGTCCTGTGCTAGAAGACTCCTGCGACGGGCTGGGCGTCTGTACTCGACTGTCCAGCGCAACAAGCACTCTTTCCGGGTCGTGCGGGACAAGACCGCTCTTGGCGAAACCAGCACATACATTATCTGCTGTCAAGGCTGATGCAAAAGCTTCACGGAACGCACAGAGAAACTCGACCTTGCTGACATGACTTACACTGGCACGCATCAAATCTTCCACCTGGCGACCGTAGGCTTGCTTCAGGGGTCCAAAACAGCCCACGTCAAGAAGCTGAAGCAGATGGGACGCGTGCGGAGGCATACAAAGTGTCACGATGTTGTGCTCCTCACAGTAGAGCTCAAACTCCACGGAGTGGTGGCTCTCGTGGCCGTCGAGGATCAGCAACCGGTGTGTTCCCACTCCTCGCGAACGTGTATGATGATCGAAGTGCTTGATCCACTCAACCCCTCTCTCGGTTGTGGTCCAGCCGTTCTTCGCCGTCGCGAGGACCCAGTCGCCAGGAAGGTTGCACTCCGTGTACCAATTTGCAAGGTGGTACTGACCCTTGAGGATGACAAAGGGCGGGATCGTCCAGCCTCGTGCATTCACGCCCTGAATCACTGTGGCCCACTCGCGGCTTCCGGGCTGCGCCAGGCTGGCTCTAGAATGTTTGTCGGAGGTGGTCACGACCATTCCCGAAGAGATGATGCCCATCATGAACCCGGTCTCGTCGAAGTTGTAGACATCATCGTCAACGATTCCGTACCGCGCCCTTGTTTCCTGCACCAGACGAAACCACCCGCAAATAACCTCTGCATCTTCGCATTTGGCCCTTTTGTAGTCGTACTTGCGAGAAAAGCGCGTCCGCAACTCTGGGCGGCGCCTCACGAAGTTGGACGCCCAGTTCCTCCCGACACGCGGCGCATCGCGTGCCGACGGCACTCGGTTGGCCATATCCTCTACACCGCCTAGTCGCGTCGGGAAGAATCGCGTGGACATATCGAGCACGTACTGAACAATGGTCTCTTCTTCAGGATCTGTCAGGTTACGCGAATTGGCAGCAAGGTCGCTGCGCGCGCGACTGCCGGCACGGCGACGACGGACGGTCCGTTCGGCGACGTTATGCGCCCGGGCTGCCGCCCTGATACTGAGCCTCCGGTCATTTCTGAGAGACTGGAGAGCAAGATTTACTCTCTCTGGCCTCGTATGGGGTTGTGTTCATTCTGGACTGTCACGTTATTCGACTCGGCAGTGCTGGGAGTGGATTTCGGAGGAAAGTGCGGCGCTCGCTTGTGTGCGGCGCCCGCTTGTGGGGTACAGTAATGCAGCTAGCATATTATATCAACGGCTCATCGCTGATCTCGAAGCTTATCAGGAGCTATAGCGCGATCTAGACCAGGCTAGTTAATGAATGACGAATGACGAGCCTTAAAAAAACGGCGAAGCCTGCAGTTCGAGATCTGTTGGGCATGCGAAAACAGGAGCCAGCATTGTGCGGGAGAAATGGAAAAGAAGAAAATCAGGACGGCAAGACGAGAAATGTTAATAGCAGGTAGCGAAGCTATCCACGAGTCCACCATGCCGAGAACATGCTACATCGCGCTCGCGTGAAGAAAGGAGAGCACATCATCGTCACGGACGCTTCGGGGGGAGTCGGTATTGCAGCTTTTCAGCTTGCAAAGAGGCGAGGAGCGCGAGTCACTGCTGTTGGAGGCGTTGAGAAGCGAGATCAAATGTTTTTCATGGGAGCCAATGACGTGGTCGACAGGGCAATCAACCTAGTAGAGAAGCTTGGCAAAGAGACCGTTGAAGTTGTTGTCGACCTGGTCGCTGGTGGTGGAATCTCCAACCTGCTCGATATTTTGAAGAAAGGTGGTCGATATGCGACAGCAGGAGCGATAGCTGCCCCCTTGTTGAACTGGACGTGCGTTCACTTTACCTGAAAGACCTTACCTTCCACGGATGTACCTTCCAAGAGGATGAAGTCTTCTCGAATCTTGTTTCTTACGTCGAGCGCGAGGAGATAAAACCATTAGTCGGTGGCGTTTTCGATCTCAAAGACATTGGAAAGGCCCAGGAACAGTCTGCCACAAAGCGTATTGCAGGAAAGATAGTGCTTGCAATTCCGTAGGGACTCAACTGGTCGACCATGGTATCGCGATAGATAGATACTCTACTTCTAGTACACCAGGCTTCAAGGTCAAAATGTTCTTCCGTTCTACCATACGTACAGAGTTGTGAACTGAATGGAATCGCAGGCCCGATTCAGTAGTCAACGATTCAGCGAAATGATGCTTCAGTAGGTTCAGGCAGGGTGGCACATAAACGAAC
>LJJI01000130.1:0-146877 GCA_001553865.1 Cladosporium sp. BSL10
ATAGTCTTATATACTTCTAAACCCTATATTCTATCGCATATTATAGTAAGGACTCCTCTGCCTTAGAACGAGTAGCGCGAGGTATAGCTAAACGCGTAACCTTTATTAAGGTAGTAAGAGATAGAGAGCTAGATAGAGCGCTAGATTTAGAGACTTAGAGCTTAGAGTTCTTACTAGAAGTCGTCTTAGGAGGTAGTATATTACTAGCTTTCTTCTTATTAGTATTCCTCTCTATAGTAGCTTTAGCCTTCTTATCCTTATCTTTAGTAGTAGTCCTACTATAGGTAGGAGCCTTACTACCTAGTAGTATAGAAAGGTTTAGGTCTAGTACCTAGAATATAGCGTAGTAGCTATAGATATAGCTATTCTTTTTAAGTCTTAGAGCTACTAGAAAGGCGCTTTAGATAGCGCGTTCGATATTATCTTAGTATTAGAGGAAAGTAGCCTTTTAGTTACCTATTATATTACCTTCTAGTAGGAGGTCTATACTATTATATATAAAGAGAGTTTTTAGAGTAGTAGTTTTATTAGCTAAGAGTCTAGACTTCTAGTCTATAATAAATCTATAGTACGCCTTTAGATTATCTATATAAGCTAGTAGGTTTATTACTATATTTACTTTCTATATAGTAACCTTAGAAACTAGTAGAGTAGTAATTAATATCCTATTAGAGATAGTATAAGATACTAGATTATAGAGCCTAGTAAAAGTAGTAATACTATTAATAAAAGTATTATAGTATACTACTTTAACTAACTTTAAGGTTTAGGTCCTAGCTAGAGAGATCTAAGTAGCTACTTCTATAAGTAGGCCTTTTATATTAATACTCTTAAGAGTATTATAAGTCTATAAAGCTTAAAGTACTATACTTACTTAAGTAGCTATATTATATAAAGCTACTTTTACTATAAATACTATAGCTTTCTATACTATTAGATTATCCTTTAGAGCTTACTAGTCTACTAGAGAGTTACTACTATTAGAAGCTAGTAATAGTAAGTAGGAGATATTTTATTATATAATTTAGAAAGAGTTATCGACTATAGTTAGTAAAGCTATCCTAGCTAGAGTTTCGATAGTACTATATACTAGGCTAGTAGTACTTTTATTATTACTACTTACTTTATTACTATTATCTATAGAGTATAAAGAGCTTACCTAGAAGGTTACTTTCTTACTAGTATTCTTACTATAGTCCTATTATAAGTAGATATCTATTTTATTAACTACTTCTTAGTAAGTATAACTATTATAATAGATCTTAGAAAGATTATTATTATTAATATCTAGCTTATTCTAAGAGACTACTAGGCTCTTAGAGTCGCTCTTATCTATCTCTTCTATTTTAGGCTACTTTTTAGCTTATATTATATATATAGTTTAGTATATCTCTAAGGTAGCTTACTCTTTTAGAAAAGTTAGTTTCTAGAAAGTAAGTATAGGAATACTATCTAGTAGGCAGAAAGACTATATAGGATTAGTAACTATAATATTAAAAGAATTATTAGATAGTATCTATAATTCTTTCTTAGTTTTTTCTTACTTAGTTAGCTTATCTTTCTATTATCTATTAAAGGTAGAGATATTCTTCTTATTATTAGTAATCTTAAAGATTACCTATATAGTATCTAATTCTAGAAAGTTCCTAATAGGCTAGGAGACTAATATATCTTACTAGAGGAAAGCGATAGTTATATTAGAGAGAGTATCTCTATCTATAGTTATTAGCTAGAGTAACTTACTTTAGAGGCTCTTTAGAAGAAAATAGTAGTTAGGTATACTAAATAGTACTAGCTATATATCTTTATTCTTTATACGTACTACCTTATTAGCTACTTCTACTATAGTGTATAATTTAAGTAGAAATAAGCTATTAGAGAAAAGTATATCTAGGTAGAGCTATAGTATATTCTCTAGTCTGTTTCCTTTATAGGTCGCTATAAAGTTAAAATCCTTAAGCTTATAGATAGATATAATTAGATTGCTTACTAGTAAGTATATACTTCTAACTAAGCTATAGTACTATTTGCTATCCTTATCTAGTATTACGTATAGAAAGCTATATTATACGCATATAGATTAGAGATATCTATCTAAGTTAAATATTATAGAGAACTTTTATAGGCCCTATTAGATTCTAGAGTACTTAGCTATAATATAGCTTATATCTATATTAGAAAGATTTATTCTAGAGTAGCTAATATTAGCCTATATAAGTAGATCTTTAAGTAGAGTATAGTATACTATTACTCTAGTACGCTTTATATCTATATAATTACTCTCTTATTTTAGAAAGTACTCTTCTACTATATTATCTTAGATAGAGAACTAATACTACTCTATATCCTAATCTACTATAAGTACTAAGTACTAAATTATCTTTATAGGCTAGAGTACTATTAGGTTAAGAAGAAGACCTTATAGAATAACTTCTAGGTATAGGAGCTAGAGTATAGAGTAGTAGTCTATAGAGTAGATAGTATTATCTTAATAGCTTTTACTCTAAGGCTTATAGTTATAACCTCTATAGATACGTACCTAAATATAGGTATTAATATATCTCTTATAAAAGTCTAGTATAAGCTTAGGCTACTAGTCTTTATAGATAAACTAGTAGGCTATAAGGCTCTATATATAGATTAAAAAAAGTATACTATAGTTTTATATATCTATTAGTTAAGCGATTAATATAAAGACTCTATTTGAGACTAAAGTAATATAGTATAATAGGACTAGGTTCTACTAAGTAGTATCTATAATATTAAGCTATTATTAGAAGTTAGATAGAAGTAAGTAAGTATCTAAGTTAAGAGTAAAGCTCTTATACTTAAGAATATAGTTAAACTTTTCCTCTAAAGCCTACTTAGAGAAATTCTTAACTTTATTAATAGTATAGAAAATAGAAAAGTTTAGTACTATAGCTTTATTTAGATAGTCTTTATTAATAGCTAAGTAAGTATTTAAGTATAACTTAGTAAGTATATTTATTTCTATAGTATAAGAGTAGTACTTCTAAGAGTATAGCTCTAAGAAGATAAAGTAGACTCTAATAAGGTTCTTAGGTTTCTTAGATAGTAGATTAAAGAGTTATATATAGAGAATAACCTAGCCTAAAGCTACCTAGTATATAGGTATCTTTATAAGTATTATATATCTAATATCTAAGTACTAGAGAAAACTAGTATTACTAAAAGCCTAGTTTTATTATATATACTATTATAGAGATTACTCTTAAAAGAAGTAGTCTAAAGAGTTTAAAAAGAAAAGAGTACTATTATAAAACTAAGTAGTTTTATTATACTAGAATTCGCGGATTTAAGTACTATACTTATTTTCTATAAAGTAGAAAGTTATATAAGCTAAGTATCTATAGTATTAAGTAGTATAAAATAAAAAGCTAATATTACTAGAAGCTTTATAACTAACTACTATATATAGACTTACTAGATAATAAAAGAGTAAATAATTTAAAAATAATATAATAACCTATATAGTAAAAGTAGGTCTAGAGAAGAATATATTATATATCTTTTAGATTTATTATAACTTCTAAATAGAGTTATAATATAAGTATAAGCTCTCTTACTTTAATAGCTACTAGATCTCTAGGCTTAGGTTCTAACTTAGTTCTACTTAAGATCTAGTACTTTCCTATAGATAGATATTATTATTTATTCGAGTTACCTAGCTTTCTAAAGTAGTTATCTTATTACTAACCTAGAAGTATAGCTTACTATAGCTATAAGGCTTAGCTTTTCTAGTAGGTAGATATTATTATAGGCGTATACTATCTCTATAGCTTTCTCTAGATTATCTAAGTTATACTACTAGTTATAAGCATTTAAGTAGCCTAGCTACTTAACTAGGTATTATATAACTAGTTAGCTATATTTTATATATATACGCTTATCTATAAGCTATTTAATCTTATATACTAGAGCCTTATTATTCTAAGTAGCTATAGATTTTAGTTCCTAGTTTTAGAGATACTTAAAGAAGTTAGAGCTTTAAGGTATCTTTTCTAGATAGGCTATAGATATAACTAGATAAATTTTATAATCTATAAGTAATTCTAGCTTATAGGTAAGATTACCTACTTTCTATATAACTTTAAATAGTCCTTTATGTTAGTAGGAAAGTTTATAGTTAGTCTAACTAGAGATATAGTAGCTATAATATAAGTATAATATAACCTAATCTTTTAGTTTAAAAGAAACTAGCTTATACTTACTATTATACTAGGCCTTTATATAGTCGTTAGTCTAGATAATAGTATTCTATATCTCTAATCTAAAATAGCTTCTAAGTATTATAAAATCTATAGGTAGTAGGTTCTCTAAAGTATTTAAGAAGTTAAAGTTAGTCTTAAATCCTATTAGAAGCTTATTAGAAAAGAAGCCTATTATCTAGTTATAAGAGTTATTTAATATAGCTTATAAATATAGTAAGTAGCTAATTTATAAATTATCTAGATACTCTATTATAAAGTACTTTAGAGCGATCTCTACTATCTAATTAGTTCTCTTAGACTACCTATCTACTTATAGGTAGTAAGTAGTAGTAATATATAGCTTAATATAGAGCGCCTTTACTATTACTCTAAAAAAGTTAGAGAGAAACTTAGAGTCTCTATTACTTCTTAATTATAAGAAATACGACTAATCTTATACTTTTAAGTTAAGGATCTAGGTAGCTACTTATTATTAAGCTATCTAGTCTATATAACTTAGTATTAGTATAATACGCTTAGTAGACTAATAAGTAGTAGTTAGAAGTATATTCTTACTATCTAGAAACTTAGAAAGTATAACAATTTAGTCTATTATTACTATATAGTAAGGCTATAACTCTACCTAAATAGGCTAAAGTTCTTTATATAGTAAGTACTAGATAGTCTAATTTTACTAGCATTTCTTATAGTAGAAGATATATAAGCGTAACTACTATAATAAGTACTAGATATAGATAGATACTTATAGGTAGTCGTAGTACTAGTCTATACTTTAATAATAGTAATTATTATATACTATCTTAAAGACTTTAGCTTCTAGAGCTAGGAGAATATAGAAGCGATCTTAGCTATTAGCGAAATCTCTAAAGTATAAGAGTCTATTACACTTAAAGAAGCGTAAGCCTAAAGAGCTATTATATTTGTCTTTGTCTAAGAGGTTAGTCCTATTCTAGTATCTTACTACTACTTAGCTAGTAGCTTCTACTATAGTATCTATATAATACTTTGCCTAGCTATAGAGTACTATCTAGAGAATATTACGCTAATATAAGTTAGCTTTATAGCTAGCTTCTAAGCAGTCTTTAAAGTCTAGTAATAGCTCTACTAGAAGTATATAGAAAGTAGAAGTATTAATATAGTATACTATAACTAGGAATAGTATAATCTATAGTTCTATCTAATAGCGTAGATAGCTAATACTATCTATAAGTAGCTTACTAAGAGTATCTAGAACTACGTATATTCTATCTAGATAGTAGATAACTTAAAGGCGAAATTATAAAAAGTAAGCTAAGTCGTAAATAAGCTTTAGGTTAAGCTTATTAGATATAGTAGTTATTATAAGAAAAGCTTACTTAGAAATTCTAACTATAGCTCTATAGTTAGAGAAAATAATAGCTAGCTTTTCGCTTATATAGATTAGGTAATAGAGCTTTTTTACTATCTATATAAAGCTAGAAACTTCTAATTCTATTAGCTAGTAGTAGGTCTTAGAGCTTATAAGTATCTTACTAAGAAGTATTATAATCTACATATCTTTCTTTTTAAAAAAGTAAGCCTTATTTCTATCTATATCTAGTAGTAGGTTACTCTTAACTATATATACTATTATACTAAAGCTTCGCTTATAGAAAGTATTAATATTATAATAGGTCTATCTACTTTAGTTAAAGTGCTATAGGAAATAGAGTTATTTAAACTATACTTATATAGTATTAAGAGAGATATATAGAGCGAAGTTATCTAGGTTTATAGGTATATACTTAGTAAATACTTTATATATATTCTTTATAGTACTAGAAGCTTTCTTAAGAAAAGTAGTTTTAGCTACTTATAGTAGTACTAAAAGTTACGTAAAGTATAGAATCTAGTTATAAAGATAGTTAACTATACTTACGTATATCTCTAAAGCCTACAAGTTCTTTAGAAATTTAATATCTAATAGAGCCTTAATATAGTCTTTCTCTACTACTATTCTTAGGCTACTTACTTATTATCCTAGTAGTATAGTTAAGAGAAAGCTTATAAAGGTCTTCTTAGAGCTTAGGCTTATTAGGTATTTATCTAAAAGAGTTATAACCTATTCTAAAGTAGTAAGATAGCTATCTATTATATTAGACTAGATTATAATATTATTACTATATATCTATATAAAGTATTAGTAAGACTAGAGAATATAGTCTAGCTACTACTACATATACTATACTAAATTATAGTAGCTTATAACTATAATATCAAAGGTCTTCTACTTCTAGTAGATATTAATAGTTATTTTATACTAGTTCTTTCTAGCTAGAAGCTATTAGTAGAAAAAAGAGATAGTATCTATAGTACTAATATACTATATACTATAGAGTTCTATAAACAAGTCTACCTATAGTAAGATTTAGTAACTATCTATAATAGAGATATAGTTAAGCTCTTAAATATCTACTACTATATAGAGTTTATTAATTATCTATCTAGAGTTTTTAGAATCGAGTACCTAGGACTATACTATAAATACTAAGAAAGCAAATAGTATTAGCTAGGTAGTATATTCGAGTTTCCTAGCTTCCTATAGCTAGTTAAAAGTATTATTAATAATAGCTCTATCTTACGTGCTTATAGGATAGGCCTTAGGTAGTAGTAAGTAGTCTTACTAGTTATAGTATAGTAGAATAGATATATACTAATCTTTAGAAACCTTAGCTATTATATACTAGTCTATAAAGAGAGAAAGGAATCTAGTAATTAGACTTTCGTATTATAATTATATATAAGTATCTCTATATATAGTAATACTATTAGGAAGCTTACGCTCTAGTACTAGATCTACTATAGTATTAGAAAGCTAAAGAATAGTAATACTATACTCTAAAGAGTCGAGCGTATAGGCTTTCTTATAACTCTATTCTAATAGGTACTCTAGCTTTATAAATACTATAACTATAAATAGTTAGTTAGAATTATTCTAAATCTATATAAAAGTAAAGCTAGTATCTATAATATAGTTTTAGCTCTAAATAGTAGAGTACTAGTTAAAAGTACTCTTAAAGGTAAAGTTAATATTTAAGAAAAGTATATTGCTATACGTAATAGAGATATTATAAAGAGTATATAGCTATATTATAGTATACTATACTATATAGATATTATAGCTCTAGAAATGTAGCTTATAGTATTTAGTTACTATCTTAAAGGTTATATTCTAATATCTTAGTAAAGTAACTATATCTTTTATAGTATTAATTACTATACTCTTAGATCTAATAATATTTAGCCTAATTAAGAGCTTTAGTAGAAAGTTATCTACTAGATAAATCTCCTTCTTAATAAGTACCTAAACTAGCGTATTATTATAGATATAGAGAATCTATATAGAGAGCTTAACTTATATATTACTAAAGTAGATTCTAGTAATACTTTTAATCTCTTAAGATAGATATAAAAGTCGTAACTCTAGGCTAAGATAAGATACTAAGAGCTAGGCTTTATTAGCTATAGATATAGTATAACCTATATTAAGAATAACTATATAGGCGTTCTATTTATTAAGTAATATTATAAAACATATATATTACTAGAGCCTAAAGGCCTAGCTTATAGGCTTTACGCTTATTACTATTAACTTAATTACTACTATATCTAAAGGCATATTTATAGAGCTTTTAAATAGAGATAGTATTACCTTAGAGGTAATAGGATAGCGTAATCGAATATACTAAAAGAGTAGATTATATATAGCAAAAGTAGCGTAGTATATATAGTACGCTTTCTAGAAATTAGTACTATAATATAATTATATAAGTCTTAATAGTAGAAAGAGCTCCTATAGAGTAATTATATTTATAAAGCTAGATAGAAAATAACTCTCTACTAATATAAAGAAGTTATCTATAGAGATAGAAGCTAGTATTAGCCTAGAGATATTAGCTATAGCTAATACCTATTACTAGGTAAAGTAAGTAGCTTCTTACTCCTAGAAGCTAGTAGCTAAGGCTATATTAGTAACTTTATTACTTATAGCGTAGTTATTTAATAGTAGCTTATTAAAGCTATCTAAGAGCGTACTATTAAACTAGCTATTAGAGAGGTTATCTTTCTATACTATCTAGTAGCTACTATTACTAGAGTAGTAGTCTTATTCGTAGTAGTAGCTAGTACTATTACTATTACTACCTCTCTAATATAGCTTATCTTTATACTCTTTTAGCTTACTTTAATCTATAGTAAGTTAGCTATTACTAATTAACTTCTAATTTATCTACTTTTATTCGCTTATATCCTCCTACCTATAGAGTAGTATATATAGTTAATTCTATATAGTATTAATATATAGAAGTAGTAGTAGTAAGGCTAGCTTTATTAATAGATAGTTAGATACGCTTTTTCCTAAAAGTATAGTCTAGTTATCTTAATATATAAGTAGCTTACTAAATACTAGAGTAAGCTTACTTATAGCTACTTTCTTAGCCTAAGTCTCCTTAAGATTCTAATATATCTTAATAAATTCGTATATTCTAGTAAAGTAGTAGAGATTTAGAATTACTACTCTAAAAGTAAAGTTAATATAGATATAGGCCTATAATAGCTTTATATATTTATTCTTAAAGCTAGCTTCTTATACTAATTATATTATAGTTATAATAAATTTAGAGATTAGGTATTAAGCGTAAATAGATAACTAGTCGAAATACTAAGTCTTAAGCTCTTATAGAGCTTTAGTTTAAGATATCTTAAAGGTTTCTATTAAGAGCGCTTCCTAATTATTAAGCTAGAGACTAGTCTTTACCTATTTACGTTCTTCTACTAGGAGCTAGTAAATAAATTATTTAGTAGTAGTGCCTTATAGATATTAGCTTAAGCTCTATTATATAGTAGAGTATCCTATAGTATTAGCTTACTTTTTTATAGATTTAATAAATATATATACTAACCTATAGATATACTTAGAGCTAAATAGAACTATCTTACTTACTTAGTTACTCTAGAAAGCTAGGTCGAAATATTTAATATATTTAGCTTTAAAAACTAGCCTATAGTACTTAATCTTATCTTTATTCTTATATAAGTTAGTAATATAGTATTAGTAAAGTATAGGTTAGTATAGTATACTAAGAGAGACCTATAGTTAGAAGTATTCTAGTATAATACCTAAGCTATTCTTATTTCTCTTATTATTCTTATTATTAGAGTAACTACTTAGTAAGCCTACTACTCTAAAGTATTAAGCTCTCTTAGCTATAATAGTACTATTAAGATCCTTATATACTCTATTCTAAATATAGTCTAATACTTATATCTAGAAAACTATAAAGGCTTTCTATTATAAATTTAGCTATATCTATATAGGTAGGAAGACTATAGTAGAGTAGAGATACTACTCTACTTCCTATTATTCGTATATATTCTATTTAAAAGCCTATTACTCCTATTCCTCTACTAACTTTTAATAGAATATCTTATAGGTAGTCTATATAGTATTAAATAGCAGATTATCTTAATCTGCTCTAGTTAAGGCTAGTAGTACTATAGGTTCCTATAAGGCTAACTACCTATAGGCTAGTTACTTACTAGCTATATTAGATAGACTAGGCCTAGAGATTTCCTCTATTATAGTAGAAGCGTATAGATTATCTGCTAGAAGTATATTTAGTCTAGCTTAGTAGAAGTCGAATCTCTACTATATATTCTCCTCTTCTATACTATAGTAAGCTTTGTAGTTATAGCTATAATATATAATAGGCATACTATTATTAGAAAGGCTTAATAATTAGGAGAAACTAATAAGTAGGAGTATTAGAAGACTAACTATAAGAGTAAGAGTATTGTATAATAGTATTATATATAGAGTAATAGGATTACTATAATAAGCTACTTATAAAGATAGTTATAATATAGTTATAAGTAGAGAGTCGCTTTATATATAATAAGGTAACTATAGTATCTCTTTAGGTTTCTATAATAAAGTAGTAAGAGTAGTAGATAGGTCTAATAAAGTTATAGAAGCTAGGAGCGTAATAATAAAGTTTAAAAAGAACTAGTAGTTCTAAAGGTCTACTATTTCTATACGTAGTTACTAGGTAGCTTTTAGTATTTAAGACTAAATATACTACTACTCTAGGAATCCTAAATAGAAGCTAAGCGTATTAGCTAAGTAAAAGTTAAGTACTACTACTTCTAGAAGCTAGTAGTAGATATTAATAAAGTTAATAAGGTAGAGTATACCTCTATAGGCATTTTAGTTAAAGATCCTTATATAGATAGAGTTATTACTAAAAGCTACTAATTAGCTTATAAGCTTAATTAAGAAGTTCGATAATCTAGAGAGCTAGAAGTACTTAAAGGCCTTATAAGAGAGAGCTACTAGTTTAGTAGTAGAAAGGTTAAGTAGTAGTTTAATAAGAAGATAGCTAATTAGTATATAGGTATATAGATAATAGGAGAGTATTAATAACCTTTATATAGTACTTATAGTAATACTTAATCTTAAAGTAAGTCTAAATTCGACTAAGTCTATTTACTAGCTAGAGTAGTAGTTATAAGCCCTATACTTACTAGCTTATTAGTTAGTACCTTCTAATAGACTAGGCCTAGCTTATTAATAGGCTAGCTTATAAGATAGGTAATATAGCTAAGAGAGTACTCTAGAGGTACTAGTAATTACCTTTTACGAATATAGAGTTCGTCTAGGTACTAATTAGTACTTGTATACTAATATACTAAGCGAGTAGGCTAGAGAGCGCTAATATAGCTACAGCTATAAGTAATCGGTATTAGCTATAGATTAAGAGTAACTTTAGAGCTATAGAGGTCTAGAGAGTCGTTATTTAAAGATAATTAGTATAGGTATTATAGATTAAAGGTTCTTAGCTACTAGAATAATACTAATAGCCTATTAGGAGACGTATAAGGTATATAAAGGTAGTTAATTATTAGAGGTTAAGCTTCTAAGAGCAGCTATCTATACTAGGAGCCTATAGGTACTAGGCTACCTACCTGCCTACTATATAACAAAAATAGTATTTCTTATCTATTTAATTTATAAAAAGCTTAAAATAAATGAAAATCTACTTAAATCGAATTCTTTTCTAAGTCTGGTTTTTAATAATCTAAGTTATTAAGTAAATTTAAAAACATCTTATTTAGAATTAAATTCAAACTTAAATTTAAACCTTTGAAAATTAAAGTTAAAAGTAGTATTATTCTTAAAGTATTAATATATTTAATTACCTTTTTATAATATACTCTTATTAGTTAGCTTACTTCTTTCTATAATATTTAAAAGTTAAATTTACTAATATAGCTATATCTCTAATAAATTCAATAGAAGAACTAATCTTATTAGTATTATAGATTCTAAGAGAAGGATAGTTAACTTCTAAAAGTATAATAAAGAGAGAATTAGAATATTACTTAATATATATATAATTAATACTGTTAGTATAATATAAATTAGTAGAGTAAATGAATATAGCTTAAATTATTAAGTACTAATTTCTAAAGTATTCTATTTAGATAAATTATAAAAGAGTAAAATATCTAATATTAAGATATATAAATTTATAAATTTGGTTACTAAGTTAATTCTTTTAGGATAGAAAGAGTAACTAACTTCCTTAAAGCTAGGCTTTAGAAGAATAAATTATATCCTAAGATTCTTTTTAAGTTTTAGAGTCCTAAAGTTAAGATTCTAAAGTATTCCTAGAAATTTAGAGATTAAAAGCTACTTTTTAGATAGATCTAAGTTAGTATATATTATAACTACAATAGCTACTATAGTATCTTCTATAGGTTTAGACATAAGTAATATAGCTAAGGAAGAAGGAATCTAAAGAGAAAGGAAAGAATACTAATAGAGTATTAACCTAACTAAGTTTACTTAATTCATATTTTGGAGCTCTTTAGAATCCTATAGAGGAGAGTTTACTTAGACTTTATTATATAAAATATAAGAGTTCTAAATATCTAATTGATCTTGAAAGTTATTAATTACTTCTTTAGATATCTTTATTTTAGAATTAGAAATTAAATTTTAGTAAAAGATACTAAATTTCAAGATATAGTTTTAATAGCTCAAATATCTATTAATTAGCTTAGGGTTTAATATATAAAAATCTAAGACTCTAAACTTTAATTTATGATTTTCAAAATAATTACTATATAATCTTAATTTTCAAAAAGAATTATTAAAAAGTAGTCTACTTTTAGATAAAGCCTACTTCTTCTACTAAAACAATATATTAGTAGGAGAAGTAAGCTATACCTAGAAGTAGGCTAATTTTAAGCTTTTATTTTATAAAGATTAATATTTTATACTAATTATACTCTATTCTGAAAAAATTTAAAAAAGCTAAGGTAAGATTTAAGAGATAAAGCTTAGAAAAACTTATATGTAAGCTAAATATCTTTTATATAAATATTTTTTCTCTTTAAAAATCAATTACTACTTCTAAATTAGCTATATCTCTACTAATTAATTTTTAATAACTAATAATTTAGTTACTTATAATTTTAAGGTATTTTAGCTTTAATTAGTTTATTAGCCTTCTTTATATAGAGCCTAAATAAAGGGTAATAAAGATATTAAAAAGTTAAAGCTAAAACTCCTTTAACTTTTCTCTAAGTACTTTTAAGAATACTCTAAGTATATTTTAGAGTAGGTAGAAATTAAGAGCTTTTTTTTACTGCTTTTATTTATAGTTCTATATTCTTAGCCTAATCAGCTCTAATTAGAGCTAATTAATATTATTTAGCTAATTCCCTAACTAGCTTTTAAGATTTTTAAGTTAATATCTCGCTTAGATTAAGAATTATAGTAATTTAAAATTACTACTAATTAAGAAGTAATCTTGAAACTTTTATAACTCTTTTATTCTAGGCTAAATCTTAAGAAATTAGTCTCTTAAGACCTTAATACTTAACTTTATTAATTTAGAATTCTAAAAATAGGCCTAATTAGAATGCTATATATAATATCCTAAAAAGTAGCTTACTTCTAAGTATAGCTTACTTCTTATACTAGTATATTACTAGTATTCCTTCCTTTCTTTTTAATTCTAAAATCTTTGAATATATTCTAAGATAGTAACTTTAAGATTATGAACTTTAGAAAGAGCTAAGCTACTAATCGGAATTAGGTTAAAGTAAGTATTAGAATATTCTAAGCTTTTGATTCTATACTACTAAATATATATCAATCTATTAATTAGCCTAAAATTCTATATATGAACTTAAGTCTCTAAATTTCAAAATAACTTCTAAGAGTTTTTAAAATAGAGCCTGATTAGTATATAATCTTAATTTTAAAGCAAAATCCTTAGTAAAAAGTATATTGCTAGGAGTAATTTAGTATACATCTTCTACTAGTAAAGCTAACTTATATTTATATTATAGTAAAGTAATAATTATAATATATTAAAATAACTTATAGAGAAACTTAGCTACTCCTAGAATTTAGCTACTTTTAAGACTTCCTTATTAAAATAAGGATTGCATGCTAATTAGGCTCTATTCTAATACTTTTTCTATATTATACTAAATTCATAGTTAGTTAGAACCTTTTAGAATAGGTAGAAAATTAGAACTTTTTTCGCCTAACTCTTCTAACTTATTTTAAGCTCTAACTCTCTTAATCTAGGAAATTACTCTCCTAATAACTTATCTAAGTTAATATCTAAACTTCGCTTTTTAGTAAACTAAGAAGTAGGCTTAATAAGGACATAAGGACATAAAAATATACTAGTAGGGAAGTATACTACTCCTAGAAGTATAATATTACTACTTTCGAGGATAGTAAGTATAACTTTCTAATCAAGCCTAACGTTATTCTATAAAAGTTATAGTATATTATAGATAAACTTAAGTCCTTAAATTTGATTTAGCATCTTAGAATTTTCAATAGAGCCTAATTAGTATAAAATCTTTATCTAAAAATAGTACTTAAAGGTAGTATACTTCTAGGAGTAGCATACTTCTCCTACTAGTATTTTACTTTATTTTAAAAAACGTAAATTAGCTAATTTCTAGAGATAATATTAGCTAAGTTCCTCTAATACTACAAGTATATTACTACTAGATAACCTCTAATAGTCGTATTACAAGTTTATTTTTCCATTTATATAACTTAGATAATATTTCCTATAAATCTATAAGTTAGCTATAAGTTAGTATAATTTAGATTAGCTTTTCTTAATACTTTTTCTATTACCTCTTTAGGAATTACGACTTCCTATAATAATATAGCTATTCTCTCGGTTATAAGCTTAACTTATAGATATCTTTAATAGCTAGTTAGCTATTAATATTCTTACTAGTAATATAGGAACCTTATAGATAGTAACTTAGTTATAGGTAACGTTAGTATATTACGTATAGATATTAGCTTATTCGCTAGACGCCTAATATCTAACGTTACTTATGTTTTACTTCGATATTCGATAAAAGTGATAACGTAGGATAAATAAGTGAGAGTGATTTTATACTAAAGTATTTTTGGAAGAAGCAGTACACCTTAGTAGATACTCTAAACGCCGCGCTAGGCCGCTATTTCGCCTCTGAAAGGTAAAAGTCGAGTCCCGATAACGCCGAATTCATTCTCTGTCCATGACCTGTTCCCCAATGTCTTACATGAGAAGCCCCTGTCATAGCAGGTATAAAGGCTTCGAGTGGTTGATGCCTAAGCGTCCGCAGTTCTGACGCTTTCGTGGCGCTCGGGCGAGAACTCGTCGCTGACCCTCTTCTCTGGCAGGCCTTCGTTGCGCTCCATGCGTGCGGTCTGGCTCGTGAAGTTCTTGGTCTTCCAGGCTGGAGTGCCGATGTACTTGATGCCGTTCGGGTCCTCGAACATTGCATTGACCTCTTCAAGAGGCTTTCCCGCAGTCTCGGGGAACATGACGAAGACGTGGATGGTCATGGCGATGCAGAAGACTCCGAAGATGATGTAAGTCCGCCAGGTGATGTTGACAAAGGCAGGCGGAACGAAGTACCCAAGAGCGAAGTTGAATGCCCAGTTACCGGATGTAGCTAGAGCGACAGCCTTGCCACGAAGGTGGTTAGGGAACAGCTCAGGTGGGTAGATCCAGGATACCGGGCCCCAGGTAGGAGCGTAGCTTGCGACGAACAGATATGAGCAAGCGATTACTGCCTTGGAGGCAGCTCCGCTCACTTCCGTCGATGCTTCCTTGATTCCATCAACGCCATCCGGACGTGGAGTGCCGTAGACTGCAAGGATACCAGCATTGGCGAAAAGCCAGGTCATCATCAAGGTAGAGCCCAAGAGGAGAGTAGGACGACGGCCGACACGGTCGACCCAGATTAGGGCAGGAACGGTCATGACAACGTTGATCACGTACTGGATAGAGGACGAGACGAGCAAATTGTCGCCAGTCAAGCCTGCCATAGCGAATACATAGGTGATGTAGTACTGCAAAAAAAAATGTTAGAAGCTGTGTCTACGAATTCTTGCAATTCACTTACCATCATGACGTTCATGCCAGTGAGTTGCGACCAAATCTGGGTGAAGAGACCGATGTGGGTACGGTTGATGTAGCGAGGTGAGAAGAGTTCGACGTAGCTGACCGCCTTGGATTGGCGCTCAATCTCGAGCCACTGCTTGATCTCCTGGTACTCTCTCGCAACCCATGGGCTGTCGGGATCACCCTTGCCGTGTGTGAGAATGAGAACTTGCTCGCATTCCTCCCAGCGGTCCTTTGTCGCAAGCCAACGAGGGGACTCGGGTAGAATGATCATGCCGAAGAAGAGGATGATGGCGGGGATCATCTGAAGAGCCCACGGGACACGGAAAGAAGCAGTGCTGCCGCTAATGAAGGAGCATCCGTAAGAGATGTAAACTATGAATGGATGGGTCAGTAAAATGGCCGAAAGGCATAATTGCAGTCAAGTCACACTGCAAACTTACACATTATCATGATGCCCCACGTGATTGCCCACTGCTGCAGACCGACAAGGCGGCCACGCTTGGATGGTGGCGCAATCTCAGAAATGTAGACTGGAACCTGTGCTGAGCAGATGCCGACGCAGAAGCCATTGATGATGCGACCGACGATGAGCATGGCGATGTTTTGCGACGCAGCTGTAATGATGGACCCGATCACCCAGATGACCGCTCCCGTCATGATAGCCTTCTTGCGGCCGAGGATGTCTGACATGTAGCCAGAGCAGAGCGATGCGAGCCAGGAGCCACCAGCCATAGACGCAGTGATGCCGCCCTGGACATCGGGACGAGGACCCTTGCACTCCTCATTTCCCTGATTGAAGTAGCAGCGATAGTTATCGGTAGCAATGCTGTGGCGTTGTTAGTGGTGAAGCGAAAGCAAAAGCATTGCAGGCGCGACTCACATGGCGCTCATAGAGCTGATGTCGAAACCAAACAGTCCACCGCCAATGACGGCGATGGCCGCAATCAAGTAGATGTTGCCGAACTTCTTCACCATGCTGGGCAGTCTGGCGGGTCGGCGTGTGGTTTGTTGCTAATGTGTTGATGTGCGATCGCAATGATATGTCGCTCTCGTGTATGTGAGGGTGAACTCGGGTAAGGGACCGCAATGGGCGAGGATGACCTGAAGGTCGCGGACGAAGGCGTGTGTGACAATGGTGGAGAGTGTGTGGGTGGTTAGGTGGAGGAAGTCGGTCGGTTGGTGGAAGCTTTAAAGGTGGTCTTGCTTGCGCCCTGGAGCAGTCAGACCACGCCGCGCAACGTCACGCGATGTCCAATACCGACGCTCGTGACTCGATTCATCCATCAGTGAAAGCACAAGTACTTCAAACTCATGCCGTACCTATGCGTGGTTGCCCTAGCTACCCCGACGTCGCCAGCCAATCGAAGCAGTGAAACATGCAGGAATGCAGGGCTGCCAGCGACACCAACACCAATAAGACTCCCTCGTCGATGCGAAGCGTCATCGTACAGCACAATCGCTACCCTCACTCTCACCACAACCAGGCCATCCTTCTGCGCTTCACTGGAAACGCTGCAATTCGCATAGCACTCCGCGGCTCCCGCTCGAGTCGCCCAGCGGCTGAGGATGCGCGGCATACGCCATGTACTTTCGGTTAGCAAAGCTTGTATAACGCTGTGCAGTGACTGTAGAGAATGCCCAGCTACGTTGGAGCCGCGATCAACAACATCGGGTCATACGCACCCGAGCGACAAGTAACTCGGAGCAAGCCTAGCTTTTCCACGCCATGAACATCATGCAACCTTCTCCGCTCAGAAGGCCTGCTTAGCTTATTCAAATGCTGTAGCATCGTGCATCAGTTATTGGTTGACTGATAGACTGCCGTGGGTGGTTCCTTCGGTCGTTCCAACATTGCAGTGCAACATTAAAGGTCAAGCCTCTGCCGCATCCCGCAACGCCAATTAACTATGCTTATGCATAGACCAAAAGGATCAACGATGCAACCCTGTATTGGGCATGTGCTCTTTTGCGGAGAGATCGTCGGTAACAACACGTGTTGGAAGGCTGCCTGCACACACTTTCCAGGGCCTCGGATGCCCGGAAGGAGAGATAATTACCCACCCGTCTGATGCTCTTATGCTGTGCCACAGATAAGTGGTCAATCGCCAAGGCGCCCTTCGCCGACCATGTGCATGCTTGCGGCGTCGTGTAAGAGCTGGGGTACAAGGATCGAGACTTGAAACCCAAAGCTGCCGCCATCCGAAGGATTCGAGAAGCTGTTGCATCATTGTCGGACGCATCGGGTGCCCACTCTTCATGTTCTTCTTTCACACTTGCGCAAACCAACATGTGGCTTTCTCCTCGATCCCAAATTTAAATTCACACTTACTTCAGGTCCCAAGTGGGGAAGGGTTTTGATGTGCTGCCTAAAAATTTAGATTGGGCCAACCAAAGCGCTCATGGGAGCGCTCAGGTTCGAGGGCAGTTGGGCATGTGATCGCATGAAGGAGCACCTACAGTCCCAATACAAGCAATCACTTCGGTTGGGAGGGCACCGTGAGCGTTGCCTTTGCTTCTACCACATGGAAGTCGTAGAGATAGATCAGCTTGGATTATGTGGAATTGAAACATACCATTTCACAAACCTTGAGCAGCGAGAACAGCTAGAGAAATCGTTCGCATGAGAAAGTCCTACGCAGTGTTCCTCAACTCCACCTCGAATCTCTATTCACACGCTCTGCCTCTTCTCCCATCCTCTTCATCCATCTCTCCACCAGCTCTTTGTTTTCCCTCTCCAGCTTCTCGCTCCTCTGCTCCGCCAGGTTGAACTGTAACTCCAATGCGACCATCTCGTCCTGCGCCTGCTCGACCAGCTTGCTCTTGCCTCTCAGCTCTTCATCTCGATCTTGTAGCTTCCGCTCGGCCTCAAGCACTTGCTTGGTGAGGGCCGTGACTTGGCTTTGTGAAGAGCGCTGCTGCGCCGACACGGCGGAGAGCTGGGCGGTAAGGTCTGCCAATTGGACCTGCAGGGTTGAACGAGCTTTTTGCGTGGTAGCTAGGTCCGCACGGAGAATTGCAAGCAGTTCGGAGGGGTTGGTCTCATGTTCTTTGCCCTTGGTCGGGGTGCCGGTACGCTCATGGGAGGGAAGAGTTTGGGATTGCCCATCAGGGTGGATCGCAGCGGTGACTGGCGGTGGCTGTCTCAGGAGCTGTGCAGTACGATCTGCAAGAGCAGTGTCTACACATACTATTAGTATACTGGCACGGCGCTGGTAATTTTGGTAGCTTACACGCATCGATGTACGGCTTGTGTGCCTGTTCCCTCGCATCTCGCGCCTCAAGCGCTGCGGTGTATTGTTGAATCCAATCGGCCATTTTGCAGGATGGCCGTATCGATACCATTCACCCGAGTTCAAAGACAAAATGTTGGAGCATAATGCTTGTTTCGGTTGTCAAGTGTGTTGGCAGCAAGTGAGCGTACCTTGAGTTCAGCTCGACTTCAAGATTGGCCTCGACATGTGAACATGCAAGGGTCCAAAAATGTGACGTCTGTTTGCTCTTGCCAACACCAACGTTACGAATACACTCCACCGCCTGTGCCATGCATGCGGTTCTATAGCGAGTAGTAAGTTAATCACAAAATCGAATGCTCTCCCGATAAGCATCGTTTCTCATTTCACTCACGCATCTCCCCTTTTCAAACACAACCACACTTTCGAACAGCAATGGCAGAGTTTCACCAGGCCTTCGAGGCTGCCAGGAACGGAAACCACCAGCCTCCACTATGGGAACACCTCGACAGCTCAATACCGCCTGACATGCCGCAGACCACTCAGCGCGCCATCGACATGTACATGCTGTCAGTGAAGCCCAGTGGAGAAATGGGCGGCATCGGCTGGTGGCAAACTGCAAATGGGTACACGGCCATGGCTCTGCACGACCTGTGGTCACACCGAAGTATGCACAATTACGATAGGCTCGCACAAGCCGTCAAGGGCTGCGAGGCCGCACGACCAGGGCTGATCAACGAGTTCAACGACGACACATTGTGGTGGGGAATGCTATGCCTTGATCTTTACGCTCTCGGTGGGGATGTGTGGTTCTTGGAGAAAGCACAGGGAATGTGGCATTACATGCGTCAGAGAGGCTGTGTGATCAAGAGAGGCCAGCATCAGTTCCAGGAGTGGGATATGGAGGGCGGTCTGTTCTGGACTACGAGGGAGGGTGACTTCCAGGTCAACAGTATCACGACAGGACTTTTCGTGGAGCTGGCAGCAAGGCTGGCTGTTATCGAGCGACAGCGGCACGGGGTTGGCGGAGGTGGCGGCGATGGCAAAGAGAAGCACCACCGACTCGGTAAATTCATGGACGCAATCGGCATTAGCCATGGCAGCAAGGGTAGCAGCTACGAAGAGTACGTTGAGTCTGCCAAATGCTCGCTGGCCTGGATCCTGAGGGTGATGTACAAGCCAAAGGAGGGAGTAGTGACAGACAACATTCTGCTCAAGAAGGGAGAGAAGAGAGATTGGACGTTTTCCTATCTTACTGGGACAGCCATCGCTGCATGCGCAGGCCTCTACGAAGCCACTGGTGAGATGGAATATCTCAAGCTGGCGATTCACATGGCTCACAAGGGCTTGAAAAACTTAGGGTGGGTGGAGAAAGACGGTGTTCTCTTGGAAAAGGGGCAATGGTGCAAGGGCCAGAACGATCCCATGCAGGGTAATGACTGCATTGGATTCAAGAGTGTATTCATGCGACATATGGGTACCTTGTACGAGATCATTGTCCGACTCAATCCGCCGGACGAAGCAGCCCATCGCGAAGCTCGCTGGATCAAGACATTTGTGAACATCAACTATCGCACACTCCAAGAAAAGAACACCAATGGCAACGGGCAATACGGACCATGGTGGGATGGACCATTTGAGTGTCCGACGAGCCAGAGTCAGATGGCGATGTTGGACGTAATGGCTGCCGTCAGATTGGTCAACAGGCCTTGAGCTTATGGTAGCACGCGAGCCCACGAAGACAGCGTGGAATGTCGAATTCAAGCGCAAAGCCTTTGAGTATACTGTCCAAGCCATCGAATCCGATCATTCTTACAAATGTGATTATCGGTATCTGTGCACTGATAATCGGAATAGATGGCGAGGACGAACGATTTTGCCGCATTCCACTTCACCAGTCGATAAAGCTCCTTCTGAGCCAATCAGCCACAGATTTTGAGCCCAACATGTAAAGAACTTCGTCACTCTAACAGCGCTGCAATGCCCTGATGACTCCCAGCCACCTCAATAAAATATGAACCCTCACAATACCAACCTCTGAAACGCTAATGAAGCTTCCGGCCAATTGAAAGCTTGAAATTACCTGTCATCAACAAGCAGCTCTAATTCGGTCATCACCACAATAGCAAAGCCAGTCTATGCTGACTTCATCCCTTTTACAAGGCAAATAACTCTGTCGCGATGACCCACCGTACCAGCGATTCCCATTAACTCTCATCTGTCCTTTTCCCCTTGGACACTCGTCAAAGCTCCCATCTACCAGCGCAACTCCCATCGACTCGCTACATTGAGTTGATTTAAGACCCATTGAGTCCTTGAAGCCTCCTTAACAAGCAATCGAGATCCGCTAGCGGTATCCTCAGCACGCGCAACGCTGCCACCATGGACAATTCGCCTCTGAAACGACTTCCTCTAGAGCTCAGACTCGACGTCTACGATAAAGTCTTCTACGCCGAGACTGGCGTCAAGGTGACGCTCAACAAGCCAATCGACGAGAAGAAACGTCTCTCCATGGACAATTATACTTCTAAACCCCACCTTCTCGCGATCATGTCCACGTGCAAAGAGATCGCGATGGAGACTGCTCATACCGTATTCAAGATCAACGACTCCTGGAGCTTCGTACAAATGGACGACGACAGTACCGCGTGGGGCAAGCGTCTGCGAGAATGGTGCCGTGGTGCCGGTTACGAGTGTCTGCAGCGTGCACGGAATGTACAGTTCGACATCGGAGAATGGGACTCGCGTCCAGGCCAGTACCCGCGCGGCGACATCACGAAAGTCCTTCATGCGCAGATTGGCTCGCTATACCAGAATCTGCCCAGACAACTAAGGCAATGCGAGCAAACCTTCAAGCTTCGTCTCAGATGGAGCAGTGGCGTCAAGCTGGCAGATGGCAGCAGAGATCGCCTGAACGTGGTCACACTTGTTCTACCACTGTGGACAGATGGCCTGAACATCATAAAAGGGTGTGTGTTCGACGCCGCATGCCAGGCTGGACAGGGTCTCTACAAGTACGACTATACCTGGCATGTGGGATCTTTGGATGGCGGGTCACCAGCGTCCATCGATCCGCCAGCGTACGACAAACAACTTGAGCGATGGATCGGCCCCGAGAGAAGTACACTTCTTGGGCTTGCCAGTGAAATTGGATTGAGTACTTCCATTGCCTTCAAACCGAGCGTACGCAAGCGGCTTGAGGAGCATGCTGTTGATGCCTAGAAGAATGGAAGCGTTCAATGATGTGACAGACGGGTTGCATGTTGCATGAGAAAGAGATTTGCAGGTTGGAAATTGCCCGCGAGTATGTAAGGCCAAACAATGGGATGTGATCTAGATAGCAGGTCAGGAAGCCCGGAACTCTGGATACAGTCCTGTGCAATTACACAGTTCAATTGTGCTTGAATTCCTTTCTTGGCCTGTTCACATGTATCTCCACACGTGCAATGCAAATACCAGGTACCTGTAGGCATTTCCACGATGTCAGGTCATGTCGCAGTACGGCTGGCTTTATGCGTTGGCACTGAATTGTGGCAGACAACGCCACTCTCTTCACGATCGTCAGGGTGCAAGCACGAGAGTCAGGTGGCTTGTGCCTCCACAGTATGACGTAATATGACCCTGCTGGATCGTGTTTCCAAACACAAACAACAGGTATAGGCAGCAGCCACGATTGTGGCTCATCACGTTCATGTATTGACGGCCATTCACTCACATACTCTTCCCTCCGTCTTAGTTACCCTCAACAACCTGTAGCCTCACTTCGTACCTCAATTGCTCCGTACACCCTCCAATCGATGGCCGACAATCCGCCTCTTCTCGACCTGCCAGTCGAGATCCTCCTACTTATCTTCCCATACCTTGACGCCAACTCATTCCTCTCTCTTACCTCCTCTTGCAAATCTCTCCACCAGCCCGAGTTCCTCCACGAAGCCACCTTCTGGTCGACCATCGTGCGATCCACTTTCCGAGTACCAAATCAGCCTGTCGTCCAAAACGATGGCGAAAGATGGCAAAAGCTTTATAAGCGCATGCTCATGCAGAGCCGCGTGATGACCTGGGGCGACAACCAGAAAGCCTGTCTGGGTCACAGCTACAGCAGTCCTGCCATCGGCTTCAGAATAAGAGGCGGTCCACACCGAGGCCATGCACGAGCAATTCGGCAGAAACACATCAGTTGGCCTCAAAAGATGGAGAATACCGAGAGCCTTGGTGTCGTATCAGATCTTCAATGCGGAGGCTGGAGCACAAGTCTACTCACGAGCAAGGGCGCTATCTACACCGTCGGAGTCATGGACGGGCTACAATTCAGTCACCCTCGTGCGCCAGGTATGCAACAAGCAAAGATGGAACCGACACCTCTGCGCTTTCCACCCGGTTTTGCGCAACCTTTTGAACGATACGATGTGGCGACTGCAATCAAGCAATTCAGCAGCGGCAGAGGGCATGTGCTAGGGTTGAGTGACAGTGGACGAATTTGGACCTGGCAGAACATTGACGACGCAGCCTTGCATGTCAAGTTCGTCCAACACGATACCGTCGAGGGCGAACGTGAGCGCGGCCGCGGCGTGGTCCACAAGGTCGTCGCAGGCTGGAACAAGAGTGCTGCACTGATCGAGGGCAGTGGCATCGTCATGTGGGAGCCTTTGAAGCGTGAGAACGACGAGACTGTAACCGAAGACGCAGCACTAGTGCTGGAGAGTGCAGTGGTGCCAAAGTCAGGCTACCGAACTATCAAATCTGGCAGGAATCAGACCACCGAAGAAGAGCATCTAGCAGGTACGGTCGGCGAAGTCTTGAACTTCATCGTTCTCGAACATGTTGTCCTGTTCAATACCACACTGGGCAAAGTATTCGTTTCTCGGATCCACTGGGATGGAGATGAGCAACGAATGGGCGAGTCGATCGAGCTGAATCTGACAGAACCCTCCGACACTGACGATGCCTTCGCCACAGACTTGCAAGGCTCTTTCCGCAACTTTGCAGTATTCACAAGATCGGGCGCCGTACTTACATGCCACCAAGACCGTCTCAACGGCATTCTGGAAGGATTCACACAAGATGAGTCTGGAACACTATTTACTCGCATCCCAGCATTGCAAAACAAGAACGTTATCAGCGTCGCATTCGGCGACTACCACTTCCACGCTCTGCATTCTCCTGGCTATATCACCAGCTACGGCAACGAACCTCAAGCCTGTGGTGCTCTGGGGCTTGGAGGTCATGGCGATCCAGAAGGCAGGCTTCGAGGCATCAGATACTCCGGCATGGGCGGAGATGGCCGTCTTGTACCACACGCCTACACTGAAGGTCGGCGGATCTGGTTCGAAGAAGAAAAACGTCAATGGATCAAGTTCCTCACTTCTGGCGGCGCTGACCCCGAGGAAGCTGCTGAACGTGTACGCATGGCTATAGGAAGTCCCGACCTTGCTGGCCAAGGCGAAGTAAGCGAATGGGTCGAACAGCAAGGCCGAGCCTGGGAGGAGAAGTACGGTCTACAAGACCAGGACGAGGATGGCTTGGGCGCATACTTTGCTCTGTCGGTTACAGCAGCCGGCTGGCACTCTGGTGCGCTGGTGCTCGTAAATGAAGAGCTTGCGCAAAAGATCTCAACAGCATGCGAGATCCCCGACCCGAAAGCAGAAGCACCGGCGCCTGCACCTGTCGACGACGAAGAAGTAAACAAGGTGAGCACGCAACCTTCTCCTTCTTCTTCTTCTTCTTCTTCTTCCCTCCTCTCTACTCTTGTAGACTACGGCCACTGGTTCCTCGGCGTGGGACCGTACAGCGCATCATCACCGTCGTCTAACACTTGGCAGTCAAACTCTACCCAGCCGGCAGGCGTTGAGCCGAGGCGTATACCCGAGCCTACAGACTACGGTGCATCACCGCGGGAAGGAAAGCTGTATTCTTGGGCAGGCGATCACTTTCCTCGTCTGAAGCTGCGTGATGGGAGGGAGATGCCCGGAACTGTAGAATTTGATGGGTGGAGGTACGGACGGCCGGAATGGGATCTGGATTTCACTTTGTGAGCGATTCTGTAGCGTGAAGGGCATTACTCGAGGCTCGTTGATTGAAAAGCAAGTGTAGTGAATTATGGGCGTGTTAATCGCTACAACGTTGCTGGCGCGGGTTTCGCGCTTTTCGCAGTTTCACAGTCGGCATGCATCGCCGTCATGCGAGTACGTACCAGTGTATACATTCAACAATGAATCAGCACAGGGGGCTTGACCTTTGAGATGGAGTTAGGTTGAAAAGAGAATATTACATTCCACGCATCATGAAGAAGTGGTAGTAGGTATAGTTAAAAAGAGTTAAGTGTAGCTGCCCAATAAACGCCTCCTGTTAAAACAAAGGGGGAATCAGTCCTGCTTCGATCTTTCGCCAAGTGGTGATAAAACACAATATCCGATGCCTCCATAATCAACGCCGTCAGTCGCCAAAAACAAGTTATGCCAGCACGATCCGCACAGCAGCAGGTTCAAGCGTCGTACGCAGCCGCAATGCCAGGCGCAGGGCCCTCCAGATCAACTCTCTCGACTCTCGAGCGGATCTCCCTGCTTTCTCTGGTTAAGTTACCGAAGAATTTCCTCGCTACCTCACTCTCGTTCTGCACTTTGGTGGTTTCCTTGCGTTGCTCCTGCAAGTTCTCCACGTTACGCTGCAGGCCTTCGCGCAGCTTGTCGGCGGGATATTTGAGCGCGCGGCGGACTTCGGTCGAGATACGCGTGGCGTTGGAGTGGGTGTAGTCGATGGCGGCGAGCTGTGCTGAGAGCTTGGCCGACAGGCGACGTGGGAGGGAGTGTGGGATTTGGGAAAGGGTGTAGCTGACACCAAGGATCGCTGTGAGAGGAGTGTTAGTGCAGTTTCTCGTGCGATCTGGGTAGCTGTGAACTTACCAGTAAGAAGGAGGCCAGGAATGATAAGCTTGCGCATGTTGTTGGAGCCCACTATCTTGGTCGCGGTCAAGGCGCCATCCAGCCAGCCAACACCGCCAACCATTCTTGTGCCCACCACACCAGCAACAGTGACTGCCATGCTGGTTGATGCCACCTTCTCCTGTCTCTCCCAAATGCTGGTAAAGTCAAAGAAGTCCAGAAGCTCGGCCTCGAAGTCCACCTGTCTCACAAGCGCGTCTCGCTTGCTTCTGAACATCTTCTCGGATCTGAAAGTCAAGTCTGTGTATGAATCGCCGAGATGAAGTATTCCGAGCTGCTTAATGCCAGAGACACCTTGCACAGTCTTCTCCCTTCCGCGTGCTTCACACCATCTGACGGTCTCAGTAATGTGGTTCAGCATGGCGACCTTCAAGTCGTCGGCGTAGTTGTATGCACCAAAGATGCCTGGATACTCGACGCCGAGATCATTCTCAGCGACATGGGCAATGGATGAGTTGAGTGTGCCGCGAGTAAGATCGTATACCTCCTGGCCAGTGGTCTCGATTTGGGTGGCAACATCTTCGTCTGCTTGGGAGCGTGCTTTCTTGGACTTCTCAAAGATAGGCTCGAGGTCTTGCAGCTCTTTCGTGACACGATCGTACTCGTTCTGTGCGACATCTTTGTTGACGCTAGCGAGAGTGCCCAGATCTCCAAGGACGTTCATCAGGTATGTCTTCGCTGGCGCAAGCTTTGATCGGGCCCTCTTCTCTAACACGAAACGTCGTAATGATGCTTCCAGTTCATCGAAATCTTGTTGTTGCTCCTTCTGTTTGCCTTTGCCCTTTCCTTTTGGTGGTGAGCCCGGCTCGCCGTGCTTGCCAGAATCGGAGTCGTCGCCATCGTCGCCATCAGGTTGTCTGCCGTTGCTGTCTGAGAAGCCGCCAGAACCGCTGCCACCTGAGCCGCCCGGACCAGGGCCTCCTCCAGGCATGACCGGAATCGCGTTACTTGACACGAAGTGCACAAGCTCGGATGACTCTTTAAATGTCGCTGGGCTCAGGTGGGCAACTTGCTTGAGAATCATCTCCTGGCAGCGCTTCTGGTCACGAATCTGATCGAAGCCATTCACGACCATGAACATGTACGCCTTCTCGCGGGCGGCATTGAAAATGAACTCCTTTGCAGACAGGGTGAAGTGGTTCGCAGCAGAAACGACGAACACAACGACATCAATCTCTTCCTGCCTGGCGAAGACAGCGGTAGTCTTGAGAGAGTCGTTATTCAGTCCAGGCGCGTCAATCAGAGCAATATCCACAACGCCGTTGTTGAGTAATGACTGGTCGACTGGCCGGATGTCTCTGATATAGACCTTACACTGTGACCATCGGTCGCCGTCAATGACAATTTCCTCAAGATGTTTGAGTGGGTAGACCTGGTATGTGCTCTCGTCGTTGCGGTTGTAGACAAAGCCGTGCGGAATTGCGTGCACTTCCTCCACTCCAGTGTTCTCACGTGCGTCCAAGACTTCGCAGAAAATGCTTGTACACGGCTGTTGGTCTTCCGGCAGAATCTTCCGGCGAAGGAGAGCGTTGCAGAAAGTAGACTTTCCAGCATTGAGATCTCCTGTAACCAAAACCTTGCTTGACGTGTCCTCGATGCGTTCGCGGAGGGAGAAGAGATGGCGAATGCTGTTGTTGATCTGATTGTCCAAGAGTGAAGCAACTGACGACTTTTCCAGCGAGTGTACAATCTCCGTTTGTGGTAGGCCCTCCATCTTGAGCTCGATCTTCAGCACCGAGAATTCCTGCGCGAGCTGAGGTGTCACCAGGCGAGGCTCGACTTTTGCTTCCTTCCTAGCAGCATCGCTGCTGGCCTCAGGAGAGTGCGACTCTCCCAGCGACGTGTTTGCTCTTCTTATCATGCCCGGTCGGAATCTCTCCTCAGTAACTCGAGCGCGATCATCAACGCCTCGCTGGTCGTCCATAGTCGACTGTGTGTGGTGCAATCCTGGCCTAGCAGTCTGTTGCTCAGGTTGTGTGGCGGCCTGGCTTTGTACCATAGGATAATGCGCCGGCCATTTCGCGTTGATGTCCTGTAGCTTCTTCATCGTTTCCACCGTCTGGTTGATCGCGCGCCCCAGAGCAGTGCGATTCTGGTTGTAGAACAGCTGGTGAACATGGCTTGCGAGCGCTTTCCTTTCGTGCTCAGAGGACACTCCCTGGCCGACGGGCGTGTGTGCTGGTGTGAAACGATCTTGCGATGGTCCCGGATGCCACGCATTCGCCGAGTTTTCGTCGCCCATCATGCTGCCGCCGTATCCAGAGTCTTCGTCAAGTATTGCCTGCAATCTTGCCGCGCTCTCGGATGTTGAGCCAGATCCCACGGTCATGTACTGAGGTCTGCCGCCGCCGCCACGCTGGTTGCTGGCAGAAGAACTGCTCGCGCCCGGGTTCGCGTAAGCGCTGTCGAAAGGATTGTCGGAACTCATCGTGGTGTTTGAATCGAGAGTCTTATTTCATCGTATGCAAAAGGAGTGAAGATGGACACAATAGTGCATAGGTGTAGAGCAGAGTAGAATGATGGACTTTTGACATGCTTGCATCACCTCCAGTCCCGGCTTCTGGCGTGGCGTACGGCACCTGCCGAACTGCCCCAACTTGTGACGCTAACGCATAGGCCCACCATTGTGATGCCTCGCTTCACCAGACTAAACAACATTGAAGAAGGAAGCACTGCGAGCTTGACACTTCTCTACCTGTTCCGATTGTTGTCGCGAACACCTGTTGCTTGAGCCAAAAGAACTGCTAGCATCCCATTTCAGGCGGTTGCTGTCGAGCGACACAGCCAGCAATCATGAACGTATGCGACACATGTTATTCTGGACACATGTGACATCTAGGCACTAACAAACCACAGATCGTAGAATGGGCCTTCGGTAAGCGCATGACGCCCGCCGAGCGTCTGCGCAAGCATCAGCGCGCACTCGAGAAGACGCAGCGCGAGCTCGACCGTGAAAGGACCAAGCTGGAAAACCAGGAAAAGAAGCTCGTGCAAGAGATTAAGAAGAATGCAAAGAACGGACAAATGGGCGCAGTCAAGGTCCAGGCGAAGGATCTCGTGCGCACGCGACGCTACATTCAGAAGTTCTACCAGATGCGCACCCAGCTTCAGGCCATCAGCTTGCGGATCCAGACAGTACGCAGCAACGAGCAGATGATGCAGAGCATGAAGGGCGCGACGAAGCTGTTGGGAAGCATGAACAAACAGATGAACCTGCCAGCGCTGCAGCGCATTGCGATGGAGTTCGAGAAGGAGAACGACATCATGGACCAGAGGCAGGAAATGATGGACGATGCGATTGATGATGTGACTGGACTGGAGGATGAGGAAGAAGGCGAGGAGGTCGTCAACCAGGTGTTGGATGAAATAGGAATTGATCTTGGGCAAGCAGTAAGTTTCATGAAGCAGGGAAGATCATATAGACGTGCTAACAGTAGACACAGCTCGGCGAGACGCCGCAGGGGTTGCAGAGCCAAAGCGTTCAAGAAGGCAGAGTCGCACAGGCTGTTGGTGGTGGTGGTGGTGGCGGCGGAGGTGCTGATGACGACCTCCAGGCGCGGCTTGACAGCCTACGAAGATGAGATAATTATTATGAGAGATGAGCATGCATGTCGTATACCCGTATGGAAAATTACAAACACGCTTCACGAAGTAGCCTTGGTGTTCGACGACATGCGTCGTTCGTCGTGATCTTTCAGACACCATCGAGGGATGATAATAGGCAAAGAGAAAGCGTCCGCGTTACCCTGTTACCGTAGAAAAGATGTATTGCATAGGTCACGGGATATGATAGCTGGCAATATCATAGAATGTGTTTATTGCCCTGACGGCAACGCTGCTGGATAACTCATTGTGGGGGAAGATAGATAGCATTGACGCTGAAAGCCCTGTGCCACACTACTGACACATGCTGTTGTGAAACGTGTGCACAGCGTTGACTTACAAGTCATGTGCATCTGTCTTAAATGCATGTGTATGTATGTATTTGTATGCATGTGTGTGTACCTACATGTATCCATTCTGGTCCTCTCTCTGTACGTGCTCTACGTCATAGCTCTGGATGGCGCACTTGCTTGCAGCAGAGGAGGTGGGGCAGGGCAGGAGTGGTGGTGGTCTGTCTTCAACGACCATCAGGGACCTCCAACCTGCACGCGCAATCCGACGCAGCAGCACAGTGACGCTCTCGATCTAACACCGCCTCGACCTCACTTCACTTCTACTCTATTCTCACGTGTCCGCCCAAGCTGCACCGCTGCTGCCTGCCACCTGTCTACCCCTCAGGCAGCAACGACCTCGGCGAACCGGAAGCGTGACGCACCGAGTCCCAAACCCAGTATTTGGGCGTGCCGTGCACTTCTCCGCCGCCCACCTGCATCGACTGGATTAGAGCTCAATCGCAATCCAGACTGCTGTTCCTCACAAACATCGCCTTTGTCAACCTCAATCCGTAAGTTTGTTCTTTTGTCCCAGCGCCTTTCAGCGGCTACCAAGCGACAACGTCATTCGTCCTTGCGCCCACAGCTATATTAACCGCATGCTTCAAGCAGCGCGCTAACGCGTCAATCCTGTCCAGACCCATACCCACCCTAGGCTACCCTCATAACACAAGCTCTACTATCGCCTTATTTCTAAAATAGTGAAGAAGACCTACGAACTTGATCTGCACCTATTCGGCCCGCCCTTATCTCCGACCTCAATATATGAGCGCGCCCGCTACAGGAACCCCCAGCAATCTGTCTGGCAAGCCACGGAGAAGCATCTCTGGACAAGGAGGATTATTCAGCAGAATGTTCGGAAATTCAAATGGAAACGGCAAGGAGACGAGCAATGACACCACCAGCAATGCCAGGCAGTCCACACACAGCAGCAACGACGCCACTCCCAACCTGAACATTAATGCCACAAACGAGAGCAGAGGTTCGGTGCAAAATGACCTGCGCAGCCCCACGCGCAAGCCTGAAGAGCCTCCTGCCGCCGAGAAGAAACGAAGAAGTAGTGGTGTCGGTCGCGCGAGGGATCTGTTCAGCAGCGCGAAGCAGTCATTACATAACTTGGGCAGCTCGCCTGAGAACCGCTCATTTGGCGAGAAGCCGCAGACTTCCATGCAGAAATTGGGACGCGCTGATCCGGCGTTGAGTGTGCCGCAAGGTTCGTTCAATAACTCTGCTGGAGAGTCTGTGCCCAGCCCTAGGTCTACCTTCCGTGTCGGCGTGACAGAGGACAAAAACAAGAAGTGCAGACGTACAATGGAAGACACTCACGCCTACCTGTACAACTTCCTCAGTACCCCAGCTCCGGCGCTCAGCGGAAAGGACACCTCGTCGACCACATCTGGAACATCGCAAGGAAGCAATCAAAATGTGGTGGAAACAGACAATGGCTACTTTTCTATCTTCGATGGTCACGCGGGCAATTTTGCAGCTGACTGGTGTGGCAAGAAAGTGCATTTGTTGCTTGAAGACATCATTCGCAAGCACCCGAACACTCCTATACCGGAGCTCTTGGACATGACATTCACCACCGTGGATCAGCAGTTGGAGAAGCTGCCTCTCAAGAACAGTGGATGTACTGCTGTCACTGCTGTCTTGCGCTGGGAGGACAGAATTCCCAACCCACAGTCAGCCACCGGATCTACCGCGCTGGCACCCGCAGCGGCCGCCGCAGCAAAGTCAGAGGCGAGCGGTGACTCTGACGGTGCCCCAACACAAGCTACCGAGGCCAAACTTAAGCAGGCGGCTACACGTCAGCGTGTGTTGTACACCGCCAACGTTGGAGATGCACGAATTGTTCTGTGCAGAAACGGAAAGGCACTGCGGTTATCATACGACCACAAGGGTAGTGATGAGAATGAGGGCAAACGTATTGCAGGCGCAGGAGGCCTCATCCTAAACAATCGTGTCAATGGCGTTCTTGCCGTCACTAGAGCGCTCGGCGATGCGTACATGAAGGATCTGGTCACTGGTCATCCTTACACCACCGAGACGGTGATTCAGCCTGACATGGACGAGTTCCTGATTTTGGCATGCGATGGTGTAAGTAAATCCGGTTGGGAAATTGCGTGCGGAGAAACACAATACTAATCCTGTTTTAGCTCTGGGACGTCTGCTCTGATCAGGAGGCTGTCGACCTTATTCGCAACATTCAAGACCCTCAAGTCGCTTCCAAAGCGCTCGTCGATCACGCTCTCGCCCGTTTCAGCACTGACAACCTTTCGTGTATGGTTGTACGGTTCGACAACAAAGCTGTGCAGCAGACCGTAGACAAAGTCGTGGAGCCAATCGGCGTCGAGGGAGACCCTGCTACAAGAGCTGGTGGCATCACTGAATCGGAGGCCATTGTCCGCCAGCAAGAGAACAGACTCAACGCAACTGGCGAGAAGCTTGACAGTGTGCCAAGTCGTGAGCTGATGGAGGCCGATGAGGGCCCCGAAGCACCTGCGCCTGCTACAGTGCTCAAGCCTGAAGCTGCAGAGGCTGCTAGAAAGGACAGGGCTCCCCAGACTGGTAGCGAGGCCGCCAGCTAGAGGAGCATCGATAGGCGCATGGATACTATCTGGTTCTTGGCTCCTCAAAATGCGTGCATACGACTTTCGGCGGTTGACGGGGTGGCTCCAGTCCTTACTTTGTTTCATGAGGTGTTTCGCAAAAGTGGAGGTTGCTAACGAGCGACACCATGAGCATGGTTTTCCTGTTTTCCCTTCGACCTCTCGATTGTTTAAAAGGGGCATTCGTACTGGGCTGGCAATGCAGGTAGACGCGCGCGCTTGTAGTGCCAACGGCCATCGGAGATGGTGTTTGCCGAGTCGGGCTTGATGGCATGAGTTGCGCAATGAACGTTCCTAAAATTGACTTTTGGTACCTGTGCAAAGTGTCATCGTTTTACTTTGTTCGCGTGAAAACTGTAGTCTCTACTAATCTGACATGTACCCTTGCGCAGTCACGGACCATTGGATTGTTGAACTAAGATGTCCAATGACGCTGTGTGAGTTGGTGATATTTGGGGTAACCTGCGGGGCACGGCGATACGATAGGACAAACTGCTACTCCTCAACTCAACACTGCTCGTGCACACCAAACGCAGAACGGCCTGGTTGGCTGGTATCTTTGTCGCTCTCTCTTTCTCTCTCTCTCGCACACTGCACGTGCTCTTCTTTCCCTCTCTGTCCCTTTATCCGCATCCGCGACACAGCCAGCCTGATGCCCTCGCGGGTTCACGTCTCTTCTGATGGATGAATCCGTGCCCGCTGTGGAGAACGCTCAGGCTAGTGACGATACCACGGCAGTAGATGCTGCCTCTGCTTCCACCGCCGCAATCGCAAAGGCGGCTACCGAGGATAACGGCCACATGCAGCAAGACCAGCAAGACCATGGCGTAGGCGCTGGCGAGTGCGCGCCGTTCGCAGGCACTGCTGACGACGGCTCGCTGTTCACTGCTGCTGCTGCGACGACTACCACCGCCGCCGATACCGACAATACTGCTCCCTCGGGCCATGCGACTGGCGAACACAAGGAGCCTACACCACCGACCGACCTCGCTGCCAGCCCTCGCAGCGGTGCAACCGGTTTTGTCGCGCCGAGCTCGTATCTCCGCCCACTGGCTGCGACGCGCGACAGAGAGGGCCCTCACAGGACTAGGAACCAGCCGTTCACGGCGAGCGAGAGTGGCGCAAAGAGACCGATGCATCCTTTGGATAGAGAACAGCGGGAGGGTTTGGTAAGTGGCTTCAATTCTGCTGCTTCGGGAAATGCAAAACTGCAATACTACTGTGGATACATGCTTGCAAGAAAGCGCTGGCTGACCGTATACACAGCGCGCAATCAGAGCCTTTCTCAAGGTCCGCACGACCTACGATGTTCTGCCGCTGAGCTACCGATTGATTGTACTGGACACGGCGCTGCTGGTCAGGAAGAGTTTGAACATCCTTATACAATGCGGTAGGTTTGAAATACGGTCCAGGAATCGTGGAACAGCTCTTCTGACAATTGACCAGGCATTGTGTCTGCACCCTTGTGGGACTCAAAGACCTCTACCTACGCCGGCCTCCTCACAACTTCCGACTACCTCAACGTCGTACAATACTATTGGCAGAATCCTGATGCCCTCGCGCAAATTGATCAGTTCAAATTGAACAGCCTCCGCGATATTGAGCGTGCACTCGGAGTTACTCCCATCGAGACGGTGTCAATTCACCCACTCAAAACACTCTACGAAGCCTGCAGGCGTATGCTCGAGTCGCGTGCTCGACGCATCCCACTCGTCGATATTGACGATGAGACGCAACGCGAGATGGTCGTCAGCGTGCTTACCCAATATCGCATCCTCAAGTTCGTGTCGGTCAACGTCAAGGAGACGCAGATGCTGCGCAAGCCTCTGCGTGATCTGCACATCGGCTCTTACGAGAACTTGTCATATGCACACATGGATTCGTCGGTGATTGAGGTCATCCAGGCACTTGTTAAGCGCAGCATCTCATGTGTGCCGATCCTGGACAAAGATGGCATGGTCTTGAACGTCTTCGAGGCTGTGGACGTCATAGCGCTCATTAAGGGTGGCGACTACGACAATCTGCAGTTGACAGTCGGCAAGGCGCTGGAGAAGAGGTCTGATGTTCGTATCTGCCATCTTCCCAAGAAACACATTTTGAGTATGCCTACTGACTCTACCTTCTCAGGACTTCCCCGGCATATACACCTGCACGCTCAACGACCGCCTCGACACCATCTTCGACACAATTCGCAAATCACGCGTGCACCGCCTTATCGTGATCGACGAACGCAGCCACCTCGTAGGTGTGCTCTCACTCAGCGACATCCTCGACTACACGCTCAACAGCCCGCTCGAGGAATGATGCAGCGAAGAGATTTCCCACGCCGATGGAGGAAATCGGCGAACCCAACCCCTGGCGGTCAGGGGGCGTGGATGATGAATCGAACGATAGATACCCAGCAACGGCATGGCATGGACACATATGGCGTTTCGTTGTATGAATATGATAGATAGACAAAGAAAGAGAGATCTGCAAGAGATTGAGGTCTTGGAAGTTAACTACGCTCGTAAGAGAACCGACTAGATTTGAATTGTCTCTTGCGGCCATCGTGTGATCTTCAGATTCTGGGTCTTTCAATATCTTGCACCCAAAAGGTTCGCTTGTCGTCCGTGGAGACCGTTTCCGTGCCGGTAACCTATATGTATAGTTGCTGAGTCAATTTGTTCATACAACAGCTCGGTGGCAAGGCTAGTTCGGACACCATGATTTATGATAGTTACACGCTAGCCGAAAAGATGCCCAGAGAGCATCGAAGTTTCTCAGCGGCTATGGCGGGGATCAATCATTCTGCAGTGAAGTGGCGTCACCTCCAGCCACAACTTTCGCGGTGCGGATTTCGTAAGCCAGCAACATGAGGAAGGCACGAAGGTGTAGCATGTAAGCTTAATTCAACGTCACCGTTATCGCTAACCTCACTTCGTCACCTCTTACACTGTTTTTGATCAATCTTCCTATATTCATCACTTCACAGAAATACTTCCGAGTCCTACTTTTTGCTTGGGGGTCGCGAGTGCGCAACAACCCTAACCCTAATCATTGCTGATATCCCACACGCAGTAAATGCATACACACTTGCACAAGCATGCAGTCGGACTGGGACAGACCCTTCCAGTCGATACATGTGTTTCAGTATATGGAGTTATGATGTGAGCGCCTGTATGCTCGAATAGAACGGGATCTCCAATTGTATTGCGTTTTAGGGGGTCTGCAGCCTATGCGCGTGAATGCGCGCACAGCTCAGATCATCTCGCTTGCTATCTCTCAGTGGTGATTCAAGTCGTTGTTGAATCTTAGTCCAACAGTACTTGCACACAAGGCCACGAGATACACACAAAACTCCAACTGTATCTCTTTCACTGTACGTGCGCAGTGACTGTAGCTTGTGGCTGTTGTCTGAACAGCTTCCTGCAAATCTGGTGTACTCAATACAAATACATATCGAATACCGCACGGGTATCGACTGCACGAACTGTATTCCATCGAATGGATGCATTGGATGTGCGAACACAAGACTCGTCAATGTTGCCGAAACACTGGATTTGGTGAGCATGTCGGCGAAAGGATCTTTGAGCCATACGATATCTTGAGTATGTGTCAAGTAAGTGGTTGTTCATCGATCCAAACGTATAAACGATATTACTTCTTGACTGACACGTGCATGTTCATTGTTTGGGTGGCCAGTTTGGAATCTTGCAGCAATATGATGCGTTTTGTCGTCGGCGTTGACGCACACATCACGTTCGCCGTGCCCCCGTGCAGTCGGGAGATGCATCTGACCTGATTATTCCCACTGTGTTGAAACATTCATTGTCAAAGACTATACATGTCAGACGGTGAGATGGGAAGCAGTAGAGGAGAGGGTTGAAATCGAGTTGACAAGACAGTTCGCGGGATTTAACCACCATCGGTCAATGATCTCATTGAATCAACTTGCCACTTTGCGACCGCAAGATTTCATGTTCAGGTATAGCTTCAAAATGGAGTGCCTCAGGACTTCTTTACGGCGGAGGCGGCCTTCCTGAGCCGACATCCTCGATCGCCTCTGGCTTCATCCGAGTTGGGTTTTTCGTCGGCGGTTGCTCCCGCGCCCTCCACCCGTCACTGTGATCTCACGATTTCCCACTGTTGCCTCTTGCTCACAACCTTCTCGTCGCCCTCTGTGCTATTGACAACTCGTCGTCCTTGGAATCTACTCGTCACACTCATTCACTGGGACACTTGTGCCGCTTCAAAACTTCGATTCGAGAGGACAACGATGGACATTCGATCGTGTCGATGTTCTGATATCACCTTGATCGTGCGCTGCGGTCGCAATTTGTGATTTCAACGCGACATGCACGGCGCCGGTCGCCCTCGACCACCTTCTGGAGTCTCTGGAACTGGAACCATAGCGAACTTGGAGAAGGAACGTCAACTATTCACGAACACTGAATTTATTTAATACTGGGTGCCTGCCATGCAGCTATAGAGGGTGCGTGGTGATGGTGGAAGACCACGCCACAGCCAGGTGTGGTGGTTGCGACTTGAGGAGCCCTGAAGCCCAACAGCCCCAAGACCACCACGACCACCACTACAATTCGGCTGCGACAAGAACATCATAATACAACAAGGTCACCAGCATGTTGTCGCCCGTACCTATGGCCTGGAACGACATCTCGCCAACACTGGGGCGATCGTCTCACACATTTCGGAGACCGGACCTTGGGGGGTGCGGTCCATCATGGCCTCACGTCCCATGTACAGCATGACATTTACAAGCCTACAACAGCTTGGAATCTAATATCTGGAAGCCACCGTCTCTCATACTTTTTGGGCCCGCGCTTTCGGACCTTGCATTTTGCCACTCGAAATGACTCGGGGCTCATCAACAGGCCTTCAGCCTTTACAGCGTGTTCTCACACCGCTGTGTATGTTGAGACGCGAGATCATTATCGACCCGAATACCAGACAAGAACTCGAAAATTGATCATTCCAAATTTCGTTCCGCCATTACTCGGGGAACCGGGCTTCGCCCTCTTCACCTGGCCCAGGCTCAAGGCCTCGCCACCTACAAGGCCCAAAGCCTCCATTCATGAAAGGATCTAGGCTTTCAGATACGCACTAGCCTAGCAGCCATTGTGCCCTTCATCAGCGCCACAATCAGCTTGCAAATTACTTTGCTGCCGGTCTCATGGATGGGACAGATATCTAGCGAAATGATCCTCGATCATAATTGCCAGAGCCCTGTAAAAAATCTAGACTCTTCCGTGAAAGTTTCAGGCGGAATATCGAGGGTTGACAGTGCTTCTACTCACTGGCTACCATCATGCGATCGACTTGTCGACCACAACACCCATACCACACAATGCGAGATGAACTTGAGAACTTATACGACCTCTGTTGCTAAGGATAATAAGGAAAACGCCTCACTGTGCTCAACGTACTTTGTTTGAACGCCACCGGTCTGCCCTCCGAAAACAAACGCCGACGCTAAGAAAAAGACACCCTCTCGATAACAACGCCTCTCGTACAGCTGCAGATATGCAGCGCCGTATCATCATCAGCCGAACGAACCCGATCAAGGACGTTGGTGTACATGGAAGCACGATTGCTCTTGCCATGCTGTTACTGGACCCAAAACGCCATCCATGCGACCATGTTTTCGAAGCATCAACCTTGCGAGAAAGGCTGACCGCCATACCCTGTTTGCATGTAATCGCCAAGGTATGGCGAATTTTCCTGGCTTTGCATTCCGCCCATATCATCTGGTGTTGTCACCGACGCAAAGGCGAAGTTCGAGGGACTGTTGAAGTTTGAGTGGGACGGCATGCGTCCCATCTCTCCCAAGCTAGGCGGCGAGCGCATGTACGAGAAGGAACTGCCCATACCACCGAAGCCCATGCTGGGTGACGGGGCTTCCGCGCCTAGAGCAACTCTCTTTGCTTGGTTGATGTTGTACCTCGAGATCTGGCAGTTACAGTCCTGGTGGTTCAACGCATGAGTCCGCAAACCCGTGAGCTCGCCGCGAAGATCTTGCACTTGTTTCTTCAACGATGAGTTCATGGCGCTGAGCTTGCGGTGCTTCACCTCGATATCTTCGATGTTCTCCTTCTTCTTCGCACGACATTTCGCAGCTGCGAGCCTGTTCTTCTCCCGGTACTTCTCTTTCTTGTCGCCAGGCTCGCCCTCTGCATCGTCGCTTTCTACTGGAATACTGGTTTCACTATCCTTGCGCATCTTCTTCGCTTTCGCATGTCGTTGGTTGGCTGCATTGCGGGCGCGCTCCGACTTATCTGACTTGGCTCTTTGAGCGGCCTCCGCCACCACGGCTTCTGCGGTCGCGTCTTTCGCCCCTCCAATCTCGTTCATACTGTCGTCTGGAGGCGTGATCTGGCCAAATTGCTGGCTTGTGGTCCTTCGGTTCTGCACTATCTGTTGCATGGAGTTCGCCTCCGGGAAAGCACTGGCAAAGTTGCCACCATGTGCGGCCTGTCCTTGCCAAACATGAACAGGGTCTAATTGCTGCCCGAAGGCGCCCGTGCTCTGTGGGAACTGGTTTGCGCTATTGTTGAAGGAGAAATCCGGCTCGATACTAGATTGATGGGTTAGCAAATGACCTGGTGGCCGAGAGTCGAGGACACTCAGGCTTACCTGGTCCCATTCACTGGGTTGAAGAATGTCTGTTGGTTCTGATTAGGCGCGTTGGGTGAGCCCATTGATGGCTGCAAAGGTCGGGGCTCCTCGTGTGAGTCTGCGAAGTTGAAGCTCGGCTGTGGCTCAAACATCGGGTCGTGGAGCGTTTGCGCAAGGGCGTCGTCAGAATGCGCGCTGTGAGGCGAGAAGTGGTCGTCCATATCTGCAAGGGCACAGGAGTCGTCCTGAACCGTCTGGGATGCACTGGAGGTACTGGATAATGGGAGCAGAGGACCGCTGCCGCGTGTAGACGACTGGTGCGCGGTAAGTGCGTGATTTGTGTGAATGCCGCCGTCTACTGGAGTTTGACTGGGCACAGTGTTGGCCTGGTATGACGCTGTAGGTGTTGGGATCCCACAGAAGGGCGTTGATGTGGTTGACGACGTGCCTGATGCGTTTGCGCGAATGTGAGGATCTGTTGCACTTTCTTCGAAGGTGGCGAATTGCTCTCGGAGTTGGATCGCGGGGGCTTCGAAGGACGAACCTCCAATGAGCGGTCACTATCGCTGAATTTGGCCTGGTACAAGGGCGTTTTCTAACGTCAAGAACAGGCGCAACAATGTGATGAGAGCGCAGAGTAGTGAACAGATTGTAAGTCCAGTAGAAATCGCCAAAGGAAGGGTATATCCACTGCGTGATGCGCAGAATGATGGTTCTGCTTCGTGAACCTTCAACAATCATCCTTCCTTGCCACCCACGCACGTCGCCCAGCACTTCCCCCAGTTCTTCCCACGTCACAACAGACTGGCCGCCGCTGTACCCACTCGTGCAAGGGCTGAGCTCCACCGAAAAAGGCGGCTCTGGCGAGTGGAGGTTTCGCGGAAGAAGCGCATGGGAGCCGAACATGCCATTCGTTCGTCCTGTTGCCGCTCGGGCGTCGGCAGCTCGAGGGCCGGAACCGATCGCATCGAAACAGCGATCCTGGTGCAGGCGTCCAAAGAAGAAGTGCTTGTGTAGCATCCCTGTCTGATGACCACGTTCGACGGAGACAGCTGCGACCACAATCGCCCGATTCGAGACACTGTTACGGAAGGGTCTCCGTCTCCGACCAGACAGAGCTCATAGCCACACAGAGCCACACGAGCTTAAGCACGCGCAACGGCCGTGCAGTCACTTCACGTGGTTGAAATTGACTGCACTTGGCTTCATGATCCTAAACATCTCTCATACTTCTACAGACACATCAACTTGTTTGTATCTTTGGGAAAGCAGCCATCGTCGCGTGCAAGCTAGCATCACACAATCCCACGCATCGATCGATTCGATTGGATCGGACGATCGCGGCAGCGAGCCACTGCAAAATTTCTGGCGAGCACGCACGTGAGAGCGCTGCTGGTGTGTGTCGCTGTCCGTGGTCAGCCTTTCTGATGAAGAAGGTCCAGGAGTATTCTCGCTCTAAGGTCGCCTGACCCTGGATAAGCTCTTCGACTGCTCCCTTCTCCAGAAGTCAAGCGGGCGCACTTAACCCCGTGGTGCTGATGCACCCAGACCTGTTTTATTCTCCCCTCCGCTGCCAATTGCCTCCATCTGGGCGCTTTCAGCGCCGCTCAGAGAGCAGCTGAGGATAAGATCTACACAGGCTGCTTCAGGGAGTGTCACTGCTGCATGTTGACTGGTCTGTCACGCCCCGCTCGGCATCCCCTGCGAAAATTCGTAGATGGCTTGCAAGGGCTGGAACCCACCACATGCTCGCTAGAAAGGCAAAGCGCGTGAAAGCTTACATGACAGAGTCGCTCTGCGGGTGTTAAGCTGTACACAGCAGAAGGTTCTGGTCATTTCCAGGCATTGACGAAGCGATCTTGCCTATCTTGTCGCAACATGAGCCGTGACTTTCAGGTGGTGGCAGCGGTCCCTAAGCAAAAAGTGACCGATACGCTATGCCGCCTACTTTGGTTTGGAGAGAAATTGAATGCTACGAAGAGACAGGCGTATGCAAACCTGTGGAGCAGCATCATGTCTCTCGTTTATCGTACCCCAGCCTCCGGCACTCGGTAAGGCTTGCGTTTTTTGCGAAAGCGTCCCGCTCCAAGGCACCGTGCGCGACGGCGCAGGCGCCGGAGCCGATGCACAATTTCCAAGAATGCCATGTTGGTCAGCGAGGCCACCCCCTGCTGGCGGCGCTCGCGGCACTGTTGATCCAGACAGCTTTCGCCCGTTTGGGCAAACGCGATTCTGAACCAACACGTCAGCCCTGCCCTCACCACCGTGACAGCGACAGGTCGAGTCACGACGACTAGTGTATTGGGGCAACGCCATGTCTTGACTTCGTGCGTGTGCTCGCGACCATAACAGAGACAACGACACACCGAAGATCACACTGGCTTGGCTGTTGACCTCGGGCGTCCCGTATACCTATCTTTCACTCTTCATTGACTCCATCGGACGCACGAAGTCCTGTACGGTCATCTGGACTACACTTCACAATCAAGGTGAAGCTGAAACTGAAGGTGCACAACGCATTACAAGAATACTGCTCATTATGATATCACTCCTACTAACGGCGCAGCCGGACTACCACGTCTGCTCATTTCTGTCTTCGCATGCCCAGGCTAGCTTGCGCATCATACTTCCCAAAACGAAACACGACGCTCGCAGTCTCTTTCTGAAGGAGTGCCTGTCAAAGGGATATTCTTCTTCATCGAGCGATCTAGAGTATAAGGTGCGATCACTTGGTATCATTAGGGAACGGCTCCGGATCCTTCGTCTCGGTCTTGATTCCATGCTCGCATGCTCGGAGTCCTGCTTCCGCGGCATTTGATTCGGTCGTGGCCTTTGCGTTCGCTGCTGCAAGTCAGGATCACTATGAGCGCTCAACGCCTTAGTCTATGCGCACTAGATACTTCCGACTGCAGGCGTTGACAGCGAGCGGCTTGCTGTTTCTGTCGAGAGTCCCACTTCACGCGCCGGAGGAAGAGAGCAGAGCAGGATCGATGATGCCCAAGCCGATGCCGTCGCCGTGATCCAGCTGTGAAGACCAGGCCGGTGCAGTGGTGAAATTCGGCCCGTCTTGCGCGAAGTTGGTGACTGAGGGCACGTGGAATGCTCCGTTACGCAGGAGGATCTCATGATTCATGGCATCTCCTTCGCTCGGGGTGAATATCATCGTGCAGACCTGGCATTCGCAGAAGCGAGTATTGGGAGCCATGTGGATGCCGTGCATATGCATGAAGATGTCCTCTTCAGTGGCGGAGGCATATCCGCATTCATCGCACGCGAAAGTGAGACTACGGCTGTGCTGCACGCCAGAGACATCCATGTCAGATGATTCTGCGTCGAAGTGGAATTGATCGTCGGACATTTCGACATCGCCTGAGAGAGTACCCATCTCGAAGTTTGCCTGTGTGAGCATTGCCCCCGTCTCAGCGAATTCGTCATGCTTAATAGCTTGAGATTGGTTTGTTCGTCGAGGCACGCCGGAATTACTGGTGCTCGAGCTCGACACTACTGTCGGAGACAGGGTGCCAACGAAATGCACTTGTCTCATATGCCTATTCAACCCATACCGCCGGGAGAAGGCGGAATGGACACCTTCAGCTGCACAGGCGTCACAAACATAGGGCTTCTCGCCGGTGTGCGCCTCGCGAATGTGCTGTTGCACATTGTGCGGACAGTCGAAGAAGCGATCGCATCCTTGCCAAGTGCACGGATACTTCTTCTCCCGATTGCGGCGATTGTGAGGCGCGTTTGGTTCCGTCGCTGGGGCGAAAGAGGCGTTGAGCAGAGATGAAGCAAGATCGTAGCTCTGCGTCGTGGCTGTGTAAACGTTGTAAGACATGTTTGACGACTTGTCTGGCTGTTTTTGGAGATGCTGATGAACAATTGACCAGTATTTGCTGATCTGACTGCTTTTAGGGACCACAGTGTTACTACGGAAGGCGCTGAGCGCTCATGGGGTATATCTGCGCACCATGTCGACACCTCGACACTCGATTCATCGTTCACCAAGGTGTTGTGATTCACTTCGGTGATCTCTTTGTCTAAAGCTACAATGCATTGTTGCTGGATATCAACAAAGAAAAAAGCGATTTTCGCCGGCTTACAAAGACTTTGTCCACTGCGCCTGACACCACAACACCAGAGTCCACCGGGATATTCGTGCAGAGACCAGGTGGCCGTGTCACTTTGAAATGACGTCTTCCAATTACAACTCCTAAATCTATTGTAAAGTCTATCATTACGGAAAGCGTACCATCATCACATCTCGTGCGGGCAGACCTTCGCTTTCACATATTAATTGGCGCTTGACCATTGGCGATACCACTCTAAGCATCCAGCATTAGCCACGCTTGCTGAGGTCTTGACGTTCATACCGCAGAGGATCTGCTTCACGGCTCCCTCGATCCTGTAAGTGAAGGTCAGCAAACACGTTTCTCGGAAGCTCAACAGTGAAGAGAAAATCAAGTACTCACTTCTTGCCGTTGACAGTCACAGGTATCTCAGGACATTCGTCTACCACACCAGGCACGTGTCTTGCGCTGAGTTCCTTCCGGATTGTGCTCTTGATATCTCCCACCAGGCTTTCACCGAATTGCACGCCCTCTTTCATCTTCAAGAATAGCACAACCGTCTCGTCGGTGTCCGTCTCCCGCCGCCTCCCAATACACAGCGCATCTTCCACGCTGTCGGGGAAATGCTTCAGTAGAATGTTGTAGATCTCGGCAGACCCAAAACGGACGCCGCTTGGTTTGAGGATGCCATCACTGCGACCCAGCATGTACAAGCCACCAGTGCTAGGATTGAATCGTACGAAATCGCCGTGGTGCCAGACCGAAGGTCCGAAGAGCTCAAAGTAGCTGGAACGGTACTTGGCTTCGCCTGTCGGGCCCCAGAATGTCACAGGTTGGCAAGGGAAGGGCTTGACGCAGACGAGATCGCCTGGCTCCCCAGTGGAAGAGACATCCTTGCCAGTGTAGTCCCATGCTTGGACCGCCATGCCCAATCCTAGGACCTGGATTTCGCCTTCGTAGACGGGAGACAGAGGCGAAGGCGCACCGAAGAGGGAGATGATGTCCGTTCCGCCTGTGATAGAAGCGAGGTTGAGATCCGGGCCGAAAGCGCGGTAGACGTATGAGAAAGTTGAGGGTGCAAGGGGTGAGCCAGTTGAGTAGACTGCCTTCAGAATGGACATTGATAGCGCATCCTTGCCCTCCTTGGGTAAAAGTGATTTCTGTTCCAGGATCGAAAGGTATTTCGCTGAAGTGCCGAATTGCGTGATAGAGAGCTCATCGATAAGACGAGGCATGGCGATGTCATCTTTGACCGATTGACCGTCTTGTAAGTATTGGAATGGTGAGCCATCGTAGAGGATCAACGTGGCACCCGAAGCGAGTCCGGAGACCAGCCAATGCCACATCATCCAAGTACATGTTGTGAAGTAGAAGAGCCTGTCACCAGGTCGAATGTCGCCTTGGAGGATATGTTCCTTTTTGTGTTGCAGAAGCGTGCCAATGGCGCCGTGAACGATGCATTTGGGTGCTCCTGTCGTGCCAGAAGAGTACAGAATATACACAGGATGGTCCGCCGCAAGCTGCTCGAACGACAGCTCTTCATCCTGACCTGCGATGAACTCTTTATATGACACCACACCTCTTCCTTGTCCGCCAGTACCAACATCGACACCAACTCCATCAACGGTTTCGAACACCACCGTGCCTTTCAAGCTCTTCAGCTCCGCGGCCACTTCGCCGACCTTCTCCAAGACTCTGTGGACCTTTCCGTTGTAACACACTGCATTGTCAGCGAACAGAACAACGGGCTCGATCTGCACAAGCCTCTCCACTACCGCTGTTACTCCTGTGTCCGGGCTGACAGCCGTCCAAACCGCACCAAGGGCAGTAGCAGCCAACATGGCAACCAGAGCATTCGTGTGATTTCCAACATATCCAGCCACGCGATCCCCGACACCAACACCCAAAGCCTTCAAGCCACTCCTACACTTCCTGACCCTTTCTCTGAGCTCTTTCCACGTGACTTCCTCGCGTGTAGTCTCCGTGGCTGCAATGACCGCAATTCCCTGTTCTTCAACTTGGTCACCTTCAGGCAGCAGAGGGAAGAGCAAGTTCTCGGCGAAGTTCAGCCTTGCACCAGCGAACCATTCTGGTCGAGGAAACATTCTGCTCTCATTGTCGACGACCTTGTCGTAAGGCTTCGACACGCGAACGCCCACATTGTCCCATACAGCTGCCCAGAACGAGGACAGGTCGGTTATGCTCCAGTCGTAGAGGTCTTCATAGCTCTTGAAAGACTTGTTGTGGGACTTATTTATGGCTTGGATGAACGAATACAGACGTGTTGATTCGGGAGAGGAATGACGCCAGAGCTGTTTGGCGGTGTTGCCGTTGCTGGTGATTTCGGCCATTGTGGTGGAGGATAGACGGGTCGAGGGAGCGAGTACAGACAAGGAAAACGAGACGATTAGAGAGAGAGACTTAGCTGATCGAAACGTTTATGCAGGGCTCTCGACACCAACGCACGATTTCTCGCGTTGAGTTTCGGTCGATGGTTGTTTCAATGGCCGCCCACCTCAGCCGAGGCGATAATTGTTCAACATCCCCCACCCATCCGCCCTCTCGCCCCGGCTTAAGCTCGTGCTCGAGATAGACTACCTTTCGGCTTATCATTGTCCGGCTTCGGCAGGCGTCGTGACCACTGTGCCTTCGGACATCATGTCGGTATCTTACGCGAGGTCATCTAGCTATTTAATTTTTGAAGAGTCACATTGGACATGATTATAGCTAATACTGATCCACGGGCACAAGATGCCGAGAACGCCATACGCACAGGGGACGTTGCTTCTCTCAATACCTTACTCAAGACATACCCTGAGCTCTCATCTTGCTACATTGGAGATGCCACTGAAGCCCGTTCCCTACTGCATATTCTAGCAGACTGGCCAGGGAATCGTCTCAATAGCTGCGAAACAGCCAAGGCACTCATCACTGCTGGCGCAGACGTCAACGCACCATTCATAGGCAAGGCACATTCTGAGACGCCACGTCACTGGGCTGCCAGTAACAACGATGTCGCTCTGATAGACACTCTGCTTGACCATGGTGCCGACATCGATGCAGAGGGCGGTGTTATTGACAGAACAGCTCTCGCCGATGCTCGAGCCTTCCTCCAGCTCGAGGCTGCTCGTAGGCTAATTGCTCGTGGTGCATCTACGACCTTTCAAGACCTTGCAACGCTCGGCATCTTAGATCAGGTCAGGTCTCACTACAAGGAATCACGACCAGTAGAGCATGATACGGACTGCGCACTCTGGAATGCTTGCCATGGGGGACAATTGGCTACAGCGAAATTCTTGCACGAGATGGGAGGCAACCGCCACTTTGTACCACCGTGGGACGATGTCACACCATTGGGTGCAGCAGAACGGAGCAGCGCCACAGATGTTGTTGAGTGGCTTCGGGAACTTGAACCATCAAGCTGACGAGGCTTCCTTTGGGCCGTGGCTAGTAGCAGCCATGACGATTTTGATTTGGTGTCTCCGAAAAAAAGTCAAAGCAGATAGTTGGAATTATGACATGGAGGCCAAGTATGAAATGATACTCTTGGCTAAGCTTGGACATGCGCGTCTTATTCACTTAGCATGTAAACCCCCGAGCGAGCTTTGCAGTCTCCTGAGAAAGCACACGATCGAAAAGCGAATAAGGTCAGTGTCGAGGAAATGGGCACGTCCAGGACGATTCTTCCAAATCTTACTGTTCGATCTATGTATTCAATCATAGATGCATCCCACAAAAACAGTCTCGCTAGCATTATAGAATCATCACATGAACGGTCGCCAGAAATCGTGGCATCATCCATCAGAAGGACCCAGAACCACAGCAGCTGCGCTTGCTTCGAACCAGCGAAGCAGCAGTGCTTGAACCCCCGAGAGATTCTCAGTTGATTTTGGATTATTGTTGCTGTCGACGGGATGTTCAATTGTCCGTGCAGAAAGCTCACGAACCTTTAGCGGGCGCATGGGACACTCTGACATAGCTGTTTGTCCTGGAGACCTTGGGAAAGCGTGCTCGTGGGACCGCTTTCGGCCAGTCTGCTGCGTAACGATTGTATTCGTGGCATTAGAAGGCGAGGATGGCCTGCTGAAAGGTGATACCATTTCGATAGGCGAAGCGATTCCGCACTGAGGCCTCATCCGAATGAGGTGGCTGACTTGTGGCGACGGCGGAGCTGGATATTCGCCGATGGGCGAAGCGCTCCCACCCTGAGGTGCCATTTGACCGACTTCGCCGAGTTGAGACGGCGGCCCTTGAACTTGAACCTCCGTCGACATAGTGCCAAAGCTCGCGTCTGGGCAGAACGGGTTGTTGTTATCACCATACGGAGGGTGAGCGGAGGAATAGGGTGAGTGCAGAGATGTTTCTGAAAAGTGAAAAGAGTCATAATGCTGCACTTGGGCATTTGGCGTATAAGGCCGCCAAGTCATGACTCCAATAGCAGGCGTCAAGGCCTGACTTGTCGACCGCGGCCGAGGTGGTAGACTCTGAGTTTGGACTGCTAGATTGTCGTTTTCACGAGCTGGAATTTGCGGGTGATGGCTGTCCGGCGACATGCGGTTCAGGATAGCAGACCTCTGTCCTGTCGAGCACCACGACCAAATATGTTGAGTTTCCCAATGGGCATTATCGCGAGGGTCTTGACGCTCGATCACATGTTGTACTTCGTGCTCTTCATCTACGTTACCAACGTGTGATGTTTTTTTGGTCGAATTTCGGCAATCTTGGTGTCCAGTAGACGTCACGGCGTCGGCATTTGTGATACCGTGCACGCGGCGAAGATGCTCGTTGAGGTTTTCCTTGCGGGTGAACCCTCTGCCACTATGCCTCTTGCATGTAGATACTGTACACCACAATTGATCTTTTGGGCCACTAAGTCGACCATGGACCTGGCGCTGGTGCCGGAGCAGAGCACCGGAATAGGTGAAGCCTTCGAGTTCAGTGCACTCGGGTTGTCGGCACCGATATGGCCGATCGTGCCGGTCCATATGTTTGCTGTGGAGCACATAGTCAACAACGGTTGTTTGATCAGGTATGGTTCTTTTCAAACTTGCCTCCATTCGCATTTACGGTAGAAATATTGGTCAGCGCATTCAGGGGTGAAATTGCAGTAGTATCTGCCGTCGTGAGCTTGGGGAGGATCACCACGCTTGACCATACGCTGCACTTGGTTCCCTGTATCTTCTAAATCATCATTAGGGGACTCGTATGCTGATCCCTGAGGACTCTGGTGCTCCGTGGGCGTCGTGTCCATTTGAGGTGGCATTGGCGATGGCGGTTGTACTTGCGATAGCTCGGAGAAAGAACGTTTCCTGACATCTGGAACCATCGGGATATCGTAGGGTTCGATCGGTCTGTCGAGAACTGGGTCATGCGTAGGTTGTGGAGTGCTGGTATCCAGATGATTTGACGCTGGCAGTAGCTGATCATGGCAAGGTTTCCATGTCGATGGCGTTGCAACTCTCATGCAAATGCATGCCCCTGCTTGGACCGGGCCAGGCTTGATAGGCTCGAGGTGTGACCAAGCTACCGTTCGTTTGCAGTGAATGCATTGCACCTTTGAGGTAAGCTGCTGGACATCTGCGACCAATTTCGCATATGAGCCATGGATGTCGGAGCTTCCTCTCTTCTCCCGTCCATGCAGGGCGTCCAAAGCGCAGCTAATGCTCAGTGCAAGCTCTTGGACAGAATCCATACAACGCTGGAGATGATTCGTCATTCCGTTAGAAGGACTCCGCGTCTGCGACACAATCGGGAGGAGATCGGCGGGTGGCATCGCTAACAGCGAGGCGAGGGGCATGGCTCTCGATGTTCCTTGATTGTCTGTTGTTAGTGACGTGACAGGCGCGCTCGTTGCTTTTGCCTCAGCATGGCTAACAGAAGGCTGAGATAACGCGGCGATGGTATCGGCAAGAGTTTTGTTGGAGTGAGAAAGGTCTTTGTTGGTCAGCGCAAGAAGCTTCAGGTCAGCCTCCAGTGCCTGTAAATCATCTTTCGTACTGTAGACCATGTCAGCGTTTGCTGTTGGTCTCATGGTTGAAGATACACGAACGCTGCTCGACGACCCTCAACTATCGCCATCACAGAGATCATCAGATGTAAGACATCACTGTACCGACGTAGCACATGCCCAAGTTCGCGGACTTTGCTACTGTCAGTAAGCCAACGAGCCTTCGAGCGTAATGAGATTCCTTTGAGGCCAGATCTGGGTTCAAAACTCTTGACGTAGTTGTCGAGCTCCCGAAATACTTCAAGGCAGCCATTAGACACTGTGGTGGTGTCATCGTAGAGCTTCTGGGTATGGAGAGTCTGGGTCGTAGGGTCCCTCAGCAGGGCATCGACTGTTCGAAGAGACACAATTATCTTCTCAACCTGGCTGGCGATCTCCTCGAATTCCTTGCCGGAATTGTGGAACTTCTTTGCGTACTTGAAGAGCGTGCCGCTTACTTCGACACCAACGCTTACCACCTGCAAAATGCTTGCGACCGTCCCTAAGATCTCCGCCATGGCCGCGATGTTAGGTCATTTGAGGATCGTGGAGAAAAGTTAGAAGTTTGCGGCAATGGCGGGTTTCGTAGAATACGTTTATAGCGAAGCCATCGGCACACATTGTGGCGAAGCCATGTACGACTGCTCAGCCTCGTCCTCGCGCCTGCGGAACGTGGTGCAGCTATGTAAGGAAATACAACATGCCATCACTCGAAGTATCATTTGCCTGCGTGCAGACCGGCGACGCAATGGGTCAACAGTGCGGCGAGCACTCGTAGCTGTGCTGGTAAGAGGGTACCATTTTGCATTGGATCAGCGTTTCAACATTGGTGGTGGGAACAATGAATCGCAGCGTACATGAATGCCTGGAAAATATCGATACCTGTGAACATTGAGGTACGGAATTATTTTCCAGCGGCAGTATAGTGCTGTACACCTGATCTGTAGGGTCCGGAAGGAAAAGGAGGTGGAAGGGACAGCAATAGTAGTATTACTGTCTTATATCTACCCTTCCAAACCTTCCTTACTCAGCTGCGCTATGATTGTCGGCTCGGCATGTGAAACAGCACAGCTGGCCGCATTGCCATCCTGGCCCTGGCCCCTACCTCCGTCTCCGAGTCCCCTCCTTCTTCTCTTCTTTAGACCGGGACACGTGAGATAAGCCAATTGCTGCTTTCTTCCTGTCTCTTCCCCTTCTCAATGCTGTCAATTGACCAATCCGTTCATTAATCTCTTCCCGCCATCCCTCACCACCAGCCTGCGGGCGTCCGACATAGACCCTAGCTTCCCTCCTCCGAAACCAAACCAATACCAACCACAATCACCATGCCAGCCAAATCTCGTTTCGTGAAGCTCGATGCTTTCACCAAGACAGTCGAAGATGCGCGCATACGAACAACCTCTGGAGGTATCGTCACAGTCACATCGCTCCTCCTCATCCTCTGGCTAGCATGGGGCGAGTGGGCCGACTACAGGCGTATCGTCGTCCACCCTGAGCTTATGGTCGACAAGGGTCGCGGCGAGAAGATGGAGATCCACATGAACATTTCATTCCCGCGCGTGCCATGCGAGCTGCTCACGCTCGATGTCATGGACGTGTCTGGCGAAATCCAAACTGGTGTCATGCACGGCGTAAACAAGGTGCGCCTAAGGCCGGAGAGCGAGGGCAGCGGCGCAATTGAGAGCAAAGCTCTGCAGTTGTCGGAGGATGATGCGGCGCAGCACTTGGACCCGGGATACTGCGGTCAATGTTACGGCGCTCCTGCGCCTGCGAGCGCGGCCAAGGCTGGATGCTGTAACACTTGCGCCGAAGTCAGAGAGGCGTATGCCGGTGTAAGCTGGTCATTCGGTCGTGGTGAGAATGTGGAACAGTGCGAGAGGGAACACTACAGTGAGCACCTCGACGAGCAAAGGAGGGAAGGCTGCCGCATTGAAGGTGGCATCCGTGTCAACAAGGTGGTCGGAAACTTCCACTTCGCACCTGGCAAATCCTTCAGCAACGGCAACATGCACGTTCACGATCTTGAGAACTACTTCGCTGGTGGTGAGGGCATCGAGCACACTTTCACTCACAAGGTGCACCACCTGCGCTTCGGACCTCAGCTTTCTGACGAGGTGATCTCGCGCATCGGCAAGAAGGATATGGCTTGGTCCAACCACCACCTCAATCCGCTTGATGACACTGAGCAGAAGACTGACGAGAAGGCTTACAACTACATGTACTTCGTAAAGGTTGTCTCAACCGCGTACCTGCCTCTGGGCTGGGAGCAGAAGAGCAGTGTCTTCGACATTCCCTCCGAACTTATCAAACTTGGCGACTACGGCAAGGGCGAGGCAAACAGCATCGAAACCCACCAGTACAGTGTGACCAGTCACAAGCGCAGCTTGACTGGTGGCGACGCGAGCAAGGAGGGCCACGCAGAGCGTCTGCACGCAAGAGGTGGTATTCCTGGTGTCTTCTTCTCATACGTATGTACACTCCCACAACCTGGTCAATACCATTGGCAGATCGGATACTAACAAGTGCAGGACATCTCTCCCATGAAGGTTGTCAACCGCGAGGCCCGCTCAAAGTCCTTCTCTGGCTTCTTGGTCGGCGTGTGCGCCATTGTCGGCGGCACGCTCACCGTCGCCGCAGCTGTCGACCGAGCACTGTACGAAGGTGGCTCCAGGTTGAAGAAGATTCACTCGAACTAGAGAAGTGAAGCTTGCGCGCTTCACCGGCTCAGGCCTGTGAGCTTCTGATCTTATTTCATCCCGGTTCTGTCTCAAAATATTTGATGCAAGCGCTGTTTGGCCTTGTGAATTGTCGGGGTTTTTGCTTGCATTGGGTTGGCGTGGCGCATGTAGAGGAAAATGCGAATGTTTGGGAAATGAAGCTATCCTTGTTGACATTGTTCCTACCTGTTCCTGCCTGCCTTTGATCCTTCACCATGATATCACGCGCGACTTTCTAATCGTTGGAAGAGTGCTGAATCATTCTTTAGCGGGAAACTTCGAGTCTTCGCTTCTAGCCCTAGCTTCACGGTATAGCTAGTAGACGTTCCCGCAGTCTGTCCAGCGATGAGCTATTGCACATCTCACTTGATCTTAAGCTGACTAAGGTGGTAGATGATGACGATCATTTCTACTCACTTTAAGGCGGCTCACTCTTACCCAAATAAGGCTCCAATCCTCTAGTGAACGATTCATGTCAAAAATTTGCGCGATTGCCGTACGTTTACACTGCCCTGCTCTGGCTCTTTGTTTGTTCTGAATGCACGACAGTACGAACGACAGTTTTATGAAAATTCGACAAGAATCGGCGGCATCAGAATCTGGCAGCTGCCTTAGACACCTCAAGACCTCGAGCATTTGTCCAGGGCAGCTGCTGCATTTCTTCTGTCTTTTCTCTCTGCTTTTGGCTTTGTTTTCCTGTTTCCCCCTTCGATTTTCTCTGCTGCTTGATGGTATGAGATACCTCCTACGGTCAAGGCACCCAGGATGCAGCACAAAGGTGCAGTGCCATCCTGTTCGACTTAGGTGCAGTCTCATCAGATAACGAATCAATCTTTCCAAGACGAGTCATCTGCATTGGCTTCCATCGTTTAGCTCTACATTCTTCAGGCACACCTACCCAAACCTCCATGTTCTCATCTCCGAAGAGATGTTCGGTGGGCTCCATGACCTTGACCTTGTGCTCACATAGCTCTCACTGCCAACTCTCACAGTCGGTCGACCTTGACACTCTTTGATATTATGCCAATCATCTTGCTCCATGACCACGTCGTAGCAGAGGCCCCCGAGAGCCACGACACTCGTTTCGCATTCGTCTACCCACCACCAGCCTTCTGGTGGCCGATCGTTCCAGTTATCGTCGGGATCGAATGCGTTATCAACCAAGACCACTGTTACGCCGTGCCTGTGCCACTGTGTTGATTCGATGACCACGAAGGCGAACGGAAAGATGGTATCGCCGTTTCCTTCCTCGCCGCCGCCGCCATGAATCACGAGGTCTTCGATCAACGCCATATGCATATTCAAGGCTTCCTGTACGTCTTTCCCATGAAGGCGACATGTTTGCGGTGCAGGAACAATGAAATTGGCATCTTCGCAGTCCTCGCCAAGTTCTTTTGCGTACATCTCTGTCGCAGTGTGGCAAAGGGCTTCGACGTCTTCATCGCCGATCAGGTTTTCTAGGCCGTAGACTAAAAGCTTGGTACCTTCGCGCCGTGGAAGCGCTTGTTGCACACGACGAAGGTAATCATCGGCGCCTGCCGGCAGGTGTAGTTTAGCCATACTGGCACTCGGTGGCTGTCAAACGGTGGTCTCGATCATTTGATAGGAGAATCGATGCAAGGATTGATGATGAACGTTTGTGTTTCAATTTACCTTGGAGTGGATCCTAACTTTCACAATCATCTGCGGTCAGTCATAATAGTGCGAATACAGTCATCGCAAGCGACTTTACGTAGGAGCTATATGCTTCGATGCCAACGTCCACACTGTCACCATACTGGGTTATTTGTAAACCACACGCCTTCTCCGTGATCATGACCATGTTAATAACGAATATACCGCAAATTGCACCCTCTGTGCTTTGGTAATGTCCACCGACGAAATGTTTGGTCAGGTGTCTGCACATGTTCAAAGCCTCCTTTTTTGATGCTCCTTCCTCGGCCAAGCTGGCTGCCGGCTCGGCGACGTCAGCTTCCAAGCAAGCAACGAACCGTTGGAAGCAACATCAATTGACTTTCAACCACAAACACTTCACATTCTCGCACGTGGCAGCACGATCCCTCGAACTCTCCTCCATACCAATGGCCAGTCATAAAAACTAGAAACCCTCGAAACAACATCCGCGATCGACGACACCACCACTCCCGCTCACATCCACCTACCTCACCAACACCACCGCAACAATGCAACAATCCCAACCCTCCCTCCTAACCCATGCCTCATCCTACGTCCTCGACGCCCTCTGGTCCCTGACCAACCTCCTCTCCTGTTTCCCTTCCAGCCCGACCCTGCGCATCAACGGCCGGCCCTTCAAGATCCTGCGCCTACTCGGCGAAGGCGGCTTCTCCTACGTCTACCTCGTGCAAACCCCCGGCGACCCGACCCTCTACGCTCTAAAGAAAATCCGCTGTCCCTTCGGACAAGAGAGCGTCGCGCTCGCGCTCAAAGAAGTTGAAGCGTATGCGCTATTCAGCCCGCACGAGAACATCATCCGGGCGATCGAGCATGAGGTTGTGGATGATGGCGGTGGGGAGGGAAGTAAGACTGTGTATATCTTGCTGCCGTACTACCGACGGGGCAATCTGCAGGACGCGATCAATGCGAACTTGGTGAACAGGGCGAGGTTCCCGGAACGCAGGCTGATGGTGCTGTTTCTGGGCGTTTGCAGAGCGTTGAGGGCGATGCACAGGTATGAGGTCAAGGGTGGTGATGGGAACAGGAAGAAGGCTAAGAATGTAAGGCGGGAAGCTGCTGCGGCCGATCGCGAGGCAGAGGAGCAGGTGAGAGGGAAGGGAAAGGGCAAGAAGAAGAGCCAAGTCATGGCCGGGGGCGACGATGGAGAAGACGACGTCGAATTCGAGCCCTTGATGGACGGCGAGATCATGGCGTCGCAAGAAGGCGTGGGCGAGGGCCAAGCTAGGGCGTACGCGCATCGCGACATCAAGCCTGGCAACATCATGATCTCCGATTCTGGAACACAGCCCGTGGTTATGGACCTGGGCAGTCTGGCGCCGAGCCCTACGCCAATCACCAGCCGTGCGATGGCGCTGCAAGTGCAAGATCAAGCCGCAGAGCACAGCACGATGCCATACCGCGCGCCCGAGCTCTTCGACGTCAAGACTGGCACAACGATCGACGGAAAGGTCGACATTTGGTCAGTCGGATGCACGCTCTACGCTTGTCTTGTTGGAAAGTCACCGTTCGAGGCACGCTCAGAGGAGACTGGTGGATCGCTCTCGATTTGCGTGCTAGGCGGCGACTGGCGGTTCCCAGACGAAGGACCACAAGAGATCAAGAGAGGCAAGCAGAGGGTCGTGGACGAGGAGCAGCAGAACCAGAAGAGAGACGATGTGATTTCCGAGCCCGTGAAAGAGGTCGTGAGGAGGTGCTTGAGAGTCGAGCCAGCGGAGAGGCCAGACATTGACGAGCTGATTACTTTGATCGAAGAAGTCATCGGTCAAATGCCGCCCGACCATGGCGGCGAGGATGCCGGACTGGACGACATGTGAGAACTGTAATGTGAAGCATGAGAGAAGCCCTCTAAGATGGCGTCTTGTAACAACAAATATACCCCCCGATTTTGAAATTCTTATCTTGATTCGTGATCAAACGTGGAAATTGAGACTGGTCATCACAGATATCGTACAGATGTAACACTTCTAAAACTTTTATCCACTCTCCAACGCCTTCTTGGCAGCATCAACCACCTTCTTAACCTCCCCGCTACCCTTTTCAACAACCTTCTCCATCGCGGTGCCCGCCTTCTTGAGCTCGTCTGGTCTGGCCGTTTTGTTCAATTGCATCGTGCGCAGCTTCTTCTGCTGTTTGCCGCGAGCATCTTTAATCGTCGTGGCAGCTTTGTCGCCCGCCTTGGCCGCTTCCGCAACAGCAGCTTTGCGCGAGTCGGCGGTAGGAGGAGGAATGTTGATCACAAGAAGCAGAGGGTTGATCCCCGTGGGGTCTGGCTGGGGTGTGAGAGAGAGGTTAGAGCCTTGGATGGCAGAGGAGACGGGCTTGACGTGCTGTGGAAGATGTTAGTTCAGACCTTACGCAACATATCCCCAACTCAAGAAGAGAAATTCAACATACGTCCTTCTCCCCGACTAGCACCTGCACCGTCCGCCCCTTCGGCACTACCTGTGCGACGTCGCTCAAGCGCACTTTGGACGCACTGCTCTTGTCCGGCTGCACGCGCAAGTTCTCCAGCAGCTCCGGATTGAACCTGCCACCAGCGCGCAGCTTCGACAAGTCGTCTCTCAAGCGTGCGACGGCCGCCGCGATGTCTGCTTCCAGGGCGGAGAAATCGGCCGGGTCTTCGGCGGGCGCGGCGTCTTTTTGCGAGGCAGCTTGGGCTTTGGATTCATCGCGGGCTGCTTTGCCGCCCTTTTTAAAGAGGGGCAGGGTGGTGGAGAAAGGCCGACGGGCAGAGAAGGCGCATTGTTGCGGCTGTGGGTGGGTGGTCAGGGTGGAAGAGGCGTGTCTGCGAAAGATGTTAATTGGGAGGCATTGCCATTGCAGGTGCGAGAGATGTGTGATAGATACCTGATAGCACAGCAGGCCTGTCTGGAGGCATTGCCTACTCTTCCCGCGCTCTGCAGCGAAGAGCGGGCCAAAGCATGTGTGAAGGCTAGGGAGGGATTCATCTTTGCTTGCTAGATGTCAGGTCGAGGGAGCTGTCTCTCTGAAGCTCGCTGTCTCGTCTGGCCGAGGCATGAATCCCGAACTTCACTAACAGTCCCCGTCCGTGCTCGCTGTCACATGCATATTATATAACGCAAGGGACAAGAAAAAAATAAGACAGGGGAACGAAGCACGCCACAAGAAGCTTTTTAGCACGGTAGATGCGAATATCTGCATCTATCTGTTTCTTCTTCTCCGTCGTTCAGTTCTATTCTTCTCTCAAAATGACTCTCTCGCCTCTATCTGCACGCCCTAGCCATCGTCCGTCTTTGGAAATAACCGTACCACACAGCTCCGCCACAAAAATCTCCAAGCACATATATTAAGTATCTGCTCCGTCTTCCTTTCCTCGTACGCCTCCGTCATCACATATGCAAAAAGAAACATCAGAAGCCCACCCGCAAATGTACATGCAGTGAAAACGCCCATGAGATCCCCCGACCTTGAACACCTCCTATCGCCAGATCGCTGGAAAAAAGATAAAACCGTATGACTCCATGGTAATGTCCAGGTCCGTGAAAACGCGCCTTTTCCCGAAGACGCCAGAGAAAACTCCCACCATATTTTCAGACCACTCCAGCTTTCAGCGATGCAAAAAATCGAACATGCATCATCGCACACCGCAATCGACCAGAAGCTGTCTCGTTGTTACGATCGTCTTAAATCTCCTTCGAATTAGAAGATCCCCAGGACTTTCTTCTTGCCTCCTAGCTCTTTCGTCTTCGCCTCTCCTTTGCTCATGGGCACGGGGTCGGATCGCCCAGCAGCAGCTCCGCGGATGATGTTCAGGCGTTGTTTCGCGTTCTCGTTGCCCTTTTCGGCGGCGCGGACATAGTACACGTTGGCTTCGAGGGGGTCGCGGCGGCAGCCGATGCCCATTTCTGTGAAGTAGCCGACGGCGTATTCGGCTTTTGGCATGCCTGTCATAGAGTAGTCAGTATTGATACTGTCAGGGAGCACTATTGTGCAACAAGATTGTGTTGGGCTTCAACTTACCAAGATCGGCAGCCTGTTTGGCCCACGCGCAGGCTTCACCTTCATCCTTCTCGAGCACGGGGTCGGCGCCCACCATGTACCATGCACACAGAGCCATCATAGCCTCGGGCATGCCGCGTGAGGCAGCACCGTTGTAGAAGTGAACACTCAATGCTGCATCGCGCGGGCAGCCGTATAGTCCATTCTCGTATGCCTGACCCATGAGGAAGTTTGCTTTGACGTGGCCGAGCTCCGCAGCCTGAGTGATGAGCTGGGCAGCATAGCCCTCGTCCTTGAAGACATCATCCCCGTAGCCGTTTAGGTGCAGCAGGCCGATCTCGAAAGGCGCAGAGTTGTACTGGAAGTCTGCGGATTCGGTTGCACGTTTTAGCCAGGTCATGCCTTCACGGGCCCTTTGTGCGCTCTTCCCAAGACCCATGTCACCTTTGAGGCAGGCCATTCCCAAGCGAGTAGCGGCACCAGGGTGGTTCTTCGAGGCAGAGTTGCGGTAGAACTGGACGGCTTTGGGGTAACTCTTGGAAGTGCCCCAGCCGAACTCGTAGCAGAGCGCTGCGCGGTAGCCAGCTTCAGCATGGCCGTGTTTGCTTGCTGCGACGAAGAGAGGGAACGCTTTATCGTAGTCGGGCTTGTCTTTGTTGAACACACCGGAGAAATAGCCGTCACCAAGGTAGTACTGCGCGAAGGGGTATGCGCGGTCTGCCAGACGTTGGAGGATATGTTTTGCTTCCAGGATTAGTTGCGCCGCGTCAACGTCATCCTCGCCCGGCTGACTATTTTGTGCTGCATTCATCATGAAGATGGCGAACTCGTACTGTACAGCGGCATCGTTGGTTTTCTTCACGTTTGCCCGGTACATATCCAGCGTCTTTTTTGTGTCTAGCAGACTTGCTGCGTTGCCTACTACTCCCTGAAGATCTGCATTGTTCAACGCTCCTCCTGGCGCAACCTGTTGGTGGTAGGGTACTTCACTCAACAAGTCGATGTAGCTGGTCGGCCTAAGAGCAGGTGACCGCCTCGCCGTCGACGCATCGCGCGGCCGAAGGTTAGGAGAGCCATTCCCTAGATCGGAGTCGTATACACTCAAAGGTGTACCTGTGCCACGGCCCCGAAGATCTCCACCAAGAGAGTAAGTCGATGTAGGCCTCGGGAGGTTTGGTGTGGTCCCGGGAACCCGCAGCTTGTGGTCTGAGCCAGAGCTCGAGCCTGTCGACCGCACAGTAATGGCCTTCGAGGCGCGCTGCTCTTGTTTCTTCTTGCTCGGCGAATCGCCAAACGCGCTGTACTGCAACCTTTCCACACTTTCGCTCTGTGCATCGTCCCCGTACCCGTCCGATCTCAAGTTTCCGGTGGAGGATGTTCTGCTGTGCGAGGCATCATCTCTGTGTTTCGCCTGGCCGGAGCTTGGCCTATTCCTGTAAGGCAACGAAGAGGACGAGTCCTTGTCCTTGATGTATGCAGAATCGGGTGTCTGTACTTGAGTAGGGAAACGGTAATCGGCACCAGGATCCTGAGTAATGGCGGCTGATTCGGGTTGCTGGATGCCTGGCCGGGGAGGGCTGATGTTGACCGGGCTGGAGGGCGAGTCTTGCAGGCGCATCTCGGGCTGTTGGAGACGCGGTATGGGTTTGTTGGAGGAGAATTCTTGAGAGAGGACGGGCGGTGTTTGCTCGACCCTCCTGATGGACCTCCGAGTCGGCGAGTCGGTTGGCGCCTGGAGATGGCCGCTTTCGGCAGCCATGCCGGGGAGAGTTTGATGTGCGTAAGGATGCTCGGTGGTGTCTTTAGGGCCGGTAGCGATCGGATATGAGTGCAAGTTTGGAGCACGGGATCAATGCGGCGGGAGTCAATACGAAGTGAAAGTAAAAGCGAATGCAAGGCAAGGTTGACAGTTGGTGGGGAGCAGCAGCGGCGGCAGGGACAGAGGATGCCTTGGACCCTTCCGATGGGACCTTTGTCCTGTGCTAGCAGCGCTTGCAGAGGTCGCGATGGCAGATCAGATCACGGGAAGCAAGACGCCGGGGTATCCTGGGCAGTTGGCGATCCAAATTGCTTGGAGGGTGGTGGTGGCACTGGTGGGGGTGGGTGGTGGCGGTAGTGCGAAACGGCGTGTCGAGAGGTGTGTATGCGAGATGGAGAGGGGGGGGGGAGTAAAGTGTATTATTTCCTACGAAACAGGAGACAGGCAGGCATGTAGGTGTATGTAGGCGGGCCTGCAATGGTGATGATCGAGGATGAAAGGGCGCGGCGCGTAGAAAGGACGGATGAGACACAATAATCCCGCGATCGATCACCCCTATAGCAGGTGGCAGCAAATAGTGCGTTGGCACAACCTCGAAGCACCACGCATTAGCCACAGCCACGGCTTGCGGCATGCCGGGTGGCCGAAGGTGTGCTGCGAGCGTTTGTGTACGCGTGAGACGAGATGGGACTTGCTAGGAGACCCTTGATCACATCATGACCCGCAAGCGGAAACGTTTTTGCTCCCTTCCACCCACGCACGCACTAGCTATTCAGAGCCGGCAGTAGTGCACCGAAATTCAAAATAACGAGTGATCGCTGTGATCGCAGTCTTGGGACAAACTCACGTGAAACTGTATGCGCCGACGCCTGCTTGGCTGCTTTGGAGGAGGGGGTGATGAGGTGTGTGATGGGTGATTTTCTTCCCTATGCGAAGTTTTTGTTGCTGCTGCACCTTTTCCAGAGACATCCGCAGAACACCCCGCACGTTCTTCCTTAGGCGAGCGAACGAGCACGCACAATGGAAGCACCGGAAGAGACCCGTGCGTACGCGTACGTGCAGGAGGAACAACATGCACAACCGCACGTGCTCGCGCCCTCACAGGTTTGCATACACCCTTTTGGTGGTGCTGTGGCGCTTCAACGATCGGAGAGACGCTGGATCGTGCTGGAGGACATGACGATTTGCCATTGCCATGTAGTAGTGTTCTATGCGCTCGAGTTTTGCCGTGGACAACGCTAGCCACCTCTTCATTGCGTTCGTGTTGACTATAAATACTCTTCGACTTGTGCTTGCCACTTATTCACAATGGTGTACTGTAGTGCGCTTGTTAGGTGTGCACAAAAATGGTCTCGATAGTATGGAGATGAGCGAGACGACGGCCCCTAGCAACGAAGTCGGAAGTGTATGCAGCCCAGCGGCCAACAGTCTCACACATGATCGACACGCACGATGTCTGTCTGTCTGGTGCACGGCGGATGTGAAGAGCGTGGCATGATGATGTCGCTGGAGAGAGATCATCATGCTTCCTCTTCGACACGGCTCGACTATGGTACATCATGTCGTAGTCTAGTCTCGCTTGCATCTCACAGGTCAAAAATACTTTCGCAGTTCCTGCGTCGTTAGGCCAAAGCTAGCCCTCGGTGCTCCTATTCTCGGCTACGCTGCGAGTAGCGCGCGTACTGGCTGTGGCGAATTACGACGTGCCCTGCCCTTGCTCCCTCGCCCACGCTGCTTGGCCCGTGTGCACAAGGAAGCACTCCCCATAGCAACAAGATGGTGTTTCACGCCCGCAGGCACTGCTGCCATCGTCGTTGCCGCCACACTCGTTTGTAGGCTGTCTACCACTACTGTCGTTGTCCACCACACAAACTTCCAAGTGAGGTCGTCGCTCGTTCGCGCCTGCCACTCCTGTCGCCCGCACTCCTCACTGTCCCCCTGGCTTCACACACACCCGCTCGCTTCATTTTCTTGACAGCCCGTCCAACAGCATCGCCCCAGGGCGCCGGTGCCGGTATGACTTGCCTTCCCGCGCCTCGCCCATGGAATGCAGCTAATCCCAATCGCTACAGCCCAGCATGTCTTCCTCTGATATGCCTTCGCGCCCGGAACAAGCCTCCAGAAGGAGAGAGTCCTACTACGATACCCACGCCCGACCTGCGCACCAGTCGCGGCGCCGCAGCTCCGCCACCAGGGACCGCCCAAGGCGTTCATCAGATGCCGACGGCGCGCGTCGCTCTTCCGATGCCACTCGAGCACGACGTACCAGCCAACATCGCTCCCAGGACGAGACTCGGAACAGCCACGGTCAACACCGAAGGAGGAGCTCTTCCAACCACCAAGGCTCCGGCCGTCATACCGAGAAGCCTCGCGGTGGAGACGCGAACGTTCGCGCAGTGCATTCACCCACCAACATTCCAAGTGACCGAGAGCCAATGATGCACCATGTTTCTCGTCCTTCGCAAGGCGGAGCAGAGGATCTCTCGCGCAAGAGGAGCATGATCCGCCCGGAGAGAAGACGAGACGACCCCGAAGACCCCAACTTCTACTACCGCAAGCACGCCCAGCATATGAACGTAATGCCATCCATCACCGGTAACGATCCACATCTCGAGGACGATTTCGCCACTGCCAGCTCTCGTTCCGACCTCTCAGGGGATATGCGTAGCTCCACCTCGCCACAGAATGAAAAGGGCCCAATACCGGCCAGCGAATTGGCAGCTAGAAGCGCCAGCAAAAGGCAGCCCAAAAAATTGGCACGCAAGTCTGCTGGTGCAGATGAGAAGAGGAAGCAGAAAATTAAAGAGGCGTCAGGCACACCGACTCTATGGGGAACATATTGTCACATGATCACGTTCTTCATCCCGAACATTGTGCTGAGTTGCTTCGGTATGCCCAAGAAGGAACAGCAGAGAGCATGGAGAGAAAAGATTGGTCTTGTCAGCATTATCCTGCTGATTGCCACATTCGTTGGTTTCCTCACTTTCGGATTCACCCAGGTCGTCTGTCCCGAAGGTGGTCCTTCCAGGCTTCAAAACAACAAGGTTGATCAAGGTTATATGATTTTCCACGGCAAGGCATATGATTTGACCAGGTCCCGCCATCCGCTGGCGCGTGGAATTTCTAGTGGTGGTAACGTTCTTTGGGACATGGATGAACCTCATGGCGGTCAGGATGGCAGCTTTTTGTTCCAGAACGTCAATGGCAAATGTAAGGGCTTGATCGAGGCAGCTCCGAACTCGGATGTGCCAACCGACAATGATGGAAACCTTGCCTGGTATTTCCCGTGCAACACTTTCAACCAGGACGGCTCCAGTTCGCCCAACACCACGGTCGGATACTATCTTGGATACTCTTGCCACACGTCTCGTGAGGCTCGCGACAACTTTTACGACCTGAAGAGCGCGGGCGACGTGTTTTTCACCTGGGATGACGTCCGCAATTCTAGTCGCAACCTGATGGTGTATTCCGGCGATGTGCTTGACCTTAATCTGCTTGAGTGGTTCAACACGACCCAGGTTTCGTACCCACAGATCTTCGATGACATTCGCACTAATGAGGCTGTCCGAGGCCAGGACAACACCCTTGCCTTCGCCTCTAGCTCGAAAAAGCAGGTTGCGCAATGTTTGCAGGAGATCATCAAGGTTGGATCCATCGATACCGAGACCGTTGGTTGCATTGCTTCGAAGGTGGTGCTCTACGTTTCACTCATCTTCATTCTGGCTATCGTGGGCGCCAAGTTCGTTCTTGCGCTCATCTTCCAGTGGTTCCTTTGCCGCAAGTTCGCCGCCGACAAGACCAGCATGTCCAGCGACAAGAAGAAGAGACAAAATCAGATCGAAGACTGGTCTGAAGACATCTACCGCGCACCTCCAAAGATCACAGACCCCGCTTCGACTGTCAGCGGCAACTCGAACAAGCGAAACAGCTTTTTACCCACCACCAGTCGTTTCACAAGCCCGTATGCTATTGAGACCAAAGCCAGACCTGCACCAATGACAATGGCCAGTCAGTCCTCCACCACTCGCCTGATCCCTCCGTCAAACATCAGCGCCGACGCATACACTGGCTCGAACCGCTCCGAGGGTACTATTCCTACTATTGATAGCCCTGGCCGTGGAAGTGTCAGCCACAACAGGTCCAGCTTGATGCCCTCTGGAGCTCAATCTCAGCGTTTCAGTGGCATGCATGGTGAATCCGATGGTATCGGACCACATGGCTTCATTCATGAGTCTGTCGTGCCTCAGCCGCCGCCGGACTGGCAGCCTTTTGGCTTCCCGCTCGCGCACACAATCTGCTTGATTACTGCTTACTCCGAAGGACCCGAAGGAATGCGAACCACTATGGACTCCATTGCTATGACCGACTACCCGAACAGCCACAAGCTTCTCTTCGTTGTCTGTGACGGTTTGATCAAGGGTAAAGGTGAGACCATGTCTACGCCCGAAGTCTGTCTCAGCATGATGAAGGATCACACTACTCACCCTGACGATGTCGAACCGTTCTCCTACGTTGCTGTTGCATCTGGCAGCAAGCGCCACAACATGGCAAAGGTTTACTCCGGCTTCTACGATTACGGCGCCGACTCTGTGATTCCCTTGGAAAGACAACAGCGCGTCCCCATGCTTCTGATCGTCAAGTGTGGTACCCCTGAGGAAGCTACCGTATCAAAACCTGGTAACCGTGGCAAGCGTGACTCTCAGATCATCCTCATGTCTTTCCTTCAGAAGGTCATGTTCGACGAGCGCATGACGGAACTCGAGTACGAAATGTTCAACGGCATCTGGAAAATCACTGGCATCTCACCCGACTTTTACGAGATCACTCTCATGGTGGACGCTGATACGAAGGTCTTCCCTGACTCTTTGACCCACATGGTTAGTGCCATGGTCAAGGATCCTGAAGTGATGGGACTTTGTGGTGAGACTAAGATCGCAAACAAGACCGACTCCTGGGTCACCATGATCCAAGTGTTCGAGTACTTCATCTCTCACCACTTGAGCAAGTCTTTCGAATCGGTCTTTGGTGGTGTCACCTGTCTGCCCGGATGTTTCTGCATGTATCGCATCAAGACGCCTAAGGGTGGCCAGAACTACTGGGTTCCCATTCTCGCCAACCCGGATATTGTCGAACACTACTCCGAAAATGTCGTCGACACTCTGCACAAGAAGAACCTACTACTGTTGGGTGAGGACAGATACTTGTCCACACTGATGCTGAAGACTTTCCCCAAGCGCAAGCAGATCTTCGTTCCCCAGGCCGTTTGCAAGACCACTGTACCGGATGGATTCAAGGTTCTTCTCTCACAGCGTCGTCGTTGGATTAACTCGACTGTGCACAACCTCATGGAGCTGGTACTCGTAAGAGATCTCTGCGGTACTTTCTGCTTCAGTATGCAGTTTGTCGTGTTTATCGAGCTTATCGGTACCGTTGTCCTGCCTGCAGCCATTGCCTTCACTCTCTACGTCGGTAAGTATTCACATATGCAACCAGCTTGGCTGTCACAATTACTAACACTGTTCTTCTAGTCGCTCTTGGTCTCAAGTCTGCCTTCACCGATACGCCAACTCCAACAATTCCCCTGATCCTCCTTGTACTCATCCTCGGTCTGCCTGGTGTCCTTATCGTCATCACCGCGCATCGTCCCATCTATGTCCTCTGGATGCTGGTTTACCTCCTCTCGCTACCGATTTGGAACTTCATCCTCCCCACTTACGCTTTCTGGCATTTCGACGACTTCAGCTGGGGTGACACGCGACAGACCGCCGGCGCCGTAGCAGGCGCCGACAAGAGCGGCCACGACGGAGACGGCGAATTCGACAGCTCCAAGATTACCATGAAGAGATGGGGTGACTTCGAGCAGGAGCGCCGCTTCCGCGCACCTGCTTGGAACAGCAGGCCGAAGAGCATGGGCGCCAACACGATGGGCGGTGCCTCGAGCGCCGTTACTACTCCCATGCTCGGTCACGAGAGGACTGGCTCGAGGGGTTACGAGGGCTCGTACCGCGACTAGTTCCCCGCGCGCGTGTCTTTGCCGATACCCTTTCGCCAGAGAGGTCTCTTTCTTGCGATTTCTGCATTTTTTTCGGGCATTTATTGTGCACATGACTGAATGGTTGCTTTGTCGGAGACCAGATGTCTCTCGCTGTTTTGTGCGTGGTTTTTCCTTTTCGAGATGAACAAAAAGGAGCAGTGTGTTTTCATCTTTAAATCTTTCTTGGGCGTAATGTAGTGGCTCGTTTGGGAAATGGGAAGCGGAATTTGTGTATTGCTACCTAATGAAATATGTATGCCATGCACGTGCGCGTCACCATTCTTTCCAATGACAGATAGCTTGTCGTATGCGAAGTCTTTCCTCGTTCTTGAGATTAAGCTCCTGTTCTCGAGCCTGTAATTCTGGCGTCATGAGTCTATGTGAACCTTCACTACTTAGTCGTCGTGTATCAGGAGCAAGCACGGCCGCTCTCGGCATGTTTTCGGTAGGATGGTCGACAGACGCACGCAAGAAGTCGGCGGTGTTGAGCATACGGCGCTTGATCAACACTTCCCACAGCTCAGGGGGAGACAGAAGAATCCACGCTTGAGATCGCCTTTCTTTTTCTTCTTGCATTCCTTAAGGACTGCCTTGTCGCAGAATTCGGTAAACCTTTTTATATCAAACCTGCCATCGTTGCCGTAGTAGACGGTGAGGTTGCTGCACAAACACGGTTGACGTCAAGGTGTCGCAGTACCTCCTAGGTGCAGTTTTCGCGTCTCGTCAAGCGCTTCCGTCTGGTTCCACCAAGCTGTCTGTCTTACGAGTGCGCGGGGCGAACTACTGGCCACCATCATCGATGCGCAGACTGGTGTTCTTGAACATCCTTGTGCTCTCGTGGATGAGCAAACCGCCAATGGCGCGGTCGATCTCGGCGTAGCTAGGGCGGTAGACTCCGTCGCCGTCCTCGTTGGTGGCCATACCTCCAAGCGTATCGAACGGGAGGAGGTCTGGAAACTCATTGCGGAGGGCGTGGCCGATGTGCATAGTGTTACTTGAAGTCTCCTTGTCGCCGTACATGAAGTACTAGGGTTTCTGACCAGCTAGGCAGAGCATTTTGCCAGCGACCTTGAGATCCTTGGTTGTTCGCTCTGGTGAGAGCTTGCGCATCTCGAAACGCACGAAGCGCGACAGCGAAGTCTCCACGAACTCCGGGCTCTCGTCGAGGATCTTGGTAGATGGATTGGTGCCGATGTTCTTTGAGTTTGCTGGTGGATTCTTTTGCGATGCGCTCGTCACCGGATCGTTCGGCCGCTGCGCCTTAAGGTAGGTATGAATTCACTAGTACTGGTATGGCTAGATGCAAATGGAAGCAAATTAGGTATTTTAGCAACCTTCTCAGTGGCGTGGGTGAGGATGGCATTGTTCTGCGCCTGATGATAACAGTGTATCCAATGATTACCAAAGGAAAGTCCCAGCTTGGAGAACAAACGTGTTCTCAATGGTTGTAGATGTAGTCAGTCACTTTCTGGCCTGGGATTACAACGTACTAGCAAAACCGATCGTTTTGGGGGTATGAGTGTCATTGAAGCCTGGATGATGCCTATGCCTCAAATGGTATCATTTGTCGAAACTTAAGCCTTCGACAGTGCTGTGAGATGTATACTACTTTATAGCGATCCTGGGAAGATCGCTGCACGCAAACTACTCGTGCACGGCGACTGTGTTGACGTTGACGGTGGTTCGGCGGAGATTATGTAGATGCATGTCTCGGCGGACAACAGCATCTGCCATCAGTACTGCTCACCACTGATGTTATTGGGGCGCTGCCGGATGCAGGTTCCTGCTGACCGTTCTGACCACTTTCGCTCGTTTAGCCACAAGACGTCCACGTGTGAAGAATCAACACCCTGGCAGCCATGAGGCCGCGGTCCATGCATTGGTGCACTTCTCGATACGCTCGTCTAACGAGTTCGCACCCGTCATCAGAGAGTGGAGCACATTGTTAGCTCTTCGCCACCGGCAAACCCACGTGAAGGTCGTCAGGGATCGATCGGAACGGCTGGCGCAGCGCTGTCTTACACAGCATGCTGCAAGAATCGGTGGATATGAGCTGCCGTCGTATGTATTGGAGGCGCTCGGACAACCACCTGAATACAGCGGTTTCGACGGGGACGCTGTCGTCCAACCCCCGGGAGATGTGCTCTCCGAATGCCACCGAGACGCCTCTGGATCTGAGATCGAGCTGTCGTCGGACTGGCTTTCATCGATCGCTTCGTCGACAGGTCCCCTCTGTGCTCCGATCAAGCCGGCCATCACGGACACAGCGGCAGCAACCACGAGGCACAAAGGCAGCGCGTCGGCACTACCACCCTTCACCCTTCAACCCACGAGCATCGCTTATGGCTGGCCGGTCCCCATGAAGTCCAGCATGCCGCGGCATCATTGGCCGAGTGGTACCACGCTGGTTCTGCCTGCGGTACAACGACTCCTGCATCGCATGAACAAGGGCGGGAGGAGCGAGTCAAACAAGAACGCCTTTTCTCACCCTCTCCCCTCTGAGCTGTGAGAGTAGCAGGACCCGCTCTGCATTAACCACGCTCGGCGGCGTGCAGATGCGAGGCGAATGCAGACGCTCTCGCGTGCCACGCTTGCCATTGGACGGCAGCCGCCTGTCAAGGAGCCATTCCGAGGGTTTTGGTCGTGGTACAGCACGGCAGAAGCGCGTCGCCGGAAATGGAAGCGCGCTAATGCAGCGCTTCTGCCAGGCGTTTGCGAGTGCTGGGCCCAGCGAGAGTCGCAGCGCAAAGGGTGCAGTGGAGGACGACGACAGCGGCGTGGTATGCTCGTCCTGCTATTTGTCCACTTTGGCCAGGATGCGATGCGCAGGCGGCCGTTTGGACAGGTGGCGAGTCTGGCGTGCGGTCTTGATGCGCCGGCCAGAGTCGTGTGGCTCTCTCACACTCTGTGCAACTGAGCTCACGTGGAGGCCTGCCTTGTCACGGTCGCTTGCGTTGACGCATTTCTCCATGTGTCGCCGGAGTCCCTCTCGTCTGTCGGAGCGAGGTGGATGTGGTGCAGAAGGCGGCGAGTGCTGCTGATGCTGATGCTCCCTCGTTGATGCCCAACCACCATCGATGCATGACAGTGTAGTGCGTCTCGACTACCACTCCCGTACTATACCACAACCATCTCCACCACCGCTCCGCTCCCTCCCCCAGGCATGATGGCCTCATCTCGCTCTGCTTACCACGCAATATAGATTACATACAGTGCCGTGCATCATCATCCAGCCTCTGCATCGCCCTCTGCAGGGCCAACAGAGCCGCGTGCTCCTCCTGCTGCTGCTGCTGCTGCTGCTGCTGCTCTTCTCATCTCGCCTACTACCGGCCGACAGGAGTTTCTCGTCTCTTCACATACCCCGGTCCCAGCAATCTGCAGCGTATTTCGCTCACATATACCCTGGTCCCGTCGCATGCGACTGCGGGGTTGGCATCCCACGAGAAAGATCCTTGCATGAATGCATCGCTGCTGCTGCGAAGACCACATCCATCTTCATCCGTCTCCCTGAACCACGCCCACGGTAATGCTGATCCCACCTGACACGGCCTCTGATCCTCTTGTCCATACGACCCTTACGACACTCTCCATACCGGCCCACTGCCCTGGTGCTCCCACCGCTGCACGCATCCACATCCCGGCCAGGAAGCCTTGCGACTCACCGCGCGCGCGTCACCCTCGCCTGCTGGCCTGCCTCCTAGCCTACTATCGCAAGCGAGCGACGTACCCTCGAGCGCACGTCGCTTGCATGCAAGTAATCCTTTGACAGCCCACCCTGTGCGAGCCTCTTTCCTGGCGCTGGATTCTTCTGCCGCAGGAACTCTCGCTATACATCCTGCTTCTCTCCCTTTGACAGTCCAGGATCCTCGCGTGAACCGTTGGTACAGCGTGAAGCCGTGCGTGCCTCGCAGTTGCAGTGCCGCAGGAAGGGGAAAGGCACAACCTTGACACGCCTGCTCTTCCATTCCACTGGGAATCAACATTGCCATGGCCGACATGTTCTATTTCTGCAGTCCTCCGGCGCCGGTCAAATACTCCGGTTCTTCCTCGAGACGCTATCGAAGGCCGGTCAGGAAGCCTCATCAATCACGAAACAGGATGGAACGCGCTTGTATGGCCCGCTTTGTGGAGCCTGTCTTTTGCAGCACGGTGTTTCCGTTTCTCTCTCAGCCGGATAATTCAGTCTCCCACCATGGCCTTGAATCTGCTCGCGAGGATTGTCCGGATGATGCGCAAGACATGGACTGTCACGATCAGTTTGATGAGATTGCTTGCGATCATGTACACGAAGGCACGATCGGACATGCCACCTTCCAAACACCCGCAGATACGAAGGCGCAACCTCAGGACGGCACCTTCCAGGAAGGAGATCAACACCAAAGGGACCTACCAGCCACCAACCAGGAAGTCGTATTGCCATTTGAGATGAGGAGCGATCCCCTAGCCATGTCACGAACGGTATCGCATCAGCCTTCCTGTGACAGCTTACGAAACTTCGCAGCCTCTGTGGATGGTCGGCATTCTCAGACATCTGCTAGTGAGCCTCATACTGCCGCAGGCGTCGAATATGACAGCCTGCCCGAGGAGGTTCGCTTGCAAGCTAGCAGTGCCGCGCAATATACTATCATGACAGACATGGCCGAATCGGCATGGTCAGTCGACGACCCTCGCTATGGCGCTGACCTGTTGGACAGTCTTGATTCTTGGACTGCCCGGGACTTATCTGCAGTGCAAGCCAAGCTCTCGGATACACTTTTCGAGCGTGCACTTGGTGAGAGCAGCACGCTGCCGACCTTCAATCGCCAGGAAATGATCGCGTCTGGTCATGACATGCAAGGAATCGCCTGGGACGATTACGGAATCGACAGACAGCAATGCCTGCGTGACCGAGCGACTTTGTATAGTACATCCAGTTCCGAACGCATGCTTGTGGATGACGAATCCACCCTTGACGCCCAACACGAACGCTTCTACCGCTTCCAGTATTTCAATGGCTCCAAGCGTCCGAAGTACGCCCACCATCAGCTTCGCCATGTACTTGCGTCGGTTGGTCGGGACGTATACTACGCCAACGCCAGTCAAGTCATGCAAGCATCGCTTTCTTTGCCCAGTGCCCAAGAAACAGTCCTCGACTTGACCAAGTCCACCATGACCGCAACACCTATCCGTGTCACAACTCTAGCAGCTACAGATTCTGCTGTCATTGTTGCGGGTGGTTTCGATGGCGAATATGCGATTCGGAACTTTGAGTCTCCCACATCGTCACATTCAGAGGGCTTTGTCACTCACGACCGCAACGGTCTCGTCACTCACATACATACTTTCGCGCACCGCCGCTCCGGACTTTCGCAAGCGGCATTCTGCGCCAACGACCAACACCTACGACTGATGGACCTTACGACGGAGAAATTCACGAAAACACTAGAATATGACTACTCCCTCAACAGCGCCGTTACTTCCTCGGACGGCCGCCTGCGCGCTCTAGTTGGCGATTCGTCAGATGCCCTCATCACCGACGCCGAATCAGGAGAAACGCTCGTAACACTCCAGAGCCACAACGCCCATATCTTCTCCTGCGCCTGGTCGCCCGATGATAGGTTCCTCGCCACCGGTGCCCAAGACGGCAAAATCGCGCTCTGGGACTCGCGGAACTGGACACAGCCACTAGCCGAGCTACCCAACGCTCTCTCCTGTTCGCGCTCTCTGCACTTCACTTCCGATAGCTTGAAGCTGGTCTCGGCCGAGAACGAAGACGTCGTCAGCATCTTCGACACGCGCGGTCTGGCTGATACCAGGCAGGACATTCGCTTCTTTGGCACCATCTGTGGTCTCACCTTGGTCGACGGCGGCGACGAGATCGTCGTTGCAAACGGTGATAGGAGTGTCGGCGGGCTGATGAGTTTCCGGCAGACGCAGTATGGTGGCTGTGGGAATCTCAAAACGGAGGAAGGGAGTATGGATCCTGCCGAGAGGTGTCGGATGAGGGCTTCAAGGAGGAGGAACGCGAGGGGAGCGGGGATTGCGGAGGAGTAGGTGGTGTGAATAAATTGATGATGTTGACGACGATGACGACGACGATGATTACGTTGACGATGGCATGTATATAATGATGTTGAACAAATTCCGAAGGTTTTCTTTTAAATTCCGAGGCGCATACCGTTGTGTGAGTCGATCTCTAGCTGCATTGTTCGAAGACTTTTCTCTTGTTACCTTGAGCTATCAGCCAAGGGCATAGAGATTATCGTATCGCTGTGAAGCACTCAGAGTCGTGCCCTGTCGGGGAGAGCGACAATAGCCGTATGGCCCTTATCAGCGTCTGTGTGCTAGATCAGCGACTTGGGAGAAACAAACGTACTTTCAATATCCTACAACCCTTGCGCTCGAGGTTGTGTTTAGACTCCCAATGGTAAGCAAGGTCATTCAATCTCGGCAGTTGATGGTACCAGCATACTAGCTTCTGATACCGATGGGCGCTGTGGACAGTATCTCAACGGCCAGCGTGTTCCTAGAGGTGTCTACAGTTGAAGATATTTCGGAGCATACAATCTGTCAACTGTTGTGATGAGAGGCACTGAGGAGCGAAACAGATCAATAGAATACCAATAACCTTGAGCATGTAAGAGTCGACAAGAGAGAAAGGGAAGGGACAGAGCATGTGTTTCGAATGTAGCATTTCGTCATTACGCGTCCGTAAAGCCTAACGTTACAACTTATATAAATACAAAAAAACCAGAACGCTTCGCTAGGGCCCAAATTCAAAAAAGCAAACCATTATTCAAAATCAGAAAACATGATCAGGAAGCGCAGAGAAGATTCGACAAACCCGAAACCGCTTCATCCCTTCCCTCCCAAGAAGAGACGAGAGAGAGTCGAGCCATCCGAATCTCTCTGCTTTCCTTTTCTCCCAATTGGATATCCCAGAGTCTGTGTTCCCGCCTTTTGTGGTAACTGATGGTCTGACAAATGAAACCCTCCTCCCTCCTGTACTGCCCACTTCCTCCGTCAGACCGGGCTGAGACGGGCGGTATGTAGCCTTTCATGTACATCCGTGGTCCGCTCGCGCGTCGTGGCGGGTTGTTGCTGTTTTTGGTGTTGCTTGCTTGTTTGTTGTATGTTGTTGTTCATACCGCGAGAAGCCTACTTCTTGTCGCCGCCGAGCATACCGCCGACGATGGGAAGGCTGCTGAGCTTGCTCTTGCCGTCCTTGCCCTTCTTCTTGTCGTCGCCGCCGAGACCGAAGGCTCCGAGGAGCTTGTTGACACCAAGGCCACCGAGCAGGCCGTTGACCAGGCCGCCAAGACCAAGGCCGTTGAGCAGCTGGCCGACCAGACCCAGGACACCTGCCAGCAGAAGGCCGACGGCTGCGAGGATCTGGAACAGAGGCTGAGTCATCAGGCCCCAGAGAGGGTTGAGCTTCTTCTTGGCGTGAGGCATGTCGTTGAGCTTCTTCTTTGCGTCGTCGATGGTGGTGACAACGGTGGTGGTAAGCTCCTTGAGGCTCTCAGCGAGAGCGTGCTCCTCAGGAGTAGCCTCGCCAGTGCCTTGACGACCCTTGGCCTGAGCAGCGATCTTGCCGTCGGGGTCGAGACCGCGAAGGGAGCCGTTGCACTCTTGCAAGTGACGACCGGCCTCTTCAATGAGGGGCTTGACGTTGTTGACAAGCTCGTCCTCGTCGAGCTCGTCCTTGGGGGTGCGGTCAGCCTTGTCCATGTGCTCCTTGATCTGCTTGCAGATGGGCTGGACGCGCTCGAGAGTCTGCTGGCAGATGGTGTTCATCTTCTGCGCGATCTCACGCTCCTGCTCGCGCTTGGCAGCCTCAGCGAGCTCCTCCTCGGTGGGGCCCTCGTACTCCTCTTCGTCGATGTTCTCGAGCAGAGTGCACTCGCCGATCTTGTTGCCGTCCTGGTCGACGACGTTGCCGTTGTCGTCGATCTCCTGGCCGACACAGTGTCCAAGGTTGCCATCGGTGAGGCGACCAACAAGGTCTCCGTTCTCATCGCGAACCTCACCCTCCTTGTTGACACGCATGCCAGACATGGGGTTGACGCGACGCTCCTTCTCCTCAGGCTCCCAGCGCTCGGCAGCACCGATCTGGTTGCCGTTCTTGTCGATGATGGTACCATCCTCCTCGACACCGTGACCAAGGAGCTTCTTAATGTCGCCCTCAGTGACACGGCCGATGATGTCACCAGCCTGAGTGGTGATGGTGCCATCCTTGTTGATCTGGAGACCCTCGAAACCAGCGAATGGTCCTTCGGGGCTGGTGTCTTCGCCGAATACAAGTTCGGCACGTCCAACGACGTTGCCAGCGTTGTCCCAGATCTGACCCTCGCCGTCGACCTTCTTGCCAACCAGAGTAGCAATGTCGCCTTCAGCGACACGGCCAATGATCTTGCCGCTGCTGTCGACAGCGTTGCCAGTCTTGTTGATAGTGGTGCCAGCAAGAGCAGAGTTGTCAACGGCCTCCTCTTCCTCTTCCTCCCAAGGGTCGGCGTGACCCTTGACGTTGCCGTACTTGTCAATAATATCACCATCCTCGTCAACAGCAAGGCCGACAAGCTTCTTAGCATTGCCCTCGACAATTTCGCCAACGACGTTGCCATCTTGGTCCTCAACCTTGCCGTCCTTAACAACGCGCAGGCCCTCGTGGCCAGCGAAGGGACCCTCAGGACGAGAGACACGCTCGTTCTCAGGGAGAACCTCGCAGCGGCCAACGACCTTGCCGGTGTCACCGTAGATGTAACCGTTCTCGTCGCAGCGGCGACCAGCAAGCTCCTTGACGTTGCCCTCGACGAGGCGACCGAAGGGAATTCCCTTCTCGTCAACGACGTAGCCCTGCTTGTTGAGCTCCTTGTTCTCAAGGATGCTGTTGTCCAAAGGCTCCTCTTCCTCCTCTTCAGGCAGGGGCTCGGCGTGGCCCTTGACGTTGCCGTACTTGTCGACAATGTCTCCGTCCTCGTCAACAGCGAGACCGATCAGGCGCTTGGGGTTGCCCTCAACAATCTCACCGACAACGTTCTCGTTCTCGTCGGCGACCTTGCCACCTTCGATGACACGGAGGCCCTCAAGACCAGCGAAGGGACCCTCGGGCTTGGACTCGCGTTCCTCCTCGGGGATGAGCTCGACACGACCAATGACCTGGCCCTGGTCGTTCCAGAGCTGACCTTGGTCGTCGAGCTTCCTGCCAGCGACCTGCTTGGGGTTGCCCTCGACGAGGCGGGCGATAGGAGTACCCTCGTCGCCAATGACAACACCGGCCTTGTTGACCTGCTTGCCTTGCAGGAAGGACAGGTCGGCGGCCTCCTCCTCAGGAGCCTCTTCCTCCTCGTAGCGGTCGGCGTGGCCAACAACAGAGCCCTTCTTGTCGATGATGTCTCCGTCTTCATCAACAGCGCGACCGAGAAGCTTCTTAGCATCACCTTCGGTGACGACACCGACAATGTTGCCGTTCTCGTCAGCGACGTAGCCATTCTCGATGACCTTGAGGCCTTCAAGACCGGCGAAGGGAGCCTCTTCGTCGGCATCCTCCTGGGGAACAGTCTGGGCGCGGCCGATGACCTTGCCCTTGTTGTCCCAGAACTGACCCTCAGCGTCGGCAGTGAGGCCAGACTTGGAGAGCTTCTTAGCATCACCCTCAACAAGCTCACCAACAATGTTTCCATTGCTGTCGAGGAGCTTGCCAGCCTTGTTGACGGCGAGGCCGTCGAGGATGGAAAGAGGAGGAAGGCCATCGCCCTCCTCTTCTTCCTCAGCCTCTTCACCCTCACCTTCCTGCTCTTCTTCAGGAGTCTCCTCCTGGGCAGCCTCTTCCTCTTCTTCAGGCTGGCCGCTGATGACGCGAACCTTGCCAAGAACAGTCTTGCCGTCCTTGTCAAGGATCTCGCCCTTGTCGTTGATCTTCTTGCCGGCGCACTTGGCAAGCTCACCCTCGGCAAGCTCACCGACCTCTTCGCCGTCCTCGTTGAGGACCTTGCCCTTCTTGTTGACCTTGTAGCCTTCGAGAGTCTCGATGCCAGGAGTGTCGTCATCCTCGGGCAACTCACCCAGCTCCTCGAGGAGGTCGTGGGTGGCAGTCTCGGCGGCCTCACCCTCAGTGATGCCAACCTTGCCGATGATGTCGCCCTTCTTGTTGTAGACTTCACCCTTCTCGTTGATCTTCTGGCCAGCGCACTTGGCAGGGTCGCCCTCAACAAGCTGGCCAATCTCCTCACCTTCGTCATCGAGGACCTTGCCCTTCTTGTTGACCTTGCGGTCCTGAAGGATGCGGATGTCGTACTGCTTGGCGAGCTGGCCACCGAGCTTCTCAGCAGCGCCCTCGACGAGCTGAGTAGCGCTCAGGACGTTGCCGTCCTCGTCGACAACCTGGCCCTCCTCGTTGATGTTGAGGGTCTCGGGGTCGATCTCGCCGTCAGCAATCTTCTGGCGGATCTCCTCATCCTCAATCTGGCCGAGGACGCCTCCGTCGGAGCCGACAATCTCGCCAGCCTCGTTGAGCTCCTTGCCCTCGAGGGCCTCAATGCCGGGGAGCTCGTCCTCGATACCTTCGGCCTGCTCTGCAGCGCCTTCGGCGGCATCCTCGGCATCACCAGCGGCATCTTCTGCGCGGTCGGCAGCGTCACCGGCCTGGTCAGCAGCGTCTTCGGTTCCGTCAGTGACACCTTCAGTGACACCGTCGGTGGCGGCCTTAGCAGCGCTGGCGGGCTCGTAGACGCCCTGCTCGACGAGGTCGGCAGCATCCTCATGAATGGTAGCGTAGCCAACGACGTTTCCGTCTTCGTCGATGAACTCGCCCTTGGCGTTGAGGGTGGCGTTCTGGAGCTCTGAAGGGTCGCCCTCAGTGACCTTGCCAATGGTGTTGCCCTCGGAATCGTAGATGATGCCATCGACCTGGCAGGTGAGGCCCTCCATGATGGAGAGGCCGGGGAGACCGTCGTCCTCCTCGTCCTCCTCATCATCCTGCTCCTCGTCTTCGTCATCGAGGTAATCCTCAGCACCCTCGGGAAGCTCTTCGCCGTTCTCACGAGCCTCTTGAATCTGCCGCTTGATCTCGGCAGGGAGAAGCTCGCAGCGACCGACGAGATCACCATCGTCATCGAGGATCTCGCCATCGTCGCCAATGGGGTAGCCCTCGAGGTCCTCAGCATCGCCCTCAGCAAGTCTGCCAATGGGGTTGCCCTCGGAGTCGTTGATGGTGCCATCGCTACCAACCTCGAGGCCCTTGAGCACGCTCAGGTCACCGAGAGAGGCTGCGCCATCAGCAGCATCCTCGGCCTGGTCCTTGACACCGTCGACCTGGTCTTGGGCATCCTCGGCACCGTCTTCAACCTGGCCCTTGGCATCCTCAGCAGTGTCTTCGAGCTGGTCTTTGGCATCGTCGGCAGCTTCACCAGCCTCGTCGGTGGTCTCGCCTGCGACCTTCTGGCCCTCTTCAGCGGCACCCTCAGCAGTCTCCTGAGCGCCATCCTTGAGGTCCTCAGCAGCCTTCTTGGGGTCCTGGGCGACCTTCTTAGGATCCTGCTTGCCAGCAAGACCCTTGGCCTTGCCAGCGAGGCCCTTAGCACCGCTGAGCAGCTGGCCGCCCTGCTGGCCTTCCTGCTCCTCGGTGTCGTCCTGAGTCTCATCGGCGGACTCTCCAGCCTGGCCAGCCTTCTCGGTGGCATCGTCAGCGACGTCCTCGGCCTCATCTTGGGCATCGTCGGCGGCGTCCTCAGCCTGCTGGGTGGCACCTTCGACGGCGTCGTTGTCTTCGTCGTTTTCGTCATCATCGTCGTCCTGGACGGGCTCAGGAGCAGCCTCCTCGAGGCCCTCCTTGCCCTGCTCGCCAGCCTGAGAGACCTTGCTCATCAGACCCTCGCCCTCGCCATCGTCGCTCTCGTCGTCCTTGAGCTCAACGTTCTTCTGAGCCTGCTCGCCAATGTCCTTGGCAGTGTCCTGAGCCTTGCCGGCCTGTTCACTGGCCTCGGAGGCATCAGGAGCCTTGGGCTTGGGAGTCGATTTGGCAGATTGGGCACCCTTGGCTGCGGACTGGCCGAGCTTCTGGGGAGTGTTTCCGGGCTTTCTTCCAAGCTTGGTGGGAGTCTTGGGGGCGCTGCTGGCCTGCTGTCTGCCTGCCGCTGGGGAAGGAGCCATCTTATCGGAGTTCTGGGTAGTAGTTTTGTTGGAAGAAGTTGTTCTAGATGAAGATCCGCGGCTTGCTACCGGGGATGCTTTTCTGTCGGGAGTAGGTGGGAAGGAGTAGTATGCGTATTGACTAGAGTTGCTGGTGGGCATGCACAACAACAATCATTAACTGGAGCTAGGTCGTAATAATCGTACAGTAATCGTGTGATTGAGTGGGAGTTTTGGGAGTTTGGGAGTTAGCAATTGGGAGAAATGCTAGAAAGTGAAGAAGGAATGTCAAGTGTGGCTGCGGTTTTTCTGATATAGCTTAGCAGCTGGCAGCTGGAGCAGCGAGAATGGCAGCACAGAGCATGTGCATGACATGGCCAGGGTGGATGCGTGCTGCCATCGACGAAGGGCATCGCAATCGAGGATCCGGACATGACGTCGCTGTGGTCGTTTGGGAAAGATCCCTGTCCGCAATCCCTGTTGCAATGCATGAGGCGCCAGCTAGCATGAGGAGTAATGGGGGCCCTGTAGCGGTGGCGCGCGCCTGGCCAAGCACGACGCGCTGCCCATCATGGCAGCTCTGGGTGCTGTGGCGGCGGGTTGGTCGGCAGGTTTGGAGGAGCACCACGCAAGCGAGTTAGGTGACGTTTCGCATGCTTCTGCAACGGTCGCGCGTCAAAGCGCTACCGTTGATCTCAAGATTGGTTTTCACCAGCGCTGGCTAATCTTGCACGTTTCTACGTCATCGTGAAGGAACCTGGGCTCTGGCTTTCCCACGTGGAAAAAGTAGAGGAAACTCGCAACGGCTTACCATAGTACCGAATAGCTTGGTTAGCTGTCGAGCCACGCTACATAGAGAATTCGCATTGCGCGCCCGTGGCTAAACACTCCGTGGCGACAGCTCACAAGTAGACAGCTATCTCATGCGACTGGCAGAGGCGGTGCGACCGCCAGGAAGAGCAGTTGTTCGATCGTGATGCAGCTGCACTCTTGCTCATCGACGATCTCAGCGCAGAGCCACCATTCCAGGCGGCTCGCCAGCCGTGTGGTGTGCCACCACGGCCACCTCCTGACCCTGTATGTGGGCGAGTGAGGCGAGTAGACAGCTGCTGCAAAGGCGATCTGGCGACGGGCACGCCTTCTCAGGTGGATACGTGTGGCTAGAATTTATCGCCAAACCGGTTTCTCGTGTCTCACGGAAGGCGGTTGTTGCCGCTGTAACTAATGATGTTCGAGCTCGATTGCATACTGCCCGGCATGCTTTCGTAGTCAAACGTCAAATAATAATAATGTCCACGCTGTGCGTGGCAGCAGCCTACCAGTCCGATTCTGACTTTGGCCATGTTGCATCGCACGGTGTCGCACCCTGTTTTGGTAAAGGGTTTTTGCCAAAGCTCGGCCTGTGTCGACCGGTCTGATCGAAAGCTTCCGGTACGTTGGTAAGAAACAGCTATTACATTAGCACTGGAAACTACTGTACTGTATGCAATCGTGCCACCTTCTTTGTCTCCACATGCGTGCTGCACGCAAACCATTGCGGCGGTGACATCGATCGTTCACGTTCGATGCGCATCGCATCGAAGGAATTGCAGCGTTTCGGTTTGCCTTCCGGCCTTTGATGAGGGCCAGGACCGCAGATCCAGTTCGACGAAGCTCCTGCTCTTTCGAGTCCCTTCCTCCCGCGTGTCCACAAGCCGGACGCCGCAGGTAAAATACTGGGGGCATGACGCATGCCACTATCCTCCGGACCTGTACCTGCATGCGACGCATTGCTGCCGGCAAGGGTGTCCACGTCTTCATTGGGGAACAGCACCAGGTGGCTGAGGGGCGAGAGTTCGTGCCTGGTCCCAGTATGACATCGCGCATGGCTCGTCTGCATGCTATCACAGCACGGCGATGTGTTATAGACCGGAGCTGCGGGTTCCAGGTGCATTGATGCAATTGCGTGCGCATTGGGATAAGATGACATGACGCTGTCTCGAAAGCAATGCATTTGGCAGATGTACGAACGTTTCAGAACGCGACTGTTGCATTATTGATGGGCATGACGCTCTTGATCGCGCTGCTGCAGTCGCCGGGATGAAGGAGAACCAGAGCATGTAATAAAACATTGATGCATTCTTGGCGTTGGTCTCGATGGCAGACATACGTGATCTCCAACGAGAGATAAATGTCAAGCCATGAGACAATAGAAGCATAGCAGTTGACGTCCAATTCAGGCTACTTCTGCTCATACTTTGGGAGGGCGCGACATACAGGTGATTGTTGGCAATCACGATCAGCAGCCTCCGGACCTCTAGCCACCTCCTCGTTGCAGCATTATCTCACTCACCAACGATCAGTAAAGTGTCATCACATGCAATCTCTCACATCCTCAACGAATACACAACCCGGCCCAACACACTCTTTCGAGGCATCGCCCTACTTTTGCAAACTTCCTCTAACGGCCGCGGCGCACTGATCAGCGTTGCTAGCTGGAAAGTGAAGACTACTCGACCGCTGGTAGCTTGGAGACGCTAGGTATAGCATACTCCAACCGTCCGAACCAGGATTGACATTGCACATCGCAAGAGACCCTTCTGTGGTGATTGAAAATATATTGACTTGCGCAAAGAGGATTTGTGGACTTGACTTGAAGAAAAGCTTCTAGATAGAAAGCCTAATAAACAGGTTGTTTCGTAGCTACGAAGGTTCCCGCTCAGATCGTCGAGAGATCGACCGGATTTTCTTGATGCTGAACTCAAATCTATCCACAGCCAAGTCTTGCGATTCAGTTGTGAATGCAGTCGGTTCGTATGTCAACGTGTCAAGGGTGTTGAATGGGTATGATCACAATCTCATACGCGTTTCAATAGTAACTATCGTAGCCTGCTGGGCTTCCAACGCGATGCTTGTGAACACCGATCGTTGAAGCAACAAGAAGTAGAAGATCGCTTGAATGGGATCCCACATTGTGCGCAAGATGAGTTCACAACCCTTCCGAGCAAAATTATAAGACAGTTTATGACATCTAGCCAGCGATAGTTGAAGGATGGTACTCCCATAAATGCCCAAATGATATCCAAAGCCATATCTGAAACCCCCAACACTAACCCTAAAATTAAACATCAACTTGTAGATGAAAATACAATTCCACTATTATGATAAGTTCCATGTTTGTTGAGTAGAGTGATCTGACAGTGAATGGAGCTGCTTGATGTCTAGACCACATTGACATCATCCCATAGAAGCCACATGGCCGCTTTAGGTGTCGATTCACTTGCGTCGCTTTGACGAAATCCCCAAAGCATCGATAAGATCACTCACATGTATACGTGTACCGTCAAATTCGAAGTTAATGTTCACAACAAGTTCTTCATCCGGTCTCAGATTCAGTCATTGATTGCCCAGAAACAGCCATGACTTCTAGACAACACCGGCAGCGAAAAGGAAGAGCCACAGTCTGCCATCCATGCTCAAGACCAGTTGACCCGAACAGGGGTGAAATGGACAATTCCCTCTCATTAGTGGATGTGATAGTTTGTCGGCCGCTGTATGGCTGGTGGCTAATAATGGTATCATATTCATCGTCATGGTCGTACGTCGTCATTACTTCAAAGTCGTAGATATCCATGCCTGAACCAGGCCACACCCCAAATGGGCAGTAGCACGCGCCCCTTGAACTCACTCGTCCTCATGCAGCGGTAGTCCCATGCCCATACTCCGTCTGATTCTCGCACTGAATCCCGCCTCACTCTTCCTCCGCTCTCGCTCTTCTTGCAGCACCTCCCTCTCCCTCGCGGCGCTAGCACTAGTGTCGAACTCCTGTTGCTCGCGCTTCCTCTTCTCATCGGGCTTCACCAGCTCCTTGATCCCACGCTCAGCCTTCTTGGCCTGCTTCTTCGTCTTGATGTAGCTCTCTAGACCCAGAATGACCGCGTAAGAGCGCGAAACAGAGCAGCGACTCATGTCTGCGCCGGCTTCCTTCAGACTGCGTACGAACTCGCGGAAGTTACGCACCGGTGGCGCATAGTGTCCCGATAGTGGAGATAGTTTGCGCAGCTGTCCGCGCTTGATCTTGATGAGGCCTGCGGCTGCGACGCGCGCACCGTGCAAGAAGGAGGAGTGCTGGAAAGCTCCGCTCTGCTTGATGCCGATATACAGGCGCATGCTGGTATCGGCGACGAAGATCCATGTGTTCTTCTTGGTAGTCTTCCGGAGGAGATGGTTCATAAGGCTGTTGGTGCTCAGATGCTGTAGTTTAGCGAATCCCTTCGCATCGTGCAGTTCGGTATTGGTATACTTTGAGGAGTCTTCCTGTTTGCCGGTGCCAATGGAAGACATTGACGAGAGCGATGAAGAATCGGAGTCTGAGTCGCCGGGAGGTGGTAGGGGATCTTTGACTCCTGTAGTGACTTCGCGCCAAGTGGGTGTCGGGTCGTCGAAGCGAACAATGCCATCAATGCTGTCCCTGAATTCAGGCGCTGTGGTGACGGGAATGCCATTCTTCGAGAACACAAAACGGCCCATCTCATCGATATGGACCAGATAGTTCTGACGCTCTTCGCGCGAAAGGTAGCGTACCATCTCAGTATCCAATCGGCTTCGAGGTCTGTCAGGCAAGTCAAGTTGCTTGCCTTCGCCGTGATCCAACCAGTAGAAGAAGTTCTCGTGAGTCTCTGACTGTTTCCACTCGTGATGATACCGTCGCAGATTGCTGCCGTACCTGTGCTTGTGATCGACCATCTCCAGGAAATAATCCAGACCCATCGTCTTTGCGTACCGCTCTCTTCGTCGTTTCTCCCGCGCCTTGCGCTCGCGCGATGCTGCTCTCTCCTCTTCGTTATTGCCCTCGACCTCGCTCTCCGATGTGTCATCACTTCCTGCTCTATGCGCAATAGCAGCAGCACGCTTCCACCGCTCGCGCACCGGAGGAGAAGCGGCTGGATTTGACGCAGCGCGTGACTTTGGTGCAGTGACGTTGGTATACTTCGCTACACTACACATCAGCCATATCCACATAGACTGTAATTTATCCATACGACGCACCTTCTTTGAGCGCCTCGATCCATCTCAAGCTCGGGTCCAGCCCTCTGCCTTCCATAGCCCTCCTTGTCCTGTGGCCGCGATAATTCCTCTGAATGACCACAGCCGCCTTCTTCTCCCTATCTTGCTCCTCGCCATCTTTCGACTGTCGCCGAGCCGCTCGCGCAGCCCGTATCTCCGCAGCCCTCGCCTCTTGCTTGCGAGCGATCTCGGCTAGAACTTCTGGGGCAGGAAGCACGAGCGGGTTGCTGCTTTTATTGTCCTGCGGTGTGTCCATTACGAGTCGTCCATGCGGTGCTTCTTTCAAACTCCCTCCACGGCTCGGGTAGTTGCTTATTCCAAGTCGCTTTGTTACTGTGCCCCACGAGTACCACAGTAGTTGCACTTGGTGGTGGTGGGGCGCCTTGGGCCGAGTGTCAAGTCAAGACGTGGGGTTTGGTTCTCGCTTGCACGGGTCTCGCTTGAGTGCTTGCAGGTGAAGGAAGACGTCATCCAGCCTTACCGGGCGCCGCACGAGCCAAGTCGAGGTGTGAGACAAGAAGGGAACAACAGGGAGCAGGGGTCGGGCTAAACTCCCGAATAGCAAGCCCCGAAACAGGTTTTGGCCACAGCCACGCGTCAAGGCAACACGAGATCAAAATGAGTGTGGCTGGAAGAATGGAGGGTGAACCACAGTTGCCAGCCTCACGTGACAGTGACGAGAGGCCAGGCTAATTATTGTTCGAAAGTAAGAGTAGAAAGTAGGAAAGTGGTATCAAACGTAAGGTGAGAAGCACCCAGAAGAACTCGTATCCATCTCCGTGGATATTTCTTGCCTGTCCTTCGACAACTGCAGCAACATCATCATCACATGACCAGCCCATTCTCATGCCCTGGCGGTAACTGCCCATACGGCAGCATATTCTGGTGGTGGCTATCCATCATGGGATATGGCGGAGCTTGCTGGTGATGCATCATAGGGGGATTGCCATAGATCGGTTGCCCATGAGGCGCGCCCATTTGATTCGGATCGGGAACAGGCTCATAATGCATCTGCTCCTCTGCTGATGGCGCAACCTGCTGTTGCGCACCCGGCTGTACCTGGATGCTTGCGTGCGCCACTTGCATAGCAGGATCGTGATGAGGGTCGATGCCATCATCTTGGGGATCATGCGAATCGTCGCCTCCCAAGATATGGCCTGCCTGCTCGCCAGTGTAGTCGTCGGCTTTCTGCCATCCAGCATATCCGTCTGCGCGACCGATGATCTCACCAGTCTTTTGCATTTTCGTGCGCAACTGGCCCATCTTTCGTTTCATGCGCTCGCGCAACATTTCGTCGTGCACCTGTGGATCCCAGTCGTTCTTGCTAAGGTCGACCAGCTGGTACAACTCGCGATACATCGCTTCGAAGGTCTCGATATTGTTCAGGTTGAATGTATAATATCCGTACCGATGCATGAGCTCTGCTAATTCTCCTTGGGCCCTCAGCGGCCAGATATCTTTTGACTGTACCCACTCTGCCGTAAGGTGTTCGCGTCGTCTGCTGCGACGCTCCAAGTCGCGAAGCATACGCTCCTGTCGTTCGGCGGTCCGTCGTTTCGACTCTTCAATCTTCTTCTTGCTGCGTGAGTCGCGCTTCGGTGGAGTGTTGCCGACGTGCGCGCCAGGCTTGTACAGCGTACTGGGTGTTGAAGTAGACGGCGCGGTAGCTCCAGATGCGAGGTTCTGCGTGTTCTTGCCCTGTTTCAATCGGCGCATCTTGAGCTTGAGCTCCACTTCACGCTTCTGTAGTTCGATCTGCTGCAATTGCAATTGTAGAGTCTCCTCGTCGTCGCCATCATCGTCCGGGGTCATATTCATTTCCATCTCAGCGGGTACGGGCGCAGGAGCAGGCGGTGGCGGCGGGTAGTTCGCGTTGGTGAGCGCTTGAGCGAGCGTCAATTCGGCCTGATGTTGTTGAGGTACCATTTCAGCCATTGGCGCATATGGACTCTGGTATACATCGTCGACGTGAGGTACAGGAGATTGAATGGGCAGACTTTCGCCCTGTGCTTCGTTCGTGGCGTTAAGCGCAGCAGCCGCCTGCTTGCTCTTATTGAACCTGGTTCCTCCCTCGCCTTTGCGCTCGAAGACCCGTCGTATTGTGCGCGTACCAACCACGATCTTGTATGTCTCGTAGAGCCACCAAAGCATGTCGTCGACAGACATCTCCGGCTTATCCTTCACATGTTCGAATAGCGCCTGCGGTCGCATACTGTCAGTCTACCGTGCACAATAGCCGCTGCGAGATGAGAAATCTCTCACTAACCGTTTCAACCTCTGGATTCAGCACGCGATGCCTGCCAGTTCTGCTCTCTGGCGGCTTGCCGATGCGACCAGTGCGCTCGAGCTCCATCTTCCAGCGGCGGATTGTGCGGTCGGAGACCTGCGTCTCCTTCTCGATGGTCTCCTCATCGCGTCCAGCCTCGAGCAGGGCTTTTACGCGGTCGCGTTGATCTTGGTTGTAAGCCTTGCCCATATCGTTGGAACTTGGGACGGAGAGCCAGTTGAGCGTGCCGTGGCGGCCAAAAGTCGAGACATCAGACGCGCAGAAGTGAGCTGCAGTATACATGCGGGCGGGCTGGCGGCTTTTGATCTGCGCTTACGTAAACGCTTGGGTCGATTGGCTTCACATGCGCTTCTTGCGCATCAGTCTCCGTACACTTCGTTCGCAGAGATGCTACCCGAATTTTGACCGTATCTTAGGAACTGATGTGCTGGCGCGCCAGAGCTTAGATGCATAATGATTTACGTCTGCCACTATTAACGATCGAATTACGAGTAGGATCTCATTGCTAGACCCGCCCAAGTTAGAGAACCATGTAGGTCCGATAGCACCACAGGATGTGCTTCATGAATATGAGTGTACACGTAAAGCCTACAACATGAAAAGACGAACAGCTATCTTTAATGTTAAATTCCAACGAGGCACTTTGTGACATCCGGCATGAAAGTATCACGTGCAACAATGGCTGTTAGATCAAGATTAAGAACATGATTGGCGAAGAAGCCGTTATTTTTCTCAGCTAGTCTGGGATTAGTACACACAGCGATGGAATCCTGTTCCTGTTCTACTTATACACGTCCCACCATGAAAAAACCCAAGCAATCGCGCTCTCCTGAACCTTTAAACCTCCTGTACAGCACTTAAGGTATAAATTCATCTACTACACCAGACCGCGAACCAACACGGATCGGCCTATGACAGCAGGTTGTGCAGACTCGGGCTCGCACTTGCTCCACTGGTCGCGACTGTTCCATTGCTCTGATTCTCGTGTGGCGTCGCAGACGGACCGCTTGCACCTTCCGCGCTCGCATGACCGGTTTGAGCACTCGGCTGGACAGGCGCCGAAGTGGAAGGCTGCTGAGGCTGAGGCTGAGGCTGAGCCTGTGGCTGCGGTTGCGGTTGAGGCTGGGATTGTGGAGGCATTGGCGCCTGAGCCTCTGGATGCTGGAAATGTGAGCCAGGGCTACCGTAGAGCGGACCGCCGAGCGGTGGCAGATGATTCGCGAAGGGCGACTCCGTCCGACGTGACGAGTATTGTGGGTGGGGAGGCCCAGGAGTGAAGCTAGGAGGCGGAGGCTGCATGTGAGGACCATGAGGTGAGTTCACACCATTCGGCATATGCTGGCCAGGTGGTCCAAAGCCATTTATTGGTGAAGGACGATGAGCAGGGTGGTATCCGCCTTGGCTTGGTGATGGTTGAGGCGGGTAGGCACCATAAGGTCCGTATGGTGCAACTGGGAAGCCGGTGGGTGGGTGATGATACGTTGGTGGAAAGCCGTGAGCCATGTGTGGCGGCGGAGGTGGTTGGTGCATGTAGCCTGGTCCATGTCCCATTCCTCCCATCTGCGGCGCTTGTGGGTCCCCTGGAGCCAGCGGTGGCCTCGACGGATCGTCCCATGGCGAGTGAGGATGTGCTGGTCGCTGAGCATGGTGTTCGTTCCAGTCCAGCTGAAGTGGGTACGTCTTCGGAGGCGACAGCTCACGACGTGGTGGAGGTGATGGAGGCGGTGGTGTTGGGTCTAGCTTCCTCTTCACGAAACACCTGTGGCACAAATACTCTGTTGGAGTCTTGTCTTCTGCCTCACTGCGGCCGTTGACAGCTGCATGACCTTGCTCGTGTGAAACTGACTGTGTTCCATTGACGGCCCCAGGAGGCGCTGATGTATCAGCCTCCGATGGCCTGGGAGCGTTGCGTTCTGGCATACCATCCCAAGCACGTCCACTCGCGCCTGGTGCCATGAAACGGATATTTTGCTGAGGCCTGGACGGATCGACGGCGAGGGTGGCGTCGGCTCCGTTGGGCGCAGTGGCGCCTGCGTCTGACGGCTGGTCGCGCTGCTGATCCGCGATCTCGCCCAAAGTCATTGACAAACGCTTGCCAGGTGACTTGGGCGTCGATGAGTCCTCATCCTTGGGTTTGATGTGCCACTTTGGCGTGACGTCAATGTTGCATTTCGAGCAACGCTTTCCATGTGGAGCAATCGATCCCTCACGTAGGCTCGAAGCATCAGTTGCGCCATCCACGTCTTCGAGTCTGGCATCGGCGACAGTAGAGTTCCTTGCGCCGCGACGAGCCCCGACGGCGGCGCTGTGAATCGTCGACTCGCGTCTGTTCGCAGCATTGGCAATATGTCCACCTTTACTCTTAGTCAGTTGGACTTGTTCAGCCTTGCGAACAGTGCCAGTCAACGTGAGATCGGCCTGCTTGTAGAGCTCCGCATAAACCTCGAGCGCTGTCCTGCCGCTATCATCCGCTATCTCATGCATAGGGTGGACAATCGATTTGACGTTGTGCTCTTTGCACCAAATTGCCGCAGTGAGAGCTCCGGTCTCACCGTTGAGAGTCGCAACAGGTTGCTGGTCCTTTCTGGACCCTTTGACGGGCGTGACATCGAACCCGAATTGGTATCCCGCTTCGAAGGCACAAGAGACGTGGAAGGTCGTGTTGCAGTGGTGGCAATTGACACAAGCGCCTTTGTCGTTGCGGACCCTATTTCGGTGATCCTTGTTCTTGCAAAGCTTGCATACAGCTTCGTACTTGCTTGGGGGGATCATTTGGAAGCCCTCGGCGACCGATAATGCCTTTGCGTCGCTGAATCGGATCTCCGGTGTGAAGAGTGCGCAGTACACATGTACCCAATTGTTGCCTGTGGTAGGCTTCAGGGGTTCTCGTGGTAGGGTCGGACGATGGTGTGCAGTTTGTCGGGCGTTGTAATTGGTCCTCATGGTGTCAGCGAGCTCCTTCTCCATGCGCTCCTTCTCGCGATCGCGTTCGTTCTTCTTTTTGTGCGTCGACTTGGGCATGTCGATCATGTCGACCAAAGTTTCTTCCGTCAGACACAAACAGCAGGAATAGTCGGTGGACACTTGAGGATTTCGGTCGTTCTGACACTGCTCGCATACCCAGTAAACATCGCCACTTGACTTGACACCTTGAGTATCGCTCACTCCATAGCAGCTCCGGTGTACCGTCAACATGCAGTGCTGACAAGAGATAGTGTTACCATCAGTATGGCAGACTGCGCATGGTAAGGCTCTCCACGTAGGCTGCTCTGGTATTATGGGTGCTGGTGGAGGGGTTGGTATCTTTGGAGCAGGAGGCGGCTTTTCCTTCCTCTTGGTCTGTTCAGTGATGGGCGGGGTGGAAGAAGCGTCGTTCTTGTTTTTCTTCTTGGGTGGCTCATCAGCGCCAGCAAATTGCGGCTCCAACGGAGGCAGCATAGCGGCGGCCTCATTTGCTGCAAGAAGCTCACGAAGCAGTTCCTCGTCGACCCTTCGCTTCCAAGCTCTGCCAGCATTCGCTGTAATCTTCTTGGTGACTTCCTCCACATCCTCGTATTGAATGGCGTATTTGCGCCAAAGCCCAGCGCACCTGAAGCATAATGCGACCAACATGCGCTCGCGCTTTTCCTTCGTTCCGTTCTTGACCTCAACCATCACAGTCTGACCAGGTGCCGCACCTGGAGCTCGTCTCCATTGCCTTGCGTGTGTGGTTTCGCAGAACTTGCACTGGAAGTTGCGCTTGCGCTTCGTCGCTTTGTCGTTGTCGAAAGCTGAATCGTCGGCGTCGTGCGCAACCTCTTCATGTAGGCGGGACGCAGTATCGTTATCGAGTCGCTTCTTTCCCTTGCGGCCCGGGTAGTTGCCCCAAATTTCTCTACCTTTAGGTGTCTTTTTCCAAAGATAGTAGAAACGTACGATGTCTGAGTTGGGTAGGTTGGTCTTCATGTGAAGGCGCACGAGGCGATGTTCTGAACCGTACTTCGCCACACCCTCCTCGAACTTCACGAGATCGTTCTTGCTGAGCACGGGCTCATGAAGGTGAGTGACGCGGTTGACCTTGGCGAGCCTTTCGAGCGCGGTCTCTGCGTTGTAGTTGTTCATAGCGTAAAGCTCCATGGCTTTGTCGAGGAAGTTGGTACCGAAAGGTGGGACGCCGATCTTCCTTGCCAGAGGCTTTGCGCGTCCCAGGTAGTCGTCGAGAGCATGCTCATTTGACTGCTTCTCCCGTTTCACCAAAGCCTTTCCCTTGTCATCATTGCTCGATTCGTCTACTTCTGGCATCTTGAAAATCAGTTTCGCAGTGCAACGAGGGTCGTTGTTGGGATAGTCTTCGCCACGAGCAACGTAGCCAGTAGGTTCGTCTTGTACCCATTTAGGCCTCTTCGCCTTCTCGACGCGATCTGCTTCCAGAGCGGCAACAGTCTCTTTCGAGAGCTTTCCTTCCTTCTTCGCACCGCCTTTCATATACCGCTTCTTGATCTCGGCGGCTTTGACAAGCTCCACAGGACGGCCATGCCACACATTGACATTGGCTTGATGCCTTGGGCCTAGGCGAGAGCTGGCTCTTGGATAAATCGCACGGTCATCGTATTGTAGCGCATCTTCCACGCGACAGTGAATTCCCAGATAGCGCATAGGCCACATCTGGGCAAGCGCGATTTCAGCTTGGGTAGCCGGGTGATCATCGATGATCATGTCATCGGAGTCGCTGGGGCTTGGTGCTCTGGTTGTGGCGTTCGATACAAGGGGCAACGCTTCCTCTGGAGGCGCTACCTCTTCTTCTTCAACTTCCGCCTCTGTAACTTCGCCACTGACCGAAGGCGTGAATGCCGCTTCCTTCTTGCGCTCAGACGCCCTGCTGCAAGGCGCACAAGCCCAGGCAAATCCACGAGACGGCTTTTTGGGTAAAGGCGGCTGCACACAATTCATGTGATACGAGAATTTGCAGATTGCACAGTCGACCGACTCGCTCGCAGCGCAGAACCTTGTGCAGCGCTTGCATGTCTTGACAGCGCTGGTCAATTCTTTGACTCGGCCGGTCTCGACTGCAACAAATTTCCAGCGCTCATCGAGTGCTTTCTTGACCTTTTCGGGAACGTTAATAATTTGCGAGGTAGGAATGCATTCATACCAGCGGCGGATGAAGCGGTCGAAAACTTGAACAAAATAGAAAGTATCGCGTTCCCTGCGGTAGGCCTCCAGATCGTCAATTTCGGAGCGGTGTTTGATAGTACATAGTCCACGAAGAGATGTCAGTGGGCACATGTCGGAATGCATCGTCGCGTACACAAGGCGGCTGTCACTGTTGAAGCGTTGTACATCTCGCGGACGATAGTACCAATTGACACGAAGGGAGTCGATGGGCGAGTTCGGGTCGTCAGAATCGGTGTGCAAGAATTCCATAACCCGACAGAGATAATAAGGCTCGCCGGGTGGTTCGCATACGAGGTACACATGGTCTATTGTATATCGTGTTAGCCTTAGGCACCCAAAAATTGGTCAAGCCGAGACAAAAGCGATGATTTGCGGGGTACAGGGCCTTGAACCTCTGCGAATTGCGCGAGGGCAGGGCAGAGACCCGTGGAAAAGGGATGCAGCGGGCTAGACGCTTACCGTTGATGTTTAATTTCGTTCCGTCATCCGCAACGAGTTCGCCTTTCTTGTCCAAACATGCCTTGGACCGCGAAAACGATAGCATATTCGTCTCGCGCGCCAGCGATGATGGCAGCTGCTTGCGCATGTTTGCCGCAGCGAGCGCGGCGTTCACCAGCGGTGTAGAGGCAAGATTGGTTGGTGTAGCCGTGCCAGCGGCTTTCCGCTTCTTCGGGTTCGTTGCGGTAGAGGTGGCGCCAGGCGCGGGATCCTTGGCGTTGGTCTGTTTATTTGCACTGGAATGGGTGCCGTTGGTGGTCACAGGTTGCGCAGACTCCTTCGCACGCTTCGAATCCGGAGTGCTCTGCGCGTTGGTAGCAGCGGCAGACGCGCTCTTTTTGGTGTATGATGTGGTCGTGGCCGCAGAAGTGAAATCGAAATCTGCGTCCTGGTCCTCTGCGTAGTTTAAGCGTTCTTTGCCACCTCGTCGTGAGCGTGTGCCATAGGTGCCAGCGGATTCGAGTTGTTCGAGTTGCGCTGATGCCTTGGCCACATTGGAGGAAGTCGCCTCCGAAGACTTCAGGTTTGGGCCAGTCGCGTCAGCTTGGGGCGTCCCGCGGGCACTCGCATCGCGAGATTCGCGACCACTTTCGCCGTGGCCACCATTCACCCGGTTGATGGCCTGAAACGACGAGGACGCCACATTCGACTGCGGAGTTGACGGTGAAGTTGAGTCGTCGCCCTTGGCGGCGGCAGACGCATCAGTAGCGAGCGGTTTGATCGCAGGACCATCACCAGAGGCAGAACCGGCCATTTTGATCAATTGCAAAACTCAAACTGCATCAATTGCCGGATGGCGCACGAGAATGCGTCGACGCGCAGAGCAGATAGGTCTTCTGTTGGTGTGGTGGCAGCGCAAAATCACGCGAGACAGACGACGCTAGAAAGCCTGCTGGATCGTTGGTTCGAGAGAGACGGCGAGTAGAAAGTCGCGGCAGATCGCTGAACGCGGCAGTAAAGTTAAGGCGAACACATATCATATGTGTACGAGAAGACAAAAGATGTGCGGGGGTGAGTGACAGCAGAGGTGGGCACGCGACGGCCAGATCAGCAAGCAGCAGCAGTGCGATGTGGTGGTAAAGAGGGAGAAGTCAAAGACACACGAGGCTAGACGACTAGTATTGGGAGATACAGAGCAACTCAAGAAGGGCGGGCCGGTGCAGCGTGCACGGCCGCGTACGGAGGTATGATGACCCAAAACTCTACTGCAGCGCCGACGAGTCGAGAGACAAAGACAACGCGCTCGCCTACGCATGTCTTGGCGGATGCTCAGGCTCACGGCAGCGAGCAACGAGAAAATACGGTCTATGAGAACCTTCACTAAGTGGAAGCCAGCCCCTTCGTACTCGACACTCTCGAAGCACCTCGAGATGTGGCGATCCGACTACCTTATCTGCCGACTCTCAGTATCTGGCGTTTTGATTGCCATTTGTGGACGGCGGTCTTGTAGGAATCCTCAGATACGCCGCGATGTCCGAGACTGCACGAGCGACGACACCGCGGGCATCGCTTTGTACCGAAGCGAAAGCCGCCGGAGATGGATGGATGGATCTTGATTATCCTTTAGGGCAAGCGGAAGCCAGTCGCTCTAAAACATCGAGTGAATTCTATCAAGGCACGAGTAGCATATTCATCGTCATTCAGAAGTGTGGTCCCAGCCAACCTGGATAGCACTGAGCAATCGCACATGTTGACAACACGTCGACGTCTGGGGGCGACGGAGCCACTTGTTAACTGCAGATGCATCGCCGCATGCTGTATACTGCGCCAATACTTCGCTGTGAGACATCTAGGGATACTAAAGATGGTTGTTCTCCTCTGTGACGGAGATATGTGGTATTGGATCGGCTATTCTGATGCATGCGCATGAGCCGTGATTTTCTCTATTATCCAGCCTCGTTTTGTCGTGCAAGGTGCAAGTGCAAGCCAAAGCTGCAGGTCAGTCCCTGACGCAACGGCAACACCCACTAGCGTAATAGCTTAATCTCGAAACTCAGAAACTGTAACGACGAATCTTCTCCGACATTGCAATTATCACGTGTACTGACTTATTTCATCTCCAGCTGCTTGTTCTGCTCGTCATCATCGCAACACTTGGATCCTGTTCATCTGCGCTGCACCAAATCTTCTCTTTTGTATCCCGTGATCACAGACCCACAGTATCCCTGTTATGCTTAGGAGAATCATGGGCTCCATCACAAAGCAAGTTCCCATTCCCAAGAATGGCGTCGATTACCGCGGAAAGATCGTACTCGCGCCGATGGTGCGATCGGGAGAGTGCCCTTCACGTCTCGTAGCGCTCAAGTACGGCGCCGACCTCGTATGGGGCCCAGAGACCATCGACAAGGCTATGATTGGCACTACCAGGATTTTCAACGAGAACACCAAAACTGTCGATTTCTCACGGCTTTCATCGAATGGACTCAAGAACCCTCTGCTTAACCCCGAGCAGAAGGAAAGTGTCATCTACCGACTACATCCCGAGCGCGAGGGCAAACGCCACATCTACCAAATTGGCACAGCAGATCCAGAAACCGCTGTGGCGGCTGCGAGCCTGGTCGCACCGGACGTTGCAGGCATCGACGTCAACGCAGGATGCCCAAAACCTTTTAGCACACTCGGTGGTATGGGTGCAGCACTCCTGAAGACCCCAGAGAAACTCTGCTCCATCCTTCGCGCCCTGGTCAAAGAAGTCGGCGAGCCCAACGAGATTGGCATCAGCGTAAAGATCCGTTTACTGGAGGAACCTGAAGAGACAAAAGCGCTTGTTCAGCAGCTCTGCGCCACTGGTATCCATGCTCTCACTCTTCACTGCCGCACAACACCAATGCGACCAAGGGAGCGAGCAATCAGAGATCAGCTGAAGATGGTTGTTGAAACATGCCACGAAGCTGGAGTTGCATGTGTCATGAACGGCGACGTAACCTCTCGTGACGAAGCAGTCAAGCTTATGGAGGAGTTTGGCGCAGATGGCGCTATGATTGCCACAGCTGCCGAAACTAACCCTTCGTGCTTCCGCGCGCAAGCAGATGGCGGTATCGCGTCGTGGGAAGAGGCAGTAAAGGAGTATGTCAAGATCTGCATGGAGGTCGAGAACCGATGGGGAAACACGAAATATCTCCTGGGCCAGATGGTTCCTGGCAAGGCACCAGCATACAAAATGATGACCCGAGCAAAGAGCTACAGCGAGCTGGTCAAGTCGCTGGGGTACGACAGTGAGCCCGAGTATGTGGATTTGGCTGTCAAGACAGACAAGGTTCTCGAAATTGGAGCGTTCGAGAAACCCAAGCTTACCAAAGCGGAGAGGAAGAAGCTCAACAAAGAGTCAGCCAAACTCGCAGAGCAAACCAACGGAACTGCTAAGCCCGATGAGAGCAAAGACAAGGCATCGCTCGCTGGGCAGAAACGAAACGCAGAAGCTGCAGAATTGGAAATGCCAACGGATGCTGCTCGGGAGATGGGACCGGCAACTGTGCCCGAGCAGGCTTCTGTGCTAGCTGTGTGAGCGGAGAAAAACTGCATATATACAATTTTCCCGCATAGCATCTGCAGGGATATGTCAGACCACCGATGACGGACCCAAGTGCTGGTTTCATTCCTCGTCTGTGAGAGAAATCCTGCATTGATGCATAGCGTGAAACATAATAGATAGTCGTGAAAACTGTTATATCTTTCATACCAAAGGAAGTGGTTCCGCATCTTGTTGTATAATCCTAATGTACTGTCTGTTGTGCCACTCGCCTCATCTACAAGTGCCAAACCCACCCGAACGCCTTTCCAAATCAAACAAGATCATAAGCATGAGGAAATCTACTATCACTTATTAGGAAGCATAGTTCAGCACATCCTTCAGTACCCAGACCTCGCCGTTCGCGACCTTAGTAGCAACGCGCTCGACCTCTACATTGCCAGGTTGTATCAGGGTCTTGCCGTCCTTGCTCTCCCACCACAGCTCTCCGCCGCCCATCCTCTCAGCCTTCTCGCCCTCCTTCCAGGGACTGGCAAACACGACGTGCGCTTCTGTGAATCGCCTCAGATTCTTGTGCGCGCGATCTTCGCCGTCCTTACCCGAGTAAGCCTCGGCGCCGAGTTTTGCATAGTCTTCCGGGTCTTCCCAGGGCTTTCGTGGCAGAGCGGAAAGAGCACTGTTGGTGGGAGCGAGGACGGTTGTGTTGAGGCCAGCGGACTCGAGCCGCGAGGAGACAGAGGAGATGTCGCGGGTGAAGCTGGCGAAGACGTTGATGCTGCGCTGAGAGCCGATCACGTCTGAGAGAATTACATCGCCATTGGGAGGGCCGGTGGATGGTGGTCCGTCTTGTCCTTCCTTTGTTGGTAGTTGGATGCCTGGGTTCATGATTGCTTCTTGTCGGTCGTTGGCGAAGCGGGCGGGTGTGGGCTTGGACTGGAAGGGGAGGACGAGGAGGGCGCTGCTGGTGACGATCAGACTAGAAGCTAGAATGGCTCTGGAAGGTTTCATTGTGGGTGTTGCTCAGGGTTAAATGGAGTGGTTCATGCACGATAATGTACTTCGCATGCTCGATGTTGGTGGGGCTTGCGGTCAAGTCAACCTTCGTGGAGAACCAAGACCGAGACCCCGGGATTCGGTTCACATGCTCGACTACGTCATGCGTCAAGGTCGAGATGGTGCACTTCGATTCGTTCACGTGCGTTCGCGACCTCTTCGAAGTCTAAACACGCGGCGACCATGGTGTTGCGGGAGAGCAGTCCATCTAAGCACAATGTCATGGTCGGAACGCGAATACCGCATCCGAAGTCCACCAAATACGACGACGACGGCGACGATGACTTTTCAACGCCACCTCCCAAGCGTCTCAAGCGCGACATCACAGCCTTCGTGACCAAGAAGGAAAGCCCGAAGAAATCACCACCAAAGTCGCGTAGACAGGAGATACCAGACTCGGATGCCGATAGCGACAATGAAGTCGTCCACACCGAAGAGTCCACCAGCGACAAGCGCACTGATCTTGAGACCGCGTTACCGTCCATCCGATCCGACAAAGAAGCCATCGAGGCATACGAAGCTTCGCGCGCAGCTGGAGAGCTGGGTCTAGCAGGACGTCTAGCAGAATCGAAATGGGAGCGAGGAAAAAGCTCGATATACGTGGATGCGTTCAACCTGGCTCTCGAGACGGTCTTGGACGACGAAAGTCACCTCTTCGATGAAGCGGAGCATGCTGTCTTCCAGCAATGGCGAGACTTGAGTTACGAAGCACAGTACCTATACGTCCGCTTGTTCCTACGTAAGACCTCCAGTTGGCATCGCATAAATCGGCTGGGTTATCATAGTGATATCGCGGACTTGCCCCAGGCGGTGATCGATCTGCAAATGTCGAGACAACTGCCGAGCACTTCTACGACTGTACAGGATAATCCCGGCGAGTTAGATCCGTCGAATGATACATCTTTGGGAGAACAGTTCTCCTTTGCAGACCGCTCGGAAGATTGCATCAAGGATCTCGAGGAAGCTTCCTCCCTACTTCTCTTAGACGAACTTAAAGCCATTGCCAAAGATGCCAGGGTACAGGGGAAGAACAAGAAAGAACTCCTTCGTGCTTTCAGAAGGACGAGTGGTAAGCAGACAGGCTTGGGCTTCAGCGGTCTGAAGCGATCAGAGACGGAAGACAGTGTGACGTCTACAGGCTCGGGCCTGGAAGAAGATGGCAGTAGAGACGTTACACCAAGCAGAGGCGAGAATAGAGATGCGCACTTTCTGGACCGAATCATGGCAGAGACCGGACCTTGCATTCGACTCTCTTTACCGATTTTGAAGCTCTTCGAGCGCGTACATCTCGTCTTTTACCGCAGTACCGAATGGACCGAAAAGTCACTCACAACCATTATTCTTGCTCGCATTGCGAGATGGAACTTTCCACAGTACATTGTGAGCAGGAGTGGGAACATTTTCGCTTCTCGGCCATTGCTGTTAGAATTTGAGGCATCGATACGGACACAGTTTCGCGTTGATAACATACTCGAGTTCAACGGTACGCCTACGACCGACACCTTGCAAGTCATCCTAGATATCTTCGAAGAGGTCCACCCGCGATGGCGCGTTCTGCTCAAAGATGAGCAGCGGAAGGAGGACAGCATTTACTCCACGGGAGAAGGCGCATATCTGCGTCGCCTCTCTCCGGCATGGGTCTACACGCGCATCATACACAAGGCTGCATACGTGCTTGGCAAATTCAAAGACCACAAGCGAGAGCATGAGGTGCTTTGCGAACTACTTGAGCAACGTTTGTTTCATACCTCGCGTCGTGGCGACTGGTACCAGCGCAAAGCTCTTCTCGAAGAACACTACATGCATCTGCACTTACCTTCCCCAGCCACATGCAAGGATGTCGAAAGCAAGAAGAAACACTGGAAGCGAATGGCCTTACAAACCTGTGAAACCGGGTTGGAGGACCAACTGACCCATCTCATCTACCACCACGATCTACAAAAGCGCACAGTCAAATTGGAAAAATCGCTGAAAGTGCCCAAACGCCTCCAGCACGACTTTGGTCACGTGAGGTTGACGAAACCGCTAGAGCGAACCTTCACTGGTATCCGCATCGAGCGCCCGGCTTCTTCTCGTCGCAGCAGCGAACAAGGCAAGCCGTCCTTCCGCGGCGCCAAAACAATCTGGTTGGACCCCGAGATCCAAGTAGCTACGGACCCAGAAACCGGCGAGGAATCCAAAGTCGAAGGCGAGTGCAGTGTCGAATCCATGTGTCTCTCCTCGTACCGCGCTCTAGGCTGGAAAGGCTACCATAGCGAAGGCCGGATGCTGCGCACGTTGTTCGCATACCTCTTCTATGACGTGCTGTTCGTCTACATCCCCAATGTCTTCCAGACGGAGTTCCAGACGTGTCCGCTGGACTTGCACACCGACGCTTTCTACCCTTCGCGCATAAGCGAGGTCAACGCGAGATCGAACGAGATCAGCAATGGCGATGCTGAAGCCATCCTCACGCGAGTGTGGGAGGAGCACAGCGAGAAGCGGACTTGTGTGGTTGGTCTGGACTGGACGTACGAGCTCGCAGACTTGCAAGAGATCTGTCGCGCGTTTCCGCCGAGTGCGCTGAGTACGGTGATGAAGGTCTTTGCGCAGGAGTATGGGCAGCGCGGTGGCGGCGTGCCGGACCTGTTCTTGTGGAAGACTGGTCGAGCGGATGAGCAGCTTGAGGACGGACAGCCAGAGTCCACGAATCACGGCGTGGAGGCGTGCGGACAAGTCATGTTCGCCGAGGTCAAGAGCGAGAACGATCGCCTGAGCGATACGCAACGCATGTGGATCGACGTGCTTTCTGGCGCTGGTGTTGCTGTTGAGTTGTGTCATGCTGTTGCCGAAGAAGTGAGAACGCAGGGATAGATGATGCTGATCGACGCTTCATGCGAGTCTCTGTTTGTTCGCATTGCCATTGTGATCGCTATATTGGTACAATCATGAAATTAAACCTTGCACGCCGTCAAGAAGTGACCACGTCGTCCCTTTGATCCAAAATGTCCATCACTACTCTCATGTCCGTGCGCATGCACCACACAAAAGGTAAAGGATTAAAGCATAAAGGAAAAAGATAGCACACCCCTCAATCAGTCTCAGAGAGTGACTGCAGAAAAATGAACATTGCACCGTCATGCCATGCCCAGAGACGAGCAAATGTGATCGATGTAGATGCCCTCAGACCCACGACGCTCGATTTGAGCATCGGCTTGAGAACAGAGGCTTCGACCTATCCAAACATGACAGGACGTGAGAGAACCTGATGATTAGGTGGTTTCCCATCTACTAGGAAACCGAGCATTAACCCAAAACATTGCCCAGCCGAGAGAATCCGAAGATCAATTTTTTCTTTTGGAAAGAGCAGAGTCGAAGGATTCTGAGGCCAAGCCGTCTTTAATCAAGGTAAAACTGGATGTCGGCTTACGATTCCTCGTCGTCGTCGGTGTACTCGGGCTTGATCGGCGGGGTCACGTACCTCGAGAATTCTCTCGAAGCTGTGGCTGACGGCGGCGGATCCTGACCGGTGGGCACCTGCTCTTCTTCTGTCGTGGGAATTAGAGAGCCTGCGTGGCCTTTGTCTTCTTCTTGCGGCTGGGCGTAATCTCACTTGGAGGTGGAGATGAAGAGCGAACAGTGGCGGCAGCAGCTTTTCTCTTTTTGCCGGCGGTCTTCGCGGCGGTGGCTCCAGTGGCCCTGTCCTTGGTTTTGATGATACGTTTGATGCTGGTTTCGAAGGAGACACCAGTAATCGGCTTTCCTTCTGGTTTGAAGTCGGTGGCAGCCTTGTCCCAGTCAACCTAGAGCAAACATAAGTCAGTACCTGAAAGAACGTGACAAAAGAGTTCGAGGGAAAGGGCGGTTGCGCACCATTTTGAGGACCGAATTGAGGTCAGTTTCCTTGATGTTGACGACGCAGGCTGCCATGCGGCTCTTGTCAGACGGACTGAGCCTGGAGTAATCGCGTTTCATTCTGGAGATAGAAGTCCTGAAGGAAGCGCCACTGATGTTGCCGGCGGGATCGAAGTCGAGGGCCGCTTTAGCGCAGTCCACCTTTTTTGCCAAATTGTTAGCGATGATGCGCAGGGTTAGGATTGTTGTCGAGTGCATTAGAGGCATTACCTTGGCCATAGCAGACTTTGGGTCTTTAATGTTGACGAATACTGCAGCTAGGCGCTGCTTACTGGGGTCCTTCAATTCGTTGTATGAAACGAGAGACATTTTTGATAGGGAGATGTGGGTTGAAGTGAACTGAGTGAGCTGAGAAGGTACTTGTAAATGCCTTCAGACTGCAGTTGTGTGAGGCCTCGGTCGCTTAAATAGCGCGGGTTCCGGAGGATGATGGTCGCTGTGTTAGTATGGGCAAGGATTGATAATCTGTGAAAGGTCGGTTAGAGCTTATCGCGTGATGAGGAGGAAGCTGTACCTGCCTGAGTATGTGAGCCCGGAGTCTCGATCTCGGGTATTTGGTAATTGTTCCTATAAGAGAGAGTTACCTATCAAGAAAGGAGGCTGTTAGAATTCAATTGAGATCTAGTACATTCTAGAGTAAGACCTAGAAGGGACAGGACTCGAAGTAGTGGTGAAGAGTGAGTGTGGATGTTGTGTTGTGCTTGTGGTAGAGGTATAGAGTCAAATGGTGGATTAGAGGCTTATATCGAGGGAGTGGGTTGTTAGTTGTGGCAACAGAGGAAGTTGTTTCGATGCGAGATTGGCCCTCTTATAGATGAGCCGCGACACTAGGCATGCGCGGCTTTGGCTATGTGAACTGAACAGGTTCGCAGCAGAAATGGAACACGTGATGATATGGGATAGTGTAAATTGATCTGAAATGACCGGTCAGTTCAGGATAGGAGAAGGGGGGTTTGCATGTGAAATGAACTTGCGCGCAGTGAAGCTGGCGGAAAGGCCAAAGGAGAGATCGAGTGAAGTGAAATGAGGATGTCGGATCGGTATTGACTTTGGGGAAGCAAGGATAAGGGTAACACGCGAATCTCGCAAGGTGGGAAACGCATATACATCAAGACCATATGAAGATCGCAGGGGAAACCAGTGGAAGCCGAGCACCGAATGGCACATACTGTACAGCGTTACTGAATCATAAATAATGTTCTTTCTTGTCAATTCCTCCATCCATTTCCTGGTCATCGTTTCCAAATCGTATCGTGCCTAGAGATCACCCTTGGCGACGTAAGGCTCAAGCCTCTCCATAAGGTCCTCAACCTCAAGCTCCTCGCCCATCCACTGAGCACTGGGGCCTCCAGGGACTTGCTTCGGTGGGATGAGCACATCACTGACGACCTGGATAACGCCGTCCTGTGCGATGCCGTCCTGTACGGAGACACGACCGAATCCATTGATCTTGATGCTGATGAAGCCACCGTAGCGGGCAATGTCAACGCTAAGGCTGCGGTCCTCGAGTAGGGTGGGGAGGTCAACGTGGAAGTATCCCTTTGGCACACCTTCCTGGCTCTTGCTGTCGGCGCTGTAGTAGGCATCCGAGTAGAGGGTGTTGTCGGGGACAAGGTGGTACTCAAGCAGAGCCTTGAGGTACTTCTGGCCGTACTTGCTGAAAAGGAAGGCGTTGATGCGAGGGCCAAGCTTCTGGAAGGCGAAGTTGGACGGCGCGAAGAAAGTGCCGCCCTTGTGGTCGGTGGTGTTAATCAGGTCGAAGAGACCAGTCTTGCCGAGACCGAGCTCCAAGGTGGAGAACTCGCCAGGGAGAAGATCGATGATGGTGGCGACATTGGGGGGTGGCAGGATGATGGAGTCAACGCCGTGAATGACACCGTTGGTACCGAAAATGTTGATGGCGACAATGCGGGAGTAAAAGTTGACAGTCAGGCCTCTCAGGCCGACGTTGAAGGCAAGGCGTTGAGGCTTGGGCTCGCCAGCGAGGTGGTCGCCCGTCAGAAGGGTAGGCACAGTGTGAGTGAAAAGCACACGCTTGGCTGGGTAGAAGTCCTCAACAACGTGGTAAGACAAAAGGGCCTCGAGGAACTCCTTGCTGGGCTTGTGGTGGTGCTCAGGGATCTTCTCGAAAGCCTTGTCCGTCGGAGCAAAGACGGTGTAGTTGGCCTTGGTGCTGTTGAGCTTCTTGACGAGATCGGGGTGGTCGTCCAGAAGCTTCGCGAACTTGGTGGTGTACTTGCTGTTGGCAATCAACTCGTACACGGTGTGATTAGGTGGGCCATGGTGCGGTGGCGGGTGGTGAGGTCCACCATGGTGAGGGGGACCATCGTGAGGCGGGTGATGGGGTCCGTCATGCGGGGGGCCGTGGTGAGGATCATCAAAGGTCTCGTCGAAAGATTGCAGCTCCGACTCGAGCCAGGACTCGGCATCGAAAGCAGAGTGCTTGACCTTGTTGCTGAAGCCATCAGCCTTTGCGAAGGCGGCGTCAAGAGCGCTCTTGGACTGCTCGGCAACTTCGTCCCAAGCGTTCTTGGAAGTCTCGGTGACTTCCTCGTAGTGCTTCTTGAAACTGGAAAGGAGTTCATCCTTGGTGGAAACAGCCTCATCGTACAAGGAGTTGCCACTACGGTGGTTCTGCTCAATGGAGAGCTCCTGGAAGGCTTGCTCAGAGGGCAAGACAAAGGCAGAGCCAGCTGCCACGAATGGCAAGACGTTGGAGAACTTCATGGTTGGTGGTGATGATGATGAAGAAGAGGCGAAGCAGAGGTGACAAGAGGGCGATGCGGGCGAAGGTTATAGTGATGCCTAGGATGATGTGCACGCCATTCTCCGGCCATCAGTGTCGCGATCGATGACGACGCCTTTGCGAACGCGAATGCTCGGGTGCGAGATGCGAGCTGCAAGCAAGCGGTCGTGCCATTGTATGCAGTGCCTTGTCTGCCGCTGCATTGGATGATATATCTACATTATGAGTAGTAGACGCATGGTCGAGTACAACCTTTCTGATCACCACCAAATTGTCTTGCACATCTTCCGTGTTTGGACCACCTCGACTTCATCATCGTGCACGAGCTCGCACCGATCCAAGCGTGGCAAAAGGCCCACAGTAATGTGCGGGGAGCTCCTTCCTCGGTGTCCGGCCCGCTTTCATATATCTGTGTACGTCTACGAGGCATCATCATAGCAAGGACCTGTTGGTCGTGCTCTTCTTCATCGCTGTCTGGCAAGCCTCTACAGCTGCAACTATCTTAGAGTCCTGAGCCAGTCGAACATGATGCGGAGCCATGTGCGCATCAACGTCAGTGCAATTGCCCTGAAGACGCTGGTGGAGCATCCTCTGTCGATGTAATTATACACTTATAGACTTATGACGCTCTCAAGGCAAAGTAAATACCCTCCGACAAAACTAACAATACATCAAGGAAGCAGAGGCCTTTGAGGCTTTTAACAACACACCTCTTATTTCGCTCAACACTCCCGCCAAAGGCTGGGTAGCGAACACAAATATTCACAGCCAACCCACTGAGAACGACGGACGTGCAGCAAATCACAAGCCGCCTCGGAAGCCGACGGCATTCTTGCTGTTAAACCCCGTCATACTTGTGCTTTGCTGCTGAATTCACGGATGATGCGGTATTTATACTTTGCCCTTGCATGGGTTACGCCTCTCTGTCTCTGGTATTTACCACTGGCCTGCCTTGTCTTCGTCATCTCTTTACGTCAGACTGAGTCTTCAAGACCCAATGGCTACGACCATTGAGGCATGCAGTAGTACGCGGACGCAGCACATGGTGGCCGTGGTAGAGCTCCGAAAACAAGCATGATCTCAATGCCATTATTTATAAGAATCATATTGCCCTCCTTCACCTTCCAAGACTTTTCTTGACACTTTCTCGACCCACGTGCAACACATTGATTAAGCCTCATCAAGCTTTTTGTGAGCCATTCGCGTTAATTAATCCTCCACCACATCCAGAACAAAAATAGCCATGGCAGGACTCGCCAGGCACGTCGACCCCGACGAGCTCATCGCTAAACTGCACGACCACCCTCATCAATCACACCGTGCTCACTCACGCAGTGCAGTCTCTCACCTCACTCCCTACAGCAGTCGCTACAATGCTCAGACCGAGCTTTCCAAGTTCAAGATTCCCCAGCAGGGAGCTCCTGCCGATTCCGTGCACGCAATGCTGAAAGACGAGCTCGATCTCGATGGCAGGCCCAACCTCAACCTTGCATCTTTCGTGGGAACCTACATGGAGCGTGAAGCCGAAGCACTTATGATCGAAAACTTGAGCAAGAACCTCTCGGACGCGGACGAGTACCCAGCCATGATGGACATGCACGCGAGATGTATCAGCATCATTGCCCACCTGTGGGGGGTACAGAAGGGCGAGAAGGCAATTGGCTCTGCTACGACCGGCAGCAGTGAGGCAATTCACCTTGGTGGTCTCGCCATGAAGCGCAGGTGGCAAGAGAAGCGCACTGCCGAGGGCAAGGACACTTCAAAGCCCAACATCATTATGGGAGCAAACGCACAAGTGGCCCTCGAGAAGTTTGCACGCTACTTTGAAGTTGAGGCCCGCATCCTGCCTGTGTCAGCGAAGAGCTCGTACCGCCTTGATCCGGAGCTCGTCAAACAGAACATCGATGAGAACACCATTGGTGTCTTTGTTATCCTTGGAAGCACATACACTGGCCACTACGAACCCGTGTGGGAGATCCACGACATTCTCGATGAGTATGAGAAGAAGACTGGCGTCGACATCCCGATCCACGTTGATGCTGCATCTGGTGGCTTCATCGCGCCGTTCACGCATGCACAAGCTGGCGGACACAAGTGGAACTTTGAGCTTCCTAGAGTAAAATCGATCAACACATCTGGTCACAAGGTAAGTTTTGGAACGATGACCATTGCCATGCGAGGTCAGAGTAATTTACATACCGAGCCTCTACTGACGAAACTCAACAGTTCGGCCTCGTGTATGCCGGAGTGGGATGGATCATCTGGCGTGACGAGAGCTACCTTCCCAAGCATCTAGTCTTTGAGCTCCACTATCTTGGTATGTGATGGACAGTCTTGATTCCCAAACAACCCTTGTTAACCAGCCCTCTTCAATCTCCCAGGCGGCACGGAAGAATCCTTCACCCTCAACTTCTCCCGCCCCGGCGCCCAAGTAATCGCCCAATACTACAACCTCATCCACCTCGGTTTCGATGGCTACCGCGCCATCATGGAAAACGCCATGGCTAACGCGCGCCTGCTGTCCAAAGCCCTCGAGTCCACAGGCTGGTACCGCTGCGTCAGCGACATCCATCGCCCAAAGGGCCAGACCGAGTACAAGGAGGGCGAGACGTACGAGGGCAAAGACGGCGAGACCAGCGCAGACTACAACGCCGGCCTGCCCGTCGTGGCCTTCACGCTCACCGACGACTTCAAGCAGAAGTACCCGCACGTCAAGCAAGTCAGCATTTCGAACTTGCTGCGCGCGAAGCAGTACATCATTCCGAGTAAGTTCTACCACAAGAAGCAGCAACACCACAAGCAATTACACAGATCAAACAACTGACCGCAAAAATAGACTACCCCCTCCCTCCCAAAGAGGACTCCACCGAGATCCTGCGCGTCGTCGTCCGCGAAACCATGTCGATGGACTTGCTCGACCGCCTGATCTCTGACATCTTCGCCGTGACCGAGAACGTCATGAACAGCGACGAGATCGACCTCAAAGTCTGGCAGCCATTCCAGAACAAGAACTCGGCCGAGGGTACGCAGGGCAGTTTGGGCGCCAAATCGCACGAGACGCACAAGCACAAGAGACCCATGTCGCATGGCGTGCATAGGACGGTTTGCTAGAGTGGCCAAGGAGATGTGATTAGAGCGATGTTATGATGAATCAGGTGTAAAGATGATCTTTTCTCTTGGAATTGTGCTGTGTTCTGTACGCATGCAACGGAGCCTTTTCACATGTCATGATCCTTCGATAGGATTGAACGTCGAAGGTGAGGCTTGCAGAGTTATAAAAATTCACCCAGCCACCAAAAAAAAAATAATGTATGGGAGTGAGTACATGCAATAGCACGAACATCTGGCCACGGTTATGAATGCATCCCTTTGATACGGTTTCACACTGCGTCTCCAGAGAAAGGAAATTGTAGACAGCCTCGAATCTGTCATCGCTTTACGACCATATCCAAGCCTTGAGGAAAGGACAGAACTGTCCAGCTTCGCGGTATTTGCATCTTGCGACTTTGCACATTACTGGTCTCGAAGTGAAGGCTCCATGCCTTGTTTGACCCTCTTATTTCTCGTTACGGTCCCTGAAAGTTCAGCCTTGCAGACATACTTCTCTGCCACCCAGCAAGCCATGCCATCTATTCATGAAAGTCCCGACACGTTTGCGAACAGGTACCTAGTGGCGCTCATGCCTAGTTCTGTCCTGCAGCATCCATCATCGCCGGTAAACAGGCCATGCTCTGCTCCTGATCTCATTTGCTTGTCCCGCAAAGGCCTTTGACCACTCATCTGCGACGTCTTCATGTTGCACCATCACTGCGCTCGGAATCACAGCTTTGTGGAGTGTCGCGTGACATGGCGGCTCATATACTGCTGGAAAGACCCGCAAGTGCCCGTGCCATAGCAGGATGCTCGCGCTGGACATGGTCCACGACATCTCCAACGGCCTGGAAGACTTCGCCGCAGTTTCGCAGCCAGCACTGGTACCTTTCCGTCGGAAAGCTGGCTTCTTGTGGTCGGGAATTTTCATTGCCGGTGTGAGTGCTCTGTGGGTGTGTGGGCTCTTCAAGTCTTCTGGTTCTCTTCTGGATGATAGCTGGTGGCCGGGAAGGGCAGAAGAGTATGCGCTGAAGCCGTTGGAATCCGCTGTAGGTGAATCGAAGGCGCACGTGTCCAGCGCTGTGCTCGTAAGGACTATGAGTTGGAGGCGTCGCATTATCGCTCACACGACGGCGCTTGCGAGCCCGCGGTGACACTGATCTCTGATCTTCGCTAGCACGTCTGCTGTCGAATCTGTCGGTCCTAATTGAGGCGTGGCTGCGCTTACTGTTGGACCGGTTCGGCGAGTAAGTGGTGATGAGAAATTGCCTCAGAAGTGCCATCGTACTCACTTGCTGCCGTACTGGGACAGGCTCGTCTGATATCAGCAGCTGCATCAGATACAAACGGACCCTGTGCCCGATCAGGGACTCTGCCACAGGATCACCGCCGCTCAGCGCCACGTTGCATTCCCGCATCAAGGCTTCTTTCCTGTGGTTGATAACCATGTTTGCTGTCGTGGCGTAAATGTCTCTCATGTCCTGGGTGTGTCTGGCGTTTGCAAGATGTGCGCGACCTTCGTCTTCAGCTGGCCAGATGATCGTGGCATACTTTTCGACGAAAGCTGATACGGTTTCGTTGAGCTGCTTGTTGAAGACGCTGCAACTTTGTCCGGAAGGCGTAGTCATTGTCCGGTAGTGCATACGGATCGTGCCATTCCGGACTTCTGAAATCCAGCGTAGTGACACGTTCTGGGGAATATGCTGCCAGCTAAACGCTGAAAATGCCAGCATTTGAAACTGGTCATCGGGATCCAATTGTAGATTTCTGTAGGATGGTCGTAGTGCCATTGCAGATGAGTGTGACGGTACCTGTAGCTGGAGTGTGAGATCGTACAGAGGATGAAGGCAGCGCTGGGTTCGTCGGGAACTCCGTCGGCTTTCAGGTAGAAGCGTAGTCGAGACGAGGCCGAAGTGAGGAAGGAGCGACCTAACGCCAGCTGCCCGCGCAAGACCCAATTCAAAGGTCGTACTTGTCGTCAACAACAGCCCAGCTGGACTCGGACCAGTGTTAAACGTCTCGTTTCATTTCATTTCTCACATCTAATCATCGCTAAAAGCCGCCTTCCAAGACCTCGTCCTCGGCCTCAATCCTGACGGCCTTCCTCGGATCATCCTTCGCCAGCAGCACCTTGGTATCTTCCCTTTTGCCCTCCGTCAAATCAATACCGCTATCGCCGTCACCGCCGCCAAGTATCGCCGGCCCGCCTTTCTTTGCCAGCTCCTTGTCATAGCTACTGGGGTCCACACCCAAAATCCCACCAACATTGTTGCGGTCACCAGGGACAGAGAACTCACGGAAAGCATAGCGCCATTCAGTGAGAAACTGGCGCACGGCTTTGCCGACCTTGTCTTTGCCATTCTTGCTGTGGTGACCGGTGCCTGTAATGGCGTACACAGGGCGAGAGGATGACTTGTGCTCGAGGAGGCAGTCAGAGAGATAGGAAACAGCCTCTTCGGCATGGAGACCATGAAGATCGACGTAAAGCTCCTTCTGACGACCATCGGTGAGCTGCTTGTTGCGTTCCTCGTACAAGACGCGGGCTGCTTCGCGGTGGGCTTCGCGCATCAAAGCGTTCTCATTTTGACCACGCAGGGAGAGAGCTTTGGCGCCACGGGCATCATTGCGGTTCCAGGCTTGAGCAGCAGACTGCAGAAACTTGTTCCTCAGACCGCCGTGCCGCACAGCATCAGAACGGGCTTTCAGGTACGCGCGGTTCACGTTCTCGCCAGTCTCAAGCCAGGGAATATCCTTCGGCGCGGGAATAGCTAGAGAAGCGTTCCCATTTTCACGTGTCGAAGTGAAACTGCGGTTATTTTGTAGCCCACGGCGCATGGCTTCGCGAGCCTTCGGCGCGGAAGACGCAGGTGAAGGGCTCATACGAACAACGTCGGCCAGTGAGCCAGGCTGAGGGGCGACATTGGCAGCATTGTGATGGCCATGACCGCCCCGCTTGCCATGATGCCGTTTCCCTGGTCGGTTGGCCGCAGCTGAGCCAAGAGACGGGAACGCTTCATCATCGTTGAAGTTTGGCTGAGATCCTGGAGTGGGCGCTCGGGAAGTGTGTCTGCTTCCAGGGCGAGATCCTGGACGAGAGGCGTTCCGGGGGCCGGTTGGGACAAAATTGGGGAACAGGCCAGGCGGTGCAGCGGCAAAAGCTTGCTGCTGGTTTTGCAGCAATACGGAACTGATGGTCGTAGGGTCTATTAGAGGATCCGTGTCTTCGTAAGGATTACTAGTCTGCGGCTGCAAAGACGGGAAACTGTCATAGTCCTGGAGTTGTAGGTTAGGCGGGACTTGCTGAGGCGTGCCGGCCTCGCTATTGCTAGTGGTGAGCGCCAATTGCTGCATCATAGCCGAAGGATCGTGTGAAAATTGACACAAATTGCCTGCGAGGCAGTTTCCTGATAGCCAGAACTTGCAAATGTGGTTTTCGAGCGTATGAGCGAAGCGACAATCAGCCCGAGCACAGTGACCCGATTGAAGCCAGTAGCGACAGACGATTGGTGACTTTTGTTGACCAACTGGCGTGAGCGGTCGTGAAGAGGGAGACATGCTCTTGCCTATCAGATAGGTCCGGTTTTGTTGGTCCTGTGCAGCAATAGCAGCGGCGTTGCCGGTAGGGTCTTGGGCCTCCATCAGGAAGTTGATAGTCTGGCTGAGATCGTATCCATTTGCTTCCAAAATTCGTTCTAGTTCTTCGTCGCTCCTGTTGTCCTGCAAAATGGAGCGGAGCATATCATATGGGCTCATGTCCGTCGTGTAGGGTTGCATGTACTCCGATGAGCTCATGCCAAAGTCGCCGAAGCTAGTGTTGCTGCTCGTTTCATCGTTGACTAACCAGTCGACGTTGTCACTTCCGAAATCACCATAGTTCTCAGTCGTAGGTGAAGAGTCACTGAATTGGTATATGCTCAGGCGGGGTGAATGCGGGATGGCTGGCGTAGAGACTGGTAGCCGTGGTGAAGGCCTGGGTGATGTGAACGGAGAAGCAGTCGAGCTCATCGTGCGAGCAAGCGCAGGTGGCTGCGGTCCAAGACCAGGAGGCGGGCCAGGAGTGGCATTCCTGGGTCGTGGCGAGCCAGCATTTGAGGGCGTGCCACTACGCTGCAGCCAGGGAGCAGGCGAACGCGAGCGGATGATGTTTGCACCGCGCATAGTCTGGGGACTTGTCGTCTTCTCCTTTGCACCCTTCCACCTCCAAAGCGCGCCCAACACAGCATCCTCCAGAGCTTTGCCCTTCAGTGAGGCGGGCGCGCTACTCAGCACGTCTTCTAGCTTGTCGGTCTTCTCCTCGTCACCCAAGTCCTCATCATCCAACACCGGCTGGCATAGCTCATATATCCGGTCGGAGACCATGGCGAAACTCTTTTTTGTTTGTTTTTGGTGGGGTTGTCGTCAGATAATTATGTTACTCGTGTTGCGTCAAATCGTAAGAGGGTCGTGAGCGAGGCCGGTTAAGCGTAGGCGGTCATAAGCGCGCGGGAGCTATTGTGGCTGCCGTGGGACGTGGTTATTGTTGCTGCCACTCTTCACATGAAGCGTGGCAGGAGCGAGGGACGGTGCGCGACCAGGCGTCGGTCGGGTGGTGGGTAGAAGGGGTGTTGGCGGTACGTCCAGTGTTGACGTGTGTAGTAGGATGGTGCGAGTGAAGCGTGCGGCGGCGGCGTCGTGGGGAGAGGTCGCTCGCTGACAGCACAACGCCGTGGATGATGATGTGGAGAGAGCGGTGGCGGTGACCGTGCCGAGAGCCAACAACAGCTGTTATTGGGTGGTGGTATAGACGAGAGACGCACGGTGCACTACTCTGACCCTCGACCATACACAGGTGAAGTGAACAAACAGCTACGAAAGCACGTGTCACGAGGGAACAATCCTCCAGTGGCGGTTAGTTATACCGAAAGTACTCTATTGTACCTTGCGCCGTGCAAAGCAAGAACCCTTGCAAGCCACTCTTTTGCCCTTGCGATCGACCAGCAGCACATCCGGGGCAGTAGACTGCTTGACAGCTGCACCGAAGCTTGATCCCGACCTCTAAACGACAGTTCACCACCAGCAACAACTGCATATATACACCAACATGGCTTCTACAGGGATACAAGTCCCCGTAACGGACCAGGTCCTTCACCCCGAACTGCTATCAACACCCGTCTTCACATTCGCCAACTACCTCGCGCGCTCACACCCAACTCTCGGCCGACCATCCAAGATCGCCAGACCAATATGCGCCGAATACAAAGCCGGCAACTGCCCTCGAGGCGTCCTATGTCATGACAGACACTACACGCCTCCCTCAGAACGCAGCGGCATCAACAATCTGATTTGCAAGCATTACCAGCGCGGTCTTTGCAAGAAAGGCGACGCCTGCGAATTTGCGCACACCTTCAACTTGCGCGACGAGCGCGAATGCAAAGAGTTCTCGCGCTTCGGTCTATGCTCATCAGGCGATGACTGCACATACCTTCACATCTCGCCCACTAGCGAGCTTCGCAGACCGGCATGTCCACACTACACGCGCGGTTTTTGCCCACTAGGACCTCATTGCGCGATGCGACACGTCAAACACCCTAAGATCTGTCCATTCTACGTCGCTGGGTTCTGCCCAAATGGACGCGCTCATCCACCTGGCCAGGACAAGGTGGTGAGCTGCGAGCACGGCGCACACGCCAGATGGATCAAGGATGAGGACCTACACCCACGGAAACCGCTGCCAAGGACGGAGCAGGATATTGAACAAGAGGCACGGGAGCAAGAACAGAGAGAGCAGGAGTTCTACGAAGAGTCTGAAAGGATCTTTGAGAGGAATTCGAGAGGTGGAGACAATGGAGGAAGAGGCGGCTTCAGAGGCAGAGGCAGAGGACGAGGCTTCAGAGGCAGGCGCTTCTAAGTGTTCTGCGAAAACAATATTTGGATTACGGTATTGCGAACTAGCGTGGCGTTGGTGGTATGGCATCCGACCATGGACTGTATCTGTATGCACTTTTTTTTCTGGAGGCTCGCCCAGTCAGGTTGAGGAACTGTTGGTGCACGAAGTCCGAATACACGTGACATGCTATCAATGTTGCGCCTCTAATCAACGAAGCAGCCGATTCTCCGGCAAGCACAAAATGGCTCAGAAAAGAATCTACATGAAAGACTTACAAACACGTTCGATTCCAGTGACGTATGTACGTGTATACACGCATAGATACGAATGAGATCCCGTTTGACATTCTACCCTGGACCCTACGTTTTACAACGACCCTAACAGATCACTTGGACAACCGGTGCGTTGACTTCGTGGCTGAATTTTGAGGAAATAGCAGATCATGGGAATAGTGCAAGTGTAAAAGTCGATTGTATTTCGAAGTGAAGAAGACAGTCGATGACAAGACCGGGCTTCTGCAGCAACAGGCCAATCTCGACTGGTTTGTTCGTGAAGTTCATTCGCAGCTGTGTCGATGAGAACGGTCAGACCGAAGAGATCGATTTGGTCGTCAAGTTCTGCTGTCGACACTATATAGAGCTTGAGCCAAATGGACCGTCCCACCTTTGAATGGCTCGATCTTCTCCGGGATATGCTAAGGTATGCAACTCCACAGAAGAACGACTTTTTGAGATAAGATATAAACGAAACCCACGGGTCGTATCTCGGCTATGACTGGAGGACGCCATGCGGCGTGGCAAACCATTTTGGCACTGTGTCCCTGCGTAAATCTGCAATGGCTAGACTCAAGGTCTACCTCAACGATCTGCTCCAGAAAGGCATCGACGACTTCCTGTGGGAGGTTCATGACATCTGCAGATGTCACGAGGACCCGGACGCAATCGCGTTAATTGCAAAGCTGACTTGCAAGGATCTCGCGAACTTGCGCACGCACGAAGCCTTCAATGACTTGACAGACACATACTCCGAGTTTCTGAGAGCTGCAATCGACGACGCTGCTCGTGAGGGAATTTTAAACCAGGGATCAGAGGAGCGAATGGGAGCCTCAGTCGTGCGTTAGAGCACCAGGGAAGCAGAGGCATGAACTCACTTGAATCAAAACCACCGCGAGTACACTTCGATCCACATGGCACGGATTATGTGACCCCTCTACACTTCTGATGATGGTACTTCTAATTGCATACCAAGTCGTACAAGTGACGACGCGCCAGTATAAGAAGTCAAAGAATTGAACCGATCGTTCCGACCTCAACAGACATGAATCAAGTGATGAACTGGCTCAGAGTGTTTGAGCTGTCGTTGAGAATACTTTACTCACATGTAATCGCTGTCACAGGCCAATTAGAAACTCATTTGTGCCTGATGCCGGTCTAGCATCTCGTGCTCGAAGCTGTCATCACTTGATCAATGCTACATAAACGCCTATCCGCCGTCTTCTGATTTGTATTTCAAACAAACCCTTCCTTCCTGCACAATACCGAATGAACCATGGACGCTGTGGCTTTCCTCCAGTCATTCCAGTGGTAAGTATCTATGAACCCAAGACACCAAGAACAGCAGCATTACTGACAATGATAGCCTCTACGACTCCTCAGACCTATCCGATGTCACCCTCGTAATCCCCGGCTAGAATTATCTGGAAGACAGAGGGCAAACGATCTTTGCACACAGAATTGTTCTCGCTGCTGGCTCGCACGAATTCAGAGATTACTTCGCGAACAATCCACCCGAGGTAAAGCACACTGCTTGTTGCTTCTTGGAATTGATATCCACACATTTCAATGGAAGACTAACAGTCGATAGGAGAACGGAATCAACGACGACACCGGCAGTGAAGTCGATAGTCCCGTTTACGAAGTCGAGATCAAAGATGTCTACGACTTAGATTCACCTGATTATTACGTCCCGATGCTGCGCTACCTCTACGGCCTACCTTTGTGCGCTGAAGGCGAGCACTTGAGCGCATTGCTTCCTGGGGGAATGTGCCACGCAGCCTCAGCATTCGGTATCCCAAGCCTACGCCAACACGCCCTTCACAAACTGGAAGAGTTACTGAGCGTTCATCTACGAGTCCAAGGCATCAAACCCGCCGACGGAGAACCACTCCCCCTTGGCTATCAAGACGCCAATATCGGCCCCTTCTTGTTCGAACTTGATGCCTTCGTCACGGCAGATGAAGAGGACAGTTTCGACGACGACACGTACTCCGAAGCGATGCAGGTGGCTGTCAAGGTGTGCTGCGAGCACCTTGAGATACTTCGGCAGTTCCCGGAGTTCCACGGTCGTTGTCCTTCGAAGCTCTACCGTAACATGTTGTTCTATCACCGTGCTCATGGCTGCAGGCTTGTGGCCGACTCGGCAGTCCAGTCTTGATGGGTATGCGCGAAGGGATTGACTACACATCCTGACTGTCTGTTCGATGGAGCTTGACATTTGCGGATTGTGTAATAAGCAGGCATTGAGTACATTTGAGTCGACGCGGTGCCCAGCAACACAGATTGATCATGATGAAAGCAAATGCACACCTTCACGAACCCAGAAGGGTGTTGATCGATGTTGAAATGGATCCTTCGATCATTGACATTGTATCCTGATTTCAATCACCTGGAGTGATGGAGTGCTCTGAAAGCTGTGACACTATTTTTTGGTCGTAATGTTACCGCCCATACTGCATTTAGATTGGCGGTGAAGCGCTGTTGGAAAAAAGTCCTTTCACATCCAGCAAGGCGATAATGCAAAGCTTGAAAAACTCAATCGTCGTACCGGCGTGGGTCTGGAGATGCTGGACAATGTCGTCCGCCATGGCGACGGAGCATCGGGTTGAGTGCATCGAGGCCATGCCAGATGGAAGATATTATGAACATGATGGGCAAGCAATCCTAGGACCCTCAAGGCGAATCGTGGGCACATCTCTCCTGCCTCAAATGGTGTGTGCTGCATGCATGGTGTCGATGCATCGGATATGGCGTAACGCACATGAGAAGAGCCGAAGAGCGTCGGTGAAGATTGTCAAACACAGTCTTCCAACACATCATCTCCCTTCGGGCCAAGAACTCCATAGTGTGATGTTGAAATACAATCTTTTCGATTCTCGATAAAATTATATCTTCTCATGGTATAGTGCAAGCAGTACATGCGCACTTCCCTATTGTTGAATAATGCCGTTCCTTCTCTCGTCACGTTGTAGCTTATACACATGCTTGTAGTCTTTTTCCTTCGTTGTAGTTTCCTTCCCATACCCTCCAAAAAAATATATATGCAATAATTTCAAAAGAAATCTTTCATCAGAATAGCGCCAAAGCGCCATCGCTATCACGTTGAGTGAGCCGTTACACAGACGGTCTTATGATCCCCCACCACCCTGATTGATCAAAAAAAGTCCAAAAAGAAAACGCCGCCTGTGAGGAGAATGCTCCCGTGATGAGACGGGAGACACAGAATGTTTTATGTTGCTGGTGTTGTCAAGCGGTTGGCGGTCAAGATCTAGAATAGACCCTCGATCTCGCCGGTCTCGAGGTTGACATCGACGTTCAGGTAGCCAGGAGCAGTGGGAAGACCGGGGATGGTTTGGATGTCGGCTGCGAGAGCGTACAGGTAGCCGGCGCCGGCGGCCATGCGCACGTCGCGAATGGGCACCTCGAAGCCAGTTGGCGCACCCTTGAGAGCAGCGTCGTGGGAGAGCGAGTACTGGGTCTTGGCGATGCAGATGGGGAGGTTGCCGTAGCCTTGCTCGGTGTAGGTATCGATTTTCTTCTGGGCGACCTCGGAGAAGGAGACGGATTCGGCACCGTACATCTTCTTGGCAATGGCCTCGATGCGCTCGGCTGTGGTGCCAGTCTCGGTCGGGTACAAGAGCTTGAACTCGTCGTGGTTGGACTTGGCAGAGGCGGCGATGACGCCGTTGGCGAGGTCGACGGCGCCCTTGCCGCCCTCGGCCCAGTGGTTGGCGACGATAGCATCTTCGGCACCAGCAGCAATGGCCTCCTCACGGATGACGGCAGCCTCGGCATCAGTGTCGGTCTCGAACCTGTTGATAGCGACGACGACCTTGACGCCGTATTGGCGTGCGTTCTCGATGTGCTTCTTCAGGTTGACACAACCAGCACGGAGGACCTCGAGGTTCTCAGTGCGGTAGACTTCGGCAAGCTGAGCACCAGGCTTGATCTCAGGTCCGCCACCGTGAACCTTGAGGGCACGGACAGTAGCGACAATGACTGCAACGTCGGGAACAAGGCCGGAGTTGCGGCACTTGATGTTCATGAAACGCTCGCCACCCATGGTGAAGTCGAAGCCAGCTTCAGTGACAACGAAGCCGGTCTTATCGTTGTGGTTCTCGTCAAGCTCGGTACCAGCAAGCTTAAGAGCAATGCGGTCGGCAATGATGGAGCTGTTGCCAATGGAGATGTTGGCGAAAGGACCAGCGTGGACGAACACGGGCGTGCCCTCCATAGTCTGCATGAGGGTGGGCTTGATGGCATCCTTCATCAAAGCAGTGAGGGCACCACCAGCACCAAGGTCATCAGCAGTGACGGGGTCGCCAGACCTGCTGCTGGCGACAACCATGCGACCAAGACGCTCACGCATGTCAGCGAGGTCAGTAGAGAGGGCAAGGACAGCCATGCACTCGCTAGCAACGGAGATGTCGAAACCGGTCTCGCGAGACTCGACCTTGCTCTCAGTGGGTGCCTGGCCAATGGTGATGCCTCTGAGGTGACGGTCATTGACATCCAACACTCGGCGCCATGTGATTGTCTCAGGGTCAATGTCAAGACGGGCGAACTTTGTGATCTCCTCGGGGGTCAGGTCGTCAGGGTTGGTCTTGTTGATCCCAAGCTTGTTCAAGCGCTTGACAAGAACGGGCGGGAACGTGCGCACGCCCTTCTTCTCAGGTACCAGACGCTTGTAAAGAGGACCGTCCTTCTGGGTGGCCTCGTGGAACATGCGGGTGTCGATCGCGGCAGCGAGCAAGTTGTTGGCTGCAGTAATCGCGTGAATGTCACCAGTCAGATGCATGTTGAATTCGTCCATGGGAATAACTTGACTGTATCCACCGCCAGCAGCACCACCCTTGATGCCAAAGGTGGGACCCTGGGAAGGCTGACGGACATTGGCAAAGGCGACACGGCCGAGCTGGCCGCAAAGTGCCTGTGTAAGACCAATGGTGGTGGTGCTCTTGCCCTCGCCGAGCGGGGTGGGTGTGATACCCGCAACGAGGATGTAACGACCGTTGCGTCTGTGTTCAAGACGCTTGAGCACGTCAAGAGACACCTTGGCCTTGGTCGCGCCGTACGGCTCAAGCTCATGCTGTGTAATGCCGATCTCGGAGGCGACCTTGTTGATCAACTTCGGGTGCTGAGCACGAGACACCTCAATGTCAGAGGGCACAGGCTGCTTCAGCTTGAGGGGAAGAGGTGTGACGTGGCGTGCCTTTTGGCGATCGAAGTAAGTGTCGGCGCCGTCAACAACGTTCTGCATCAGCATGGCCACAGTCATGGGACCAACTCCACCGGGAACAGGGGTGATGAAAGAGGCAACCTCTGCAGCGGCCTCGTACTCGACGTCACCAACCAGCCTCTGGCCAGACTTCCTGGTCTCGTCGGCGATGTAGTTTGTGCCAACGTCGATCACGACAGCGTCCTTCTTCAGCCACTCGCCCTTGACAAAGCCTGCCTTGCCAATCGCAGCAACGACGATATCAGCGCCCTTAACGATCGAAGGCAGATCCTGGGTCTTGGAGTGGCAGACGGTAACGGTGCAGTCGGCGTTCTTCAACAGGTAGCTGACGGGAGAGCCAACGATGTCCGAACGGCCAACGACGACGGCATTCTTGCCCTTGAGGTCAACACCAGTCGACTCAAGGAGAACCATGACACCCTTGGGTGTGCAAGGTGTGAACAATGGCCTTCCTCCGCGCTTGGCCAACTCGCCAATGTTGATCGCACCGAAGCCGTCGACATCCTTCTCGTCGGCAACAGCACTAGTCACCTCGTACTCGCGGAGGTGGCTAGGCAGAGGGAGCTGCACGAGGATACCGTGTACACTGGGGTCGTTGTTGTATGACTCAAGCTTCTCGAGGACTTCGATCTCGGTGATGGACTCTTCGAGCTTGACGAGCTTGCATTCGATGTTGGCCTCCTCGGCGGCCTTGAGCTTCATGCGCACATAGGTGCTGCTGTCCGAGCGGTCGCCGACCTGGACAATGACGAGCGAGGGCTTGTAGCGGGGGTTCAAGGCCTGCTTGTCGGCAATGTCCTTGCTGATGCGCTCGCGGATGGACTTTGCGATGGCAGTGCCATCGATCTTCTGAGCCGGCATAGCGAGGGGAGAGGTGGTGGAGAGTGTGCGGCGGGAGGGAGAGGAGGGGTGTTGCACATGCGGCGGCGGAGCGGAGTGTACAGCTGGACGAAGAGAGAAGGTTGAAGGTAGCGAGGATAGGCGACGGACGCTGCAGTTAGTTGCAGCAGTAGTAGGAGTGAATGGTGGGATGACAGAGGAGCGCAAATTCCGACTTCGCCGAATGCCGATCAAGGTGGGCGAGTAGCGGCGCATGTCGTCTTCTTTTTATTAGTCAATTGGCGTGCTCAAGGCGCTCTTCTTATCGCGTGTGCAGGCGACACAGACGACGACGACGACGACGACGGACCAGACGACTAGATGAGGCAAGATGGAGCCCCCGAGCAGAGAGGGCGGAGAACCCGCGCCCGTGACTAAGAAAAATATCCATCCAGGAATCAACAACGGCCGCGTTTCGGAGGGGGCACGGCCTGCGGAAGGGATGGGATGGCTGTGGCAGGCACTGCAGGCAGGCAGGCAGGCATAGGCATAGAAAACTCGAAATCGGTCATGTCTTCCCTTGCTTGCTTGTGCCGCCATCTAATCTAATCTGATCGTGAGCCGTCTCGAGTCATAGGGCAGGAGAAAGAGAGTTTCTCACGCGCCACGAGAAATGTCGTCGCACTTCTGGAGGGGTATCTGTGTATGCATTCTTTGGATTGTCTTGCTTCAACCAGAGGAGGTGGCGCATTAAAAACCACTCTCAAGGCACTCGAACGTCCTGTGTCAATCTACAAGCCTGCCGCTGTTCATATACTCTAATATAAGTGTCTGGATTATTGATATGTGCTTGAAGCGTGCATCAAGCCAACAGTGGTCAATAAATGTCTGCGGTGGGCTGCTCTCGCAACCGCCATGTCCTATCATTCGCATATTCCATACCTGATTACCATATATGAGCCATGATCACTCTTGCTATGAGTCTAGAGACCAGCAAATTATGTGCGCATCCTGCTATGTAGCCTGATGCAGGCGGCTGAAGTGGTGTCGTTCTGAGTGCGCTGTTCCGCTGCATCGAATTTGGCAAAGTGAACTTGAAGATTGAAGTTATTACCGCCAGCACGCCGCCTCTGCACCACCTCCAATACACCCACATACCACCACAATCATGAGACCCATATTGCTTTCCGGCCACGAGCGTGCCCTCACCCAGGTCAAGTAAGTATGCGCCCGGCAAAGAAAATCCTATGCGCCCACTCCCGCGCACACCTCTGCGCCCGCTCTGCACCACACTCGCTAACACCGCACCCGCACAGGTTCTCCAAGGAGGGCGACCTTATCTTCTCCGTTTCCAAGGATCACACCGTCTGCGCGTGGTACAGCGCAAATGGCGAGCGTTTCGGCACATACAAGGGCCACCAGGGTGCCCTCTGGACCGTCGATGTCGACCCTTACACCCGCCTTCTCGCAACCGGCGGCGCCGACAATACCATGAGGCTATGGGAGGTGGAGACTGGAAAATTGCTCAAGACCTGGGACTTCTTGACCTCGATCAAGCGTGTCGAGTTCTCCGAGGATGGAAAGCAGCTGCTGGGTGTGACCGAGAAGCGTACCGGCCAGCTCAGCCACATCGTCGTCTACGACATCGACCAGAGCCCCGACGGCCAGCAGCCCGACGAGCCCACACTCCGCATCGTTGTCGATGAGCTGCCCCGTGTCACCGTCGCTGGCTTCTCCTACCTCACCAAGTACATCGTTTCTGGCCACGAGGACGGCAGCGTCACCCAGTGGGACGCAAAGACCGGCGAGATGATCACCAACGTCTTCTCGCACGACGCCGACCTCCAAGTGACCGACCTGCAGTGGAGCGCCGACCGCACCTACTTCCTGACCGCCAGCAAAGACAAGACCGCCAAGCTGCACGACGCCAACTCGATGGAGGTCCTCAAGACCTACGTCGCCGACACACCCCTCAACTCCGCCGCCATCACCCCCGACCCTCAAAACTACGTTATCCTCGGTGGTGGTCAGGCCGCCATGGACGTCACCACCACCTCTGCCCGCCAGGGTAAGTTCGAGGCCCGCTTCTACCACAAGATCTTCGAGGAGGAGATTGGCCGTGTGCGTGGTCACTTCGGTCCTCTCAACTACGTCGCTGTCGACCCCACTGGCAAGTGCTACTGCTCCGGTGGTGAGGACGGTTACGTGCGTGTGCACCACTTCGACCCGCCCTACTTTGACTTCAAGTTCGAGGTTGAGCGTGAGCAGGCGCGCAAGTAAGTGTCTCTCTGCTTGGACAATGAAAAGAAAAAGAGAACCGGCGATAGAAGAAAAAGATCCGAAAAAAGGGCATTGCAAGCTTTGGTGCTTGGCGAGGCGTTGGAGGCGTATGTAAAGATCCAAAAAGGGGAGAAGCTCTAACTAGCCCTGGGAGGAAATGGGACGGGGTTTTCCACATTAGGTATGCGTTAGATGTTTGAAATGAAGCATGAGCATCATCTTTTTATATACGTTCGGCGAAACACGCGGAATTGAGTATCATCAGAACCTGTAAAGCGTAGGGGAAATTGTATTCGTGAACGTGAGAAATATGATGGCGATTTCAACCTCGCAGAGACTGGCAAAACAGCGCCGCCGGAATGATGAGACAACAAGGCAACAAACAAAGTATATAACCCGCGACACTCCCAGAAAAATGTTCAACTCCACCCAATCGATCCGACAAACATGCCCTCCCTTTACATAGCCATCTCGGCCTGCAATTTCCGCAGCTCGGCCTCTTCGTCCTCCTCCTCTGCCGATACAGTGTTCTTCGCTGTGAACTTTTGTTAGCATTTCGATTGAGAGGAAGACCCCAAACATCGTTTCAGGAAACTTACTCGGCGCACTGGGCATTCTGTTTATCTGATCACTGACAGGCACACTTCCAGTCTTGAGCATCCGCTCATCGAGCTGCTCCTGCTGCAACTCCGCCAGTTCCTCGTCCAGCTCATCCTCATCCACGCCCATCGTGCCAGCGCCCTGTGTAAGCGCCTCTGCGATTTCTTCGCCCACGGCGTGCTGCTCGCGCAGGTCCTCCATCGTCTGGTCGACCTGGTCGACTGTGAGGCCGCCGTGGATCTGTTTTATCGCGTTGCTGGCGTTCTTCATGGCGTCGAGGGTTTCCTTGTTGATGTTGGCGGACTCGATGCTGCCGATCTCGCGCTCGACCGTCATCATTTGCGCGGATGTCTGCTCGAGTTGGTGCTCGAAGGCTTTTTTGCGGCGGAGGGCGGCTTTGGCGACTGTGGTTTGGTGTTAGCTTGATAACTCAAAGATTGCAGTATTCTTCTCCTTCTGCTTCCTGCGATTGCAATATAATACACGCAGGTGTGCGTGTCTGGCCCAGCTACATTGCTTCTCTCTCTCTCCCTCTGAGTCACTCACCTCCTTTATTTGTGCTGACGTTCTTCCTCGCTATCGCATCCTGCTCGTCCATCTGGTTCTGCAAATGCTTCTCCCGCTTCGACAACATCTCCAGCGTGCTCCTCAGGCCCAAAATGGCATTCTTGGTGCTGTCCTTTTTCTTCGCAGCGTTGCCGCCCCAGAGGCTGCCGAATCCCCAGCTCGCCATGGTGTCAGGTATGAATGAGTTTGACGGCGAGGAGAGCCACTCGAGACTGGTATCGCTGTCGCTGGACTATCGCCTGCCTAGGCCTTTTGGCGTTTTGGTGCTTTGCGCTTGTCCTGGGGCAAGGCGATCGTCCCCGCGCTGTTGGTCTGAGTCTGAGTCTTATCGGCTGGCCGCTCGGCTTGTTTGCTCGCTTGCTTTGTAGAGGGGCGCTGTTGTCGCTGAGACAGTAATTTATGCTGGTGGATGTGTTTGGTGGCTGGCTGGTGTGAGTTTCGGAGAAGTGTGGTAGGGGTTCCGGGCGCTTGATTCTGTCTGCCTGCTGTGATAGTAGTGTTGTCGGCTGGCTGGCGTTGGTGGGATATCATCACTTGAGGTCTCGCCCACTTCCACGATGACGTGAAAGGCACGTGCCGGCAGCCGCTGACTCTTCTTATTGGTCGGGTTCTTGCTTTCTTAGCATCAACTCCATCAGCATGTCTCTCTTCTTCTAACACATGGCACTCTGACAATAATTTTGCGACGCTGAATCACCTGATGTCTAATCGGGCGACGACAGCAATCTGCGACAGATGAGAAGAAGTGTGCGATTCTTCGATGGATAATTCCCCAGAGGCGAGCCGCCTTTTGCTGCTATCGCAACTACCTGATGCTCCTGCTGGTACAAAGGTCCGTTTCCTTGGATGGTAAGTTGACTCTCGTTCTTCCGAAACGTGGCTTCTGAATACTGACCATGTGGAAAGCGTAGATGCATATAATAGTGAGCTCGGGATCCTTCGTCTTAGAGATCGCTTTCCCGCCACTTCGGCAACTTCTGATGCTTCGAACGTGGATGTCAATAACCTCCTCGACGTGCTAAACGTGGAGACGACTCAAGTGGGTGCCTGGGTCAATGTTGTTGGCTACGTGCGTCAGAACTCCGAATCGCAATTGATATCGAAACCGCGAGCCTCTACAGTGTCCGCGGTCCTGATTTGGTCGGCTGGCGCCATCAAGCTGGAAGACTACGAGACAGCTGTACGAGCCCTTCAGGTTACATCGGCCTAGTGCAGCTCTTGGCTCGAACATACACTGCTCAATATGGCAGCATACTATGAATCAACCAGCTGTGTTTCGACCACAAAAGTCCTTACGAATCATGATTTGCACTGTCGAGAGGCTATACGCGCTACTTCTTGGTTGGGTACCAAGCTACTTAAAATCTCAGAGGTAACACGTCTTCGTTGTGGCTACAGGAGCGATTTTATGTACTTGATAGATTTGGCGGGTATTCTGTTCGTAGCCTACCTTCTCTGCGGCACCATGCTCCATAGGCGCATACAGCGACGATGGTATTAGCTCATTGAGAGGCGTCAGCTTTACTTACACTAGCATTCTCTCAGCGGTGAGCTCATGCCTTCATCACTGCCGCTTAGGCGTTCAACAACCTCGCCGGTAACGCACAGTTAAACACTATCCTCGCCTTTCTTGTCGTAGAGGTCGTCTTTACCGCCTGTCCTAGTGAGCGGCTTGATATCAAGCTTGCGCATTCTGCGGCGAATGAAAGGCGCTATCTGCGCCTCGTACTCTTCTGGCTGGATGTCCAGGAGCTGGGCATAATACATTTTGCCGGTTCTGTTTTGTTTGCGGGTGTAGTCCTGCGCGTCTTTCATGGACAGCACTGGCTGACCTCCGCGTCTCAAGGTTGCGACTGAAGATGTGGCCATACTCGCGGGTCGGAGCTGGTATGGTCAGTGGTCAGTGGGTGTTTGGTGCAATTTATTCTGATCGCGAGAGCTTATTCTTCTTGTCGATGGTTGGAGGTGGGCGCTCTACCGGTCGGTGCGCGACTGTAAGGTAGTGGCTCTAGGAAGGCGAGCAGTGGATGGGTGAGGAGTTCGCGGTGCTGGCGTGCGTGTTGTTGCACGTGTTGATTGGTATGTGTCGCTTGATCAGTCACTCTGTTCAAGTGGCGAAAGTGAGCACGAAAAACATAGAACTGAGGAAGGTACGCTGGTCGCTCTTGCCTGATGGCAAACTCACCATTGCAACTGGCTCAATTCATTCACTACACTCCGCCTCCTCGTAACTTACTTCTTCCATCACCCAACAACATCCTACTCATTATGGGCACACCATCAAAAGCACAGCGCGCCGCAGGCAGCAAACACCAAAAAGTGCTACGCGCATAGTTCGACCAATGCTACCTCCGTCACGCCACATGTTCTTCACTCCACGACCGTCAGGCCTCATTGCTTGAGGACCTCAATCGTCGCCGGTTCTACAGTCAGCTTTACGGGCCTTGCACAGACATGCTCAACCACATCCACCTCGAGGAGCAAGAGAAAGCTGAAGAGCTTGCTGCCCAGGTGTACTTCGACAGCTGAAACTAGGAGGTTGAGCGCCTCGAAGCTTACCGCCGCCTTCGCCTTCTTATCCAGCAAAAAGTTGAGCGCACTAGGGTCCTGAGGGAAGAGAAAATGTCACGGGAATTGATCTCTTACCTATTCCGTTATGTCCTTGACGAGCGCGTCCGCGACGAACTCATCTTTCGCGAGGATCTCCTACTTGACCAGCCCGACGTTTTCGTGCGCGGTTTGCTCGAGGTCCCGCGCAAGTCCACTATCAATCCGTGGTTCTTCCTTGCTCATAGAGACGCTTTTTCTTCTGACTACTACGCCACAATCGAGATTGATGTTTCAAGCAAGTACCCGAACTGAAGGAATTGGGTCGGTAAGTGGCTAGACATTAGTAGTGCGATTAAGCGTATGTTACTCGTCTTCACCGGCTTCGATCAAGTCAAAATCCTAAGCTAAACCGAGGTTGCTTGCCTCTTCGTAAGTTCTAAGTTAATTGCTCGTGTCTATGAGAACCCCCTTCCAACCGCAGAATATCGCTATCGTATCACCAACACGGGGCGCGATAACTAAACTCCTTATAAGTATATCCTTGTTCAGTTTGTCCACAGCGAGATTAATGACCTCGAGTATGTTATCTTCGGTCTTATCAATAAAGTCGATATGATCGGCACTTAGCATTGTGTCGAGCTGCTCGCCCGCGACAGCATCCGCAAACTTGTCTTCGACTGGATTATGGGCCTAGATGATCATGAGAACTTAGACGAGCAAGCGCTTAAGCGTCGCATGGTCGAACAACAGAGGTTCCCGCCAGGTTCGGGTGTAACATACTCTAATTGGGTCGTCACACAGCCGAAGACCTCCCCTAGGAGGCCGTTTTAATGAGGATCGTACGAAGAAGTGGTAGGGAAACTCAAGATGGTCCTTTGTTTGACCGGGTTTGTTTGTTTGGAAGGTCTGTTTGCGAGTTGAACAGTAGTGAATTATATTCCACTTGCCGTACATCGCAGAGTATCGTTGCCCTATCATGGACGAGGGCTCTATCTATCCAACTTCCTCCAATTTCCTAGGAAAAGTCGTCCGTCGCTACCACTACGACAGCCAGTCTCGATAATGCTTCTGAGACTAGCAATCAGGACCGTGCTCTCCACACAACGAATCGTTACATGGAGAAACTTCTCGATCCAAACAACCAATGACTGCGTTCAGCGCTCGCTTAACTCTTGTATCCGCATCGTCGCCTGTAACAAGGACATGCAAGCCGACATTGATCTCGACTTCCGGCCTTCGGACGAGCAACGCACCCGACTCACGCTATTCCGTGCATGCCTGGTTCAAAATGTCCATCACCTAGAGCTTCGCCGCCCCAGTTTCCTATAGCTTCTTTTCGAAATCCAAGAACTTATATTCTAGTATGCATTCTGTGATCCAGATTCTCAGGGTGGAGGCAAGTCGCTCTCTTTCGACTAGGACGGTAGACCACACGACGTAGCTAACAATCTTTACCGCGCCTTTGCCCCCTTTAACAAAACCGAATGTTCTCGCTTTCAGTCTATGATGTTTAGTTTCATTGCTGACAACGCCCATTACACGCTCATACTCGATCTTGCTCGCCCATTCGACCCGCGCATGTTTAGTAAAACGGCCGACAATATCTCGGAAAGCGTAAAACTGGTCGTCGTTTTCAAAAATCCTATAGCTCGACTGACGAACATTGTCGACTTTGTGCTCGCAATGGCACGCGCTCCACATTAGATTCCATTCGTCTATCAAGCTCGTATAGGGTATCCCCTTCTACACAAGTCTCAAATATTCGGAGAGAGGTTGCATCAAGGTGCTGCTCCTACTAAACGTGTTAAGATGTCCGACATTTAGGAAAATGACGACATATCTAAGATGCTTGTAGGGCTTGCTAATATCGTACCGCGAGGTGGTGATTCTGTTGCGATCAAATACGATATCTTTAAATGGTTAGTTAGAGGGCAGCTAATGTCTAGCTACATCAATCCTATACGACGCCTATAGGGTCGAGGATGGCGCGAGAATCGGAATCACTTTGCTCGTATTATAGAGTTGATACGTAATGGAGTTTCTCTAGAGGAGATTCGCGCGACTGTAGCACATCTTTGAAGCGATGAAATCCGGTATTAGCTGGATTTACAACTAATATTGATGTTTGTAGAGCATGTATAGAAATTGCAGCAATACTGCTCTTGTGATAGATATGTGCATCCGCGTTCAATGCTAGAAACGCAAGGGTAGAAGTGCGCGCGCGACGTCGAGGGTTCATGTTGAGTCGGGCTTTCGATTGTCCGTCGGCTTCTGTCAACACGTCTGCCTCACACACACGCTTCGTATACATATGCATCCCGACCAGAAGCACTCCCCACTACCCACCATGAACACCACCGATATCACAGCCCCTCCGTTCGTCGTGATTGATGGCATTGCCAACTTCCGCGACATCGGCGGCTACACCACCTCCACTGGCCACTCAACCACGAAAGGTCTCGCTTTCCGATGCGCCGACCCTTCAAAAGCAACTCCAGAGGGACTGGACAAGATGGGCCAGGATCTAGGTAAGGTAAAGCTCCCCTTTCCTGTAGTAGAGGTCGTTGTGGCCATACTGTTTCGCTCAAAGCGTGGATATCAACTAACACCATCGCACAGGCATAAAACTCATCTTTGACCTCCGCTCCCTCCCTGAGATCAACCGCAACGGCCCAGAATATGCTGGAATGGCCAGCGACCCTAGCTCAGCACTGGACGAAGTCTTTGCGAAACACGGTATCACGCGCCGCTGGGTCCCTGTATTTGCCGCCGATGACTACGGACCTGAACAAATTGCGCTTCGCTACAAAGCATACACACGCTCTGGGACTTCTGGTTTCGTACAAGCATACCGCGATATCCTGTCAAATGCTGGGTCGGCGTTCGGTGAGATCCTGAGACATTTGTCGGCGCCCAATACCGAGCCGACACCTTGCGTGTTTCACTGCACGGCGGGCAAAGATCGGACCGGCTTGCTAGCAGCATTGCTGCTTTCCGTGGTAGGCGTGTCAAATACTGACATTGCGGAAGAGTATGCTCTCACAGACATTGGTTTGGCACCGTTACGACCGCTGTTTGTGGAGCGGCTTTTGAAGAATCCTGTCCTCGAAGGAGACGAGGCAGGCGTGAGAAACATGGTCAGCTCGAAGCGTGAGAATATGCTGGCTAGCTTGGAAATGATTGAGAACGAGTTTGATGGCTGTGAAGGATACATGAGGAAATGGTGCGGTCTGGGAGATCAGGAGATCGAGACTCTGAGGAAGAGACTACGTGCGTGAGGTGCGAAGGTCATTTCAAGCGGGAATGCCATGCAGGTAAGTTATAGAACAGATACAGACCTTGCTATGTAGAACGAGTGTCACAGATCCACCATACATCTTGTTTAAGGCTTGGGAAAGGACGCATTTGTGATACCATTTTAGCACCGAGGAATGACCATCAAAATTTCCGTCGTGGCGGCTGCGCGATGGAAGGATCCTCTGATTATTCGACTAATGAGTAACGCAAAAGACTGCGCAACGCCTGTCAAAAGCGACATTTATGCGGTGCTAAAAATAATTGCATTAGCACCAGCAAATCATATTATCTGCTTTGAGATCAGCAGTTGTTTTGCCGTGAAATGGCAGAAGTCTCGCTCGGTGTGTTTTAACCCAACCTCCCAAACGACACTGGTATCATTGCCCCGAGCTACAGACATGGAGAGAGCCCTAGTTTGCGGAGATGTCCTGCTAGACCTGACGATCTTATACAAGCTCAGAACAGAGCTTCGTGAAAGCTTGACGCTTGCTGAACCAGGACAAGAATGGTTGATCCTCCCCGCACAACATCATGCCGCCGTGCAATCACGGTAGCATTCGGAGAAATTTTGTCTTGTGTGATCATGTTGCCATCGAGTACATATACCTTAGTGTTGTTGCGGCATACAAAATGTTTGACCTGAAATGCCGACCTCATTCCACAGAGTGACCAGAGATGTCAAGATGATTCACAAGTCGACGTTGATCGCAGCGCTATGCGTTGTAACTGCGAGCAGCTATGACACGGATGATCAGGTCAATCCAGACATTCCCTTTGGGACATTCGAAAACCCATCGGCGCATGTAAGGCCACGGTTCAGGTCAGCACTTGCCGGATTGAACGTGATCATTAATTCATGCTAATACTCAACGGGCAGATACTGGGTACCAGATGCCTCCGTCGATCTCGGCGATATCGCCAACGACTTCTCCCTGATCAAAAAGGCTGGCCTTGGTGGCATGGAACTCCTGGGATACTACCTATATGGCAACTACCCATCAGTGGTGGCTGAAGGCGGTCCGTCGCCGGTTGACTGGACGACTTATGGCTGGGGCTCTGAAGCGTGGCGTTCGTTGAATCGCTTCTCGCCTGTATGATCTCCATTAGCTGACACCAATAACAGAAGCTCTGACAGAAGTCGCTTTGCAAGCAACAAAGGACCATGGTCTCATCATGGACTTTGCTCTTGGCCCTAATCAAGGAAGTGGTGTCCCTGCCGAGTACGACGACCCAGGAGTGATGTGGGATCTATGGCCATTCAATGTTTCGATCCCACTAGGCGGCTCGTACAACGACGTCTTGCCTGGCTGGGGAACAGGGGAACTGGTCTCGGCGTCTACCGCTCTGGTCATCGACAGCACACCTGTACAGCTAAAAGCAGCTCCGGCTTTCATCAGCCATACTTATAATGGCTCGCGCTTCACTCTGGACTCATCTTCGCTCACCGACGTAACTGACCAAGTTGGTGAGGATGGGTCGATCAGCCTGAGCTTCCCCTCTTCCGCCAATGGTACGGAGTATCAACTCTTCGCGTACTACCAGAACCATACGACAGGACTAGAACAGCAATCTCCACTTTATCTCAATACTACAGTCACACAATCGCCGGTCACATCTTTTCTACAGAACGGTTCAAGATTCAATGATCATTTCTCAACCACTGGAGCCCAACTAGTGATCGATTTCTGGGAGAAGTACTTGCTGGGCTACAACAACACTCGAGAGCTGATTCGAGAAGTCGGCAACTACGGATGGGAAGATTCGATGGAGTTTGGCAACTCAATTCTGGTCTGGTGGACTCCAGGACTGATCGATGCGTTCGAGAAGGCTCGCGGTTACAGTATCAGGAAGTATTTGCCGCTGATCTACTACCCCAATGCACAGTCAGATGCTCCTCTAGCATCTCCTCACTGGTATTTGACTGACGAAATTGACGCTGGGCAAGCGCACGTAGATGACTACAGACAGACTGTTAGTACTTAAAGTCGTTCCTTGACCTGGCTTGCGCTTTAACTGACGATTCAATCACAGCTCACAGAACTCAACAAGATCTACCTGGAGACTTTGACAAACTGGACGAAGGAATCACTCGACTCCCAGTATTCTGCGCAGGTTGTGTACAACCTTCCCATGGACATGCTAGCAAACGTACCTGCGGTCAATGCCCCAGAATGCGAGTCCCTTGGATTCAACCACGTGATCGATGCGTACCGTCAGTTCGCAGGCCCGGCCAATCTAGCTGGCAAGCGAGTCATATCTTCAGAGCTTGGTGCTCAGCGCAATGAGGCATACAGCCAAACACTACCGGAGCTCATTTGGGACGTCAAGAGATCGATAGTCGGATCGGTGAACAATTTCGTGGGTCACTCTCCTTCACCATAGTCCGCACAGGCTGACGAATTCAGGTCTACCACGCATATCCCTTCTCAGGCTCTTACCCGAACACGACGTGGCCTGGGTACACCACGTTTGCTTATCGCTTTTCCAACATGCACGGCCCAAGACAGCCGACCTGGGAATATTACGACGACTTCATGAATTGGACCGCCCGCGTGCAGTATATCGGTCAAAGCGGCATCCCAAAGATTGATCTGGCCTTTTGGCTGAAGAAGAACGAGTTCTTTGACAAAGACTCACAGTACCATCCTAATGACTTGGCCACCGACGGTTTGTCACACTCTTTTGGTTTCCGACATGATGCGAGCATGCCTAATTGATCGACAGGATGGTCATACGAATACCTTAGCCCGGACAATCTCGTTGCCGAGCCAGAGGCGTACGTGTCTGGTGGCGTCTTTGCTCCGGCACGCCAGGCCTTCAAAGCTCTTATCATCCGCGGCAATGATACATTGACTGTGGCAGGTGTTGATAGGCTCACACAGTACGCCCACGAAGGACTGCCAATAGTCATCTCTGGAGGAATGCCCTTCAACCTCTCAGGTTACAATGTCAGTGGTTCGTCTTATGTCAAATCCGCGCTGGCCGCTCTTACGGGCCTTGAAAACGTGCACGAAGTACCCGCAGAGAACCTTTCCGCTTCTCTACAGTCACTTGGCCTTGCACCTCGCACGAAAGTCGACGCCGACCGGATCTGGTATACATACTGGCGGGAAGACGAGCAGGCAGCGAAAAGCTACGTGTTCGTGTACAACGATGCTTGGGACAGTGAGCTGGGCCTTGGTGGCTCCAATGGCTCTGTGACTTTCGAGACGTCTGGCGTGCCTTACTTCTACGATGCTTGGACAGGAGACAGCAGGCCTGTCCGTGACTTCCAGCAGATGGATGGGTGTACGACAATACCGCTTGTCCTGGCAGGCAACCAAAGCACAATTATCGGCTTCCATCACAACGAGTCAGCCGCCAGTCACGAACAGAAGTATTCTGATAGTACCTCAGCTACCAGCGACTGGTCAGAGCCCTTCCAATCCTCAGCACCGGCGAGATCGCAGCAGACGCTATCGTCCTGGGCACTCACAATAGAATCCTGGACGGCACCGGAGGACATCTACGCTGACCAGACCCAATCCGCAAAGTCCAACTCGACCTGGAAGCTATCCTCCCTAAAGCCTTGGAACGAGATCTCAGATTCCTTGTTCAACGTTTCTGGTCGTGGGTTCTACAAGACTACCTTCGCTTGGCCGCTAGCAGCAGGCGATAGCGAAGGCGCAGTCCTCGATCTTGGTGCCGTCATTAATACTGCCAGGGTTTGGGTCAACGGCCATCAGTTGCCGCCGCTGGACCCAACTCATGCGGTAGCTGACATTTCCGAACATGTGAAAGATGGCGACAACGAGGTTCTCGTGGTTGTAGCCACTACACTGGGCAACGCTGTCAGGCCACATTGGGGCGAACTGAGGAGCAGCGGAACGCTGGCACTAGGACCTCTACCTCCTGCCCAAGCATACGGTCTGGTATCAGAGGTGCTGGTAAAGCAATACTAGATACTTGCATAGACACGTCATAGACTCGCTGTATATACGCTTATTCGAGCTCTGTGAGTTTTACGTAGCATTTCCATGGCATGTGAGTGATCACGTCATGCGCGCCGTACCCGCTCAACTCCTCGGATGCTTTCTCGAGCTTGAAACTCATGAAAATCAGAGTGATCAACATGTGTAGCTCGAGTTCAGCCAATTTACGGCCTGGAAAAAGTGTCAGTTTGCAAAGATTCTGTTTTGGACGATTGATCACGACCGAGAAGACTTACCAAAGCAGCCGCGTGGTCCAGCACCGAAGGGCATGGTGGGTCCAGCTCTGGAGTTGAATACGACGTTGCCCTCGCTGTCTTTCTCCAGCCAGCGTTCCGGGTCAAACTCGTGGATCGTAGCTTCATCCCAAACGCCATTCTTGTCTTTGGATTCCCTGCTGGTAGCGCTTCGGACGTTCTCGTCGACGGGGATCGAAGGCATGACGAAACCTGGTCCTCCAGTGACCATGAAGACGTCAGTGCCCTTGGGAATGCGGTGTCCCAACACCTCGGTGTCGACGGTGGCAACGCGCATGTGGATAGCTACAGCTGGAGAGATACGGTGGATTTCCTCAATAACGGCATCCAAGTACGGGACTCGAGTGGTACTGATCTCCTTTGCGGTAGGCAGTTCGCCTGCCGCGACGGCACGAGGATAGGCGTCACGGAGAGTGGCTCGCAATTTATCTTGCACGTGTTGGTTGTCGCTCATCCTCTTGAAGGTCCACAGGAGGGATGTGCTGCTAGTGTCATGACCAGCGACGAGGAATCCAAGCAGTTCGTCGCGAATGTCAGCAGTGTCCCACTCGGGTGCCCTGCCTTCTTTCTTTGCCATTTGGGCTTCGCGTTGGACGATAAGGTCGAGCGCGCATTTAACAGCGTCGTCATCATCTGCGGCAACGGAGAATTTTTCCCAAGCGCTCTGCAGACCTTCCTTTATCAGCTGATCTTTATGAGCGACAGCCTTGCGGAATCGAGGGATTAGTCTCATAGACCATTTATGTTCGAACCTTGGCATGAGTGATTTGATAGGGATTGCGACTGAATCACAGATTGTCATGATTGCGTTGAAGCTCTCTGGCTCTGGTGCACGTGGGAAGACAATCTCTGATTCGGTGTCGACAGGTTGCTCAATGTGGTCCAAGCCGGACAATAGGGTAGTCTGCGCGTCCGACACGCTCATCTGCGAGCCAAAGGTCGCGCCCCATATGATGTCCATCGCGGCTGCCTTGACATCTTCAATGGCGGTAAAGGGATGACCACGAGCGAGACGTGCTTTTTCACGCCACAGTCTTATTAATGCGAGAGCGTTCTTGTGCATCTGAGGCCCGGCTGCATTGCTCAGGAAAGCTGGGGACATTGTGTCTCCCATCAATTTGCGGTGCATCTTCCACGTTTCTGACGTGGGCATGTGGACGTGATGGTTACGCAGGACCGCAACAAAGATATCTCCAAAGTAGTTCGAGCGGTCGAACTCCCTGTATGTCGCATGTTAGGACACATCCCAATTTGACATGTGGGCAAGGCATCAAATACCTTGATCGACGAACGCAGATATCCTGCGTTTCGCGGAAGTCGGAGATGATAACAAAGGGCTTGCTGAAAGGTCGCAGAAAGAGCTGCACGATAGGTTCATTACGCTTGACCAATTGGTGTACAATCCAATCAAGCATAGTTCCTGTCTTGTTTATAGCTTCGAGAAGCCCAGGTGCATCGCCGAGAACGTGTCTGGCCGCGGCTTCATTGTATGGTATTCCAGGGATGGGCTTTGGCAACGCAGCACGATATAACAAGTAGCCCACAGCAAGGACTACCGCGCCATAGAGGGCGAGCGTGGAGAGTCCGATCATTGCGGACAAGGAAATGCCAACTAAAGATCTGGCTCGCGGCCAGGACGGAACTACATGGAGGTAGACGCAGCGAGCCTACAAGCACTTATGTAGTCGTGCGTGGAGACTTGCGCGCAGCTGATGCGATGACCCACTATCTTCTTGCCGCAGATACAGGTGTGGCATAGGTCGGCACTATCCTAAGCGTAGCTAGCTAGAGTCATGGAAACTTCCTACCGAAGGCAGAGGCAGGCAGCGAAGGATGAGATTTGCGGCTGAGTTTGTTACTTGGTAGGATCCAGTCAGGCTAGATTGTGACACACTGAAACACTGCAGTACTTAGTAGGATGACGAGATGCTGATGAGTTTGCTGAGTAGACTGCAGATGACCTGATCATAATAGGTTGCTCGGGCAGGTGCGTACGTCTTCGAATAATGCTCGCTTGATACTCTTTTTCCCCCTCTCCCCTGTCGTGTGGGTGCGGGTACGGGTTCGCGCGCACGGTGACCACGAGTCAGCCCAAGGAAGTTTGAGTGGACTCTGCTGGGAGTATCGGAGCACGCCAGAGAGCACAAGGGTCCGTGGTCTGAGTAAACTACTATAGGGGTCTCCTTGGTCGTGTTGCGTCCATTTCAGCCGTACGACAAGTCGAGGATTGCCTGGATGAGGATATGGCAACTGCTAGCTGCCGCCACGAGAGCAGCAGCGCAGCAAGATACCTCTTGTGGACAGTGATAGTCGTCTACTGAGCTGCGCGCGGATTGGACGAGAAGTCTTTTGGTCGTTGCATGCTGACTGCCATGCCATGATGCTTACGCTCACTTTACTGATAGTGAATCTCTTGGTATTGAAGGTACCAGTGCGAGTGCGAGAGAGCAATTGTTCGCAGTGCCAGAGATTGGACAGGCGTGGTAGTGGCAGTGGCAACATTATATCAACACAGCAACAAGTCTGCTTGGGTTTGAAATGGCTATGGGTAACTTTAGACGCTTTGCGACCTGTCTTTTCGTGTCGTGAGGTTGTCTGGAGTTGTTCCAGTTGTGCTTGCGGCTGCGTGCGCTCTGCATATAACCCTAATAACCCTAAATATCGTTCCGAGATCCCGCTCCACTATCGATAAGGCAGGCAAGTCCCCTCCAAAGTTGAGTCGCAAAGCGAATAATTTTGATCGAGTTCCTACTATTGCGAAAAACACCCAATACACCACACATCATGTCCAAACGCCCCGCACAGGACGACGAGCAGAACTCGCCCCAGGCTCTCAAGGCCGGCGACCGACCAGTCGCCAGCAGCGCCATCCCCGACGGGGAGAACTTCGAGGACGAGTTCGAGGATGAGTTCGAGAGCGAGGACGAGATCTTGGAGGCCGGTGTCGATGGAAGACCAGACGAAGAGCGGGAAGCCGAGCAGGCAGAGAGCGGTGCTATGGATGTGGACAAAGAGACCTTCATTCCCGGTCGCCACAAGCTCGACGCCAACCAGACGCTTTCGCCCGATCTGAGCACATACGAGATGCTGCACTCGCTGGAAACCACATGGCCGTGTCTCAGCTTCGACATTGTGCGCGACCAGCTTGGCGATGACAGGAAGAGCTACCCGGCGACTGTCTACGCTGTGGCAGGTACTCAGGCCGCGCAGGGTCGCGAGAGAGAGAACCAGCTCATGGTCATGAAGCTCTCCGGACTGTCGCGCAACGACGAGGCTCAGAACCAGGATTCCGACGACGAGTCTGACGATGAAGACCAGGACGACGATGCCATCCTGGAGACCAAGGCCATCCCTCTCAATGCCACCACCAACCGCATCCGCGCCCACCAGTCCCCTCAGGTCTCTTCCTCTGCGCCCCCCACAACCATCACAGCCTCCTGGCAAGAAACCGGCGACGTGCTTATCCACGACGTGACTCCCCACCTCCAGTCCTTCGATACCCCCGGCTTCACCATTCCTCCCAACGCCAACAAGCCCATCAGCACCATCCGTGCACACAAGGGCGTTGAGGGCTACGCTCTCGACTGGTCTCCTCTCGTTCCCGCCGGCAAGCTCCTCACAGGTGACATCGCCGGCAAGATCTTCGTCACAACCCGTACCGAAGGTGGCGGCTTCGTTACCGACACCAACCCTTTCACCGGCCACACCAGCAGCGTCGAAGAACTCCAATGGTCGCCCAACGAGCGCAACGTCTTCGCCTCCGGCTCCGCAGACGGCACAGTCAAGGTCTGGGACGCTCGCAGCAAATCACGCACCCCCGCACTCTCAGTCCAAGTCTCCAACTCCGACGTCAACGTCCTCTCCTGGTCGAAGTTGACTCCTCACCTTCTCGCCTCGGGCCACGACGACGGCACCTTCAGCATCCACGACCTGCGCGCCTGGAAGAACCCCGCGACCGCAGCGAGCGCGAAGCCCGTGGCGGCGTTCAACTTCCACAAAGAGCAAATCACATCCCTCGAGTGGCACCCCACAGACGACAGCATCATCAGCGTGTGCGCCGGCGACAGCACGCTCACCCTCTGGGATCTGGCCGTCGAGCTGGACGACGAAGAGAGCAGGTACACGGCCGACGTGAAGGACGTACCGCCGCAGCTGCTGTTCGTGCACTACATGGAGCAGGTCAAGGAGTCACACTGGCACCCGCAAATCCCCGGCGTGGCGCTTGCGACTGGCGGCAGTGGTCTGGGCGTGTTCAGGACTATTAGTGTGTAGAGCTGTAGAGCCCGTCCTGTTTTATGAAATCTAGATATGCATGTGGAGGCAAGGAAGAAGGAATTAATGAAAGAACACGATTCAATCAACCAATCACTCAAATTACTCAAGCATGGGAACAAGCGAGTGAAGAAATGTGGGTTCGTTTCATTTTTGCATTCCATTTCTCTTCCACCCAACCGGCTGTAGAAGTCCCAATTGAAATGCGAACCCAAAGTCCTCTGCGATATCGTCTAGGGCCGCTGAGTGGCCAGAACGGTATCCGCACATAGCATACATACGAAGCCATCGTTGGCGACTTGCCACAGCTGCTAGTTACGCGCTCTCATCAGAGCACGCCACCAGGTACCGTCTTCCCACCACTAGAACCCAGAGTGCTGCCATTCACGCTAGCGGTATCTAGCGCACCGTTTCCGCCACCGCCAGCAGCACCCGACCAACCGTCCTGGGGCGATGCATGGCGGCGCAGCATGAACATGGGTTTCCGACCTTCCTTGTCGAGTTGCTTGAAGAGGAGCAAAGGTTTTTCTTTCAGGCCAAGGCAGCGCTCTTGGTCGCCATGGACGATGTAGAGGGCGTATTGGCGCCAGTCGTCGTGGATGTTGTAGCGTTTGAGAGCCTGTGAGAAGGTTTGTTAGTCAATGTCTATGTCTGGCGAACAGAGGTGGGCATTTCAAGACCGCTTTCTGCTTGCAAGGAAGGGAGAAAAGCACTCACAACTGGTAGCACTACTTCGCACGGGTCGTTGATGGCCACACGGAAAGATTTGAAAATTTCAACTTGAGGGTTGTCGCTGCAAATATAGCGTTAGCTGGTGAATACTGTAAATAGATTCGTCAAGATGAACGTACCGATCGCCTCGGTCTCTCTCTCGAGGTGCTTCATCCTCTCTTGGACTGGGCGTTGGGGCTTGTCGTCGCGCTCTATCACGCTCCTCTCGTCGTATTGAAGCCTGGTCACTCGCATTCTGCGGCCATGAACTGAGTGTGGTCGCTTGACTAAAGCCTGTGCCAGTGTCGTCTGTGTGGCCGTAACCTCCGCGATCGTGCCTTACGTCTCTAGGGAAAGTTCGTGCAGCGGCTGAGCCTGGTTGATTGTGATAAGAGCCAGCCGATGATGGTTGATTTGAGTATGCGGGACTTGTGGGAGAAAGCTGCTGTGACTGTAATCCGTTCGGGCTAGTTTGTGCGGTCATGCTCGCGGTCAAGTGGCTGCTAGCAGCCATTGCTGCAGCACTAGCTTCGAGATGAGTACCAGTGTCTTCGCGGACTTCGCGGGGCTGAGGTGTGTATGACTGTGGTGGATGTGTAGGCGAAGGTTGTTTAGGAGCACTTCCAAGGAACAACTTCTTTGTGCTGAATTTTCGACTGAGGGAGCTTCCTTTGCTCTCCTTAACAGGCGCAAGATTATCGCTCATCTTCGAAGGGTCAGTGTCTCGTGGTGAAGGGATTGTGCCGCCCGCGGGATCCGGCAGTGGTGTCCGTTGGTCTTTCATAAGTCGCATGATTGGTAAGGCTTCGTCCCGCAACTTTCTGTTCTCGTCTGATATGCGTTCAAGGTCTTGCTTTAATACTCGGAGCTCGGTTTCAGCGGCTATTATGCGCTGATCACGGAGGCGAATTGACTCGATGACCCTTGCGATATCGTCCTGGGTAGCCGAAAGATCGCCTTTGTCGCCTTCCGCAGCTGTGGTGATGGTCAGTAATCGTTTCCGCACGGCCATTGCTCCAATAACACTTACATAATGGCACATAATCGTCTTCCTCGATTCTAACTCCAGACCGTCTCTTCTGTTCGTACACAGCCTTGAGAATTGTAAGTCTGTGCCCAATACTGTTGACACCAAGCTCTCTAAGCTCGTCATGGTGCAACGCAATCAAAGCTTCGCCATTGACGCCCTCCTCGGCAAAAGTGTTGCTGTAGTGCTTCAGAGCTGGTGACAGCGCGGCGACATAGTCCGCGACCTGCTCTTCTGTCCACTGCACAATGTTCCCTGTTGGACTGCGTCCTTCTCTCTCGAGCCACCCTTGTGTTGTAGGAGTATCCTCTCCACCAACCGAATCTCGCTCATCCTCGGACTCGGAAAGTTGGTCTGACTCTGCATCGTCGAAGTGCGTTGGGACCGTTGGTGACGCAATTATGGATCTTTCAAACTCGTCGTCGGCGTCTGCATCGCTGTCATACGCGTGGTCTCTACCATATCGATCCATCCTGCTATTGGGCTTATCTTCCGCGCGCAACGTATCACTCCTGCCCCTCTGCTGCTGTAGGCCAGATCCTCCTGTGGTCCTCTCGGCAGGCGAGTCGATCCTCTCGCCGAAGCTGGCGTCAATAGGCGTAGGCGCAAAGTCGCTCTCGACGGGGCTGGCAGGGCTGAGTGGACTAATTGGACGGCCTCTGTACTCGGCGGTGGTGACCTTCTGCAAGCTCGGCAAGCGCTCATGCGACGTCGCAAAGCCGGCGCTGCGCAGAGGGAGCTTGCCCAGGTCTCCGCCAGCTGCGGCTCCAGATCCAGCTCCAGGGCCTCCAGCAGCAGCGGTGCGGCTGGCAGGGATGTGGCTCGCTCGGTGGGAAACTCGCGCCAACCAGGAGCCTTTGGCAGAGGGTGCGGGCTGGCCACCGTAGGCTTGATCGAAGGTGGGCTGTTGGTGAGCCAGGATGGGCGAGTGTGAGGTCGGCCGCAGCAGCTGGAGCGGCGGCGCGACGGGCGTGTGCGTGCGAGCGGGCGGGCGGGCGTGCGTGCGTGGGCGCAGATGGGTGTGCGTGTGCTTGTGGTTGCGTGCAGCGTGTCGTTTCACCGCGGGTGGGATGGCGGGCTAGGGCTGGCGGGCGGACGGGTTGTGCGACGGCGGGTGTGGTGGTGGTGCTTGCGATCGTGGCGGTGCGGAGGGCGGTGGTAGTGTCTGGTAGTGGTGGTGACGGAGAGCGGGGGCGGCGGACGACTGGGTATAGTGAGTATCTTACGCTCGTGCTCGTGCTTGTGCTCGTGCTGGAGCGACGACACGCAATCGTCACGTTGTCTCGCGTCTCGTAAGGGTCAAGTCAAGTTGGCAGTTGTCAACGGCGCGATGGTGGTGGTGGTGGTGGTGAGCAGTGCGTCGTAGTATCTCCTACTTCCTAGTGCAGGGAGACATGAGCGGTCGCATTATTATTATTATTAGCTGGGCTCTTGCTCCTGCTCTTGCTTCCTGTAAGCGCCCGAAGTGTCAATGCAACTACATTCGCTAGTCTGCCATAGTTGGACTACTGGGGCCCGTTTCTGGCATTAGAGAGCTGGGGTACAAAGCACTTCTGCACAAGGCACTCCCACTCTCCGACCCTCTCCCACCAATGCTCCTACACACTCGTCCACGCGCATCGGGCGGGTGGGGCTCCAATATCGCCTTTCTGTTGTCACATATAATGCATATTGCTACTACTGCCGTCGAGATTGCGCATGCCTGCTGCGGATCATTGTCGCTTCATCTCCCTTGCCCAGAAGAGATTGCTTGAGAGCTTGTCTCCCCTTATCGACCCTTCTCCGCTGTATGCCATTGGCTGCTATCGATTTCACTCGCGAGACAAGGAGAAAACACCGTCATGATCAATCAATTGGGCCATGTGTAGCTCATATGGAAGATGTCTGTGCCGCCAATCCTTTCCATTTGGTCGGCACTTGCGCTGCTTCCTGTGGAATATTCTCGACGAACCGCCCATTCTACTCTCCAAATTAGGCATCCTGAGTTTGCACAGACTCAATCCATCGTCAACACAGCCCTGAACCTCGCCTTGCCGCTGATCATGTGTTCCATTGCTTCGTTGGCCTTCTCTAGAGGGAACTTTTCAACAAGACAATGCACCTCATTCTGTCTCGCGAATTGAATCGCCTCCTCTGAGTCCAAAGCGTGCCCCGACGGCCAACCGCGTACCGTCAATGCGTTGAGGACCATCGAGACGGTATCAACAGGCACCGGTCCAATAGCAGTGTGAAGCAGCAGCGTGCCTCTCGGAGCCAGGCCGCCGATCAAGGGAGTTATTGCCTTCGGGTTGGGTGCGGTGACCACGATGAGTGCCGCACCTCCTAGCTTCTGCAACTCCTCTGCCGCATCACCAGCAGCTGTATCAATGTAGTCGTGGGCGCCCAGGTCCATGGCAAACTTCCGCTTGTCCTCACCTCTCGATAATGCCACCGTTCTGTATCCCATCTTGCGCGCATACTGCACAGCTAGATGGCCTAGACCACCCAGACCTTGCACAGCAACCACGTCTCCGGCCGCCACGCCCATGCGACGCATGCCATTGAACACCGTCACACCTGCGCACAGCATGGGAGCCCATTGCGCCAGATCTTCCTTGGCAAGCTCGCGAGGGAGTCGAACAGCAGCTTCTGCTCGCAAGACCGCGTACTGCCCATAGCCGCCATCGCGCGTGACGCCATTAATCTGCTTGTTCGTGCACATCTGGAAGTCGCCGCGAGAACATGACCGACAATGCCCGTCATGCCCACCGTGCCAGGCGCCACCGACCAGATCGCCGACTTGCCATTTGCTCAGGATGCCCGCAGTCGAGCCAAGTGCGACGACGGTGCCGACAAATTCGTGACCCAGGCGGGCGACGTGAGGAGGGCCCATGCCGCCCGTGAGGACGTCGTGGTCGCTGTGGCAGACTCCGCAGGCGTGGACTTTTAGCAGGATTTCGCCTACGCCGGGCTCGAGCATGGGTACTTCTTTGATCTCGAGAGGCTGGCTTTGGCCGGTGACGACGGCCGCCTTGAAGGTCTTTGGGAGATTGGCGGAGTTGCTCATGTTGAAAGGTTCGACTTCGACGAGGTCTGATGTGGTAGAAAATGCTTGATTGAGTGCAAAGATATAAAGTGTAACTTCGCAATCGTGGTGGGCGAAGGAGAGTCTCGTCCAGGCTGTCTTATATACACCATCCAACTGTCGATTGAATTCCGGTACCGCCTAACTCCGTACCATCATATTCGAGCGCTCGACTCGACAGAGTAGGTTTATCTCCGCTCTCGAAACCCAAAGTTGAACGCGCATGACGGAGGATAGACCGATAATTCAACATCGTCATATTAAAACTAGCGGTGTCGATGTCTCGTTGGGCGATCGTGCAAAAGTTGGATGTAACTCCTTCGCAAAAAGCTGGGGGAGAGTCATCCGATTCGCGATCGGCGAGGACGGGAGATAGGAGGTAGGGTATAGAGATGGGAGCCACAAATTCTTGCCGTTTGTGGATTTTGTGCTGCCTGGATGGGGAAACTGGGCTCCCGATTTGGTTCTTTGTCGCATTTGTATGTAGAAGGCATGCGCGTGAGAGCTTACGTGTGCCCATGTGATGTTTGTCAGCTAGGCGTGTGTTCCATGTTGGCTTGGATGCATGTACGTATTGTTGCAGCTGAGTTGTGTCGATGGGAGAGAGAACTTGTCGTTGTTGATTACTGATGCTAGGTGAGCTGCTATCGTTTGGCTGCGAATCTCATGCGCCTAGACTTGCCATGGAGAGGTTTTCTCCAGGCACTTGCCACTACCGTTGAAGTAGCGTTGTCTCTTGATGTTGGCTCACGTCAGTCAATTCCAGCATGGTCATCAATTGGTGGGCGAAGCTCAAATTCCCAGCGCATTCCAATGTGGGTGTACGTCCACATGGAGCATCGAAGGTGGTCGATATCTATCGTCAGCGATTCGAAAGCTGTCGCATCTTCGTCGGAATCAGAGCGCACAAGTCTTTCCCCAGCACACGTGGCTTCCATCGCGTGCTTTGCATGCCAATAATGCGCCGTGTCCTTTTGCATTTCTCTGTTCGGCAGCCCCAGCATTTGGACTACAACTGTTGTCGTTGAGACGGTGGCGCTCGTCGCTTGCGCCGCAGTTTACCAGCCATTATCAACGGTCCTCACTAATGCCGTTTGCATGCGATTAAAATGATACAGTAAAAATGCGTGCGGGTCCTTCGTGCTCAACAGTCCACATTCCAGACCCGCGGCTTTGCGACCTCCAGTCTCGTTCGTGGCCCAGAGTTCGACCGACTTTTTGGTGATGCCTTCTGGTCTCTCTGTCCACGATGCAAGACGACTCAGAATCTGGGACATACCGAAACACGACGGACAATTGAACAACCGAGCGCCACGTGCCATGGCCAGATCTGTTTGGCATATTTTGGGAGTTGTTGGCATCCCAGCCAGATTTTGGGAACATGGCGCACGTGGCTGTGTAGATTGCAAAGTATAAAATGGAAGTTATGATGGGGAGGCGAAAAAAATGTCCAAGAGTTGACTATCAATCGCCAAGGGATCCAGCTTCGCCTGGCCTCCGGGTTGTTTCTCCAGATTCTTGGAGATCCGGAGTAATCCGTATCTTTTGGTCACCGAGACCGTGTTCAATTTTGGATTGTCCATACTCTTTGAGGGGCATGACCCGGGTATGTTTGCGAGCAAGATTATCCAACCGAGCCTCATCTGTTGCGGAGCTGATAGATATCCTGCGGCGCAACGGCGTAAGAATAGCTGTATGCACGCATTTACAGCTGCACGTGTGCCTTAACCTGCTTAGGGTTGGAGTGTCCGGGGAATCACTTGGCAAGTTTGTTTAGCTTTGAGCGATTGTTTCTTCCAGTTCTGGTTCCAGGAGACCAGATTGTGTGGGGCCAGATTAAAATCGCCGAGCATGAGGAAAGGCCTCGGAGCTCTCCAAGGACAGACGACAAATCGAGCCTTTCCCCGGAGATCTGGGGTTGTTGCGGGTTATGGGATGGCTTTCTCCTTTCACTATAGGTCTCACGCGCAAGTATTTGGCACTGCGGTCCCCTGCGTCCATCCGTACGGCTATGACGGCTTCCAGGCGGTTGAAGGGAACCAGCAGCAGCAGCGAATCGTGCGCATACGAGGTAAGGCGCGTACACGGCGGGCTAATATGGCCTCCCTTACCCTCGAGAAATCTGTTTAGCTCCAGTAAGATGATCACAAGCTTCCGTATGCAACGATGGGATGTCGGCGCCACTCGACGTTTGCTTCTTCTGCGTGCTCAAGCGTCCACATGACCTTTTGCTGTCGTGCGAGCAGCCAACGATGTATGATATCCGCATGCACGTCTTACGTGCTGCAGAAGCAGCTGATAACTCCTCACCGACTTGCATGATCAGCCTGATGTACTATGGCGCTGGTCAAGGGTCTTGACGGGCTGCTGGACACCACAACAACGGGTTCTAGAATCGCTCGATGGACACCGTGTCCTGTCTAATCTTCCAGAAGCTTTACCTAAATCTTCCAAAGTATAAACTGCGAATAGGGCTCTTAGCCTCCTGGCTCAGTCTGAAGAACCCGCATCTAGCTGTCTGCACACCACGACGATCCATGGATCAACTCCCCTCGTGGCTTCCCCTAAAGCCAACTATCATGCTGATCCACCTGTATGCTGGTCGTCATCCGTATGCCGGACTCCTTCCAACCCATGGGTCTGCATCACACGCACCTGGCTTCGAGGTTCTTGCGTTAGATCGACTCGCTTCTTCACGCTCTGGTTTGCGGAGACGACGACTAGTCGCACTTGGTGCTCTGGCGAGAGCATGAAGAGCTCAATAAACTGCCTTTTCAAGGTAGGCGCCGGTCACAGATGTCGCTCACTGACGTTCGGGGATTTGTCCTCAGTCGAGGCTAGGCGCCGTGGCAATGAAGCCGAAGATGATATAAAAGCGTGACGGATGTCACTTTTCGGTGGGAGGTACATCTCAGTACCTTTGTTCTCAACCTCATACAGACTACTACGATCATGCTCCGCTTCCTCATTGCCGCCACTCTCTTGGCCGCTCAGGTCACTGCTGCACCTCTACTGGCCCTTCGTGCTACCTCACAAGGCTGTGGTAAAACGCAGACTGCTGGCTACAAAGGCCCGATCACGATACAATCTGGTGGCAGGACTCGTTCATTCAAAGTCCAAGTCAGTGTTGATGGAGTCATCTGTGTAACGATTACTAATACTTGTGCAGGTGCCACCGAACTACAATGCCAACACTGGATATTCATTGATCATTGACTTTGGTAAGATGCAGCTACTGATCGTGCACTTATGATTGGGCAATGACTGACCGTGCTACAGTATGTATCACTCTTTTAAGTCCCTTTGAATGCTTCGATTGGATCTGTTGTACAGTTCCTTTCAGACGTAATCTGAGGGTTCGCCATCTCATTCTCGATTGACGGACTATGCTGAAGATTATCACTGGTCCAATCACTTCATGCTTGGCGCTCAGCCACATACGCACGCATAAGCTAACGTCTACCCAGCACGGGCGTGGCGGCACCTCCGACAGCCAAAGGAGTAACTCCATGTACAACAACTACGCTGCATCCTCCAAATTTATTATTGTATACCCGCAAGGCATTGAAGGCAGCGATGGCACCGCGTGGCAAGGCCCTAGCTATGCTACAAAAGGCGTTGACGATGTTCAGTTCGTTGCGGACTTGCTGAAGTACCTAAAGAACGACTACTGCATCGACACCGACCGCATATACGCTTCCGGCAAGTCCAATGGCGCTGGCTTTGTGGATACCCTCGCATGCTCGAACACTGGCGACCAATTTGCCGCTTTCGCTATGGCTGCAGCAGCTCTCTACACCGACACTACAAAGGAGTCATGCAGCAAGAAGCGTGCCATCTTGGAGTCTCACGGCGACAGCGACAACACTATCCCATACGCTGGCGGCGAAGGCAGTGGTGGACCAATTCCTAACGTCGGCAAGTGGGTCAGGTTCTGGGGTGAGCGCAACTGTGGCACAGGCGCGCCTTCGTCCCGCAACACGCAGAATGGGTATCACATCCAGACTTTCTCGTGCAACGGATGGAGTAACGTCGTATCTCACTACCATCTATATGAACCTGCCGGACACTGCTGGCCGAACTCGAAGGGCACCAACTCGGATGCGAAGAATATCCCCAATGGTTGTGGAAACTCGAAGGTGTTGGACTTTACGCCTGTGGTCTTGGATTGGTTTGGAAGATGGAACTTGCGCAACGCTCCCAAGTAAATACTACTGCTGGCAGTTGTGGATGAGACGGAGTTTGGGCATGCTTTTGAATTGAATGCAGTCATTCGGTGGTTCTGCGGCTGGACTGTAAAACAAAAATAATTTAGCTATGAGCTGGTACTCAAGTGTGAAATGGTTTTACTCAAGACTCATTGTTGCATGACGTCCTCTTCCAAGTATATGCGAGGTAGCGAAGCCCATGCAACCCGACCAAAGTGCTTATATAAAGGAAGAAATTACCCACCTAGATTTACAATATGGTAGGCCTCAGGTGCTGACTGGATATGTCTGATATCACGACGTCTTCGTCGGAGTAGTGTGGCTGTGTGCTTGCAGTTAAACGTCACCATGCTGAAGTCCTGCATCCAAATTTTGGTGCATGGCCTAGCGATAGCGACCGTACTTGCTCTCTATCATAGAGTTTAGGATTTTCAATGACTTGAACTCTTCATGTCCATGCAGGACAACATGGGAAAACGTACGGTACCACATTCTCCTGGGGGCCGGCTGGACGAGTATACACCTCGTTGCGAAAAAGGAAAGGCTGAGAGCGACAACCACTCAGCCACCATATCGCGCCGTTGATATCGCCCCCCGCAGCTCGCTAAAGATGCATCACAGCCTTGCAAGTTGCACGACTGCCATGTCCGGATATAGTATACTATGCAGCTCAGCCGCAATTGAAACTTGGCAGCTGTGGAGACAAAACAAGAACGAGTACCGGCGCATGTCGAAAGTGTCATACTTCATCTTGATGCCCTTGTCTTCATTCCTTCAATCTCTCGACAATGAGCTCGCCCTCCATGGCTTCACTGGCGGTTGACTATAGCGCCCTCAGTGCATTCGAGCCAATCGAGCCTCTGCGGCTACCAGATACTCACAGGTAAGCCAGCTTGTCTCATACTGCTTGCGCGAATCTCAATCTTACAATACTCGACTCATCGCATAGCAACCGGTCGCGCCAATCAAGTCTTGCTTTGGACAGAGATAGTCAACACTTACTAGAAAGCACGCCGCTTGCTGAAAATGGATTCAAGAAAGCGAAAAGCGAAAAAGGTTTCGTTAAGAGTGTCAAGAATCTACGCCAACGTCTACGGGGTTGGCGCTTTGGTGTACTACTCGCCAGCGCGATGTCGAGCTTGGTGCTGGTCACAAATTGCATCGCCGCGATCATTATCCACTTCAAGTACGGCACACATGACGGTGTGAGCACAGCGTTCGAAGGCGACTGCGACGTCGTTGGTCAATGGTCACTTGGTCTCCACGTTATGATCAACATACTCAGCTCGTTGCTTCTGAGCGCCTCAAATTATACGATGCAGGTCCTCAATGCTCCGACGCGCTCAGAGTGTGATAAGGCACATGGCCAAAGCGATTGGCTTGACATCGGCATCACTAGCTTGCGGAACATCACCAGGATTACATGGCCGCGACGAGTGCTCTGGCTTCTCCTGGGGTTCAGCAGCGTTCCCATTCATCTCTTTTACAACTCTGCTGCGTTCAAGACCATTGATACCAATTCATACGTTGTCGTGGTTGCAACGCCCGTTTTCCTAAGTGAAGTTCCACCCCCCGAGACAACATCTGACCCCTACGAAAGCGGACCCTATTCGAATGGAAGTGCCGGATATACCAAATACGAGGCCGAATCGCTTCAACGGACGTATCACTCGAAAGACTCGAATTTCGCAAACTTGACCGCTGCAGAATGCATCAACACTTACGGCATCGACTTTGTGACGGGCTACAGCGATGTTATCGCCTTGATATCTGGACCATATCCCGCGAATGCATCTTTTGCGTCATTGACAATGTCGAGCCCCAGGATGGACTTGATGTCCATAGATCCGTATGCATGGTATGCTTTCTCAGCCCTGAAAATGATAGCGCAAGCTTTCGTTCACACTAATCGTAACAATGCTGATCTTTTCGTAGGATGTGCGCTGTGGCAGGATGCCCCGCTGGTTATACATGCAGCGATAGCGGGTATGTGAGGAAAAAGAGCAAATGTAACGTGGACAGTTTAAAGGCCAATTCAAGCCAATGGGAGGTGTTCGATCTTCCAATCGACTACTGTCTGGCTCGAAAGGTTAGTCCACATTGTAAGCTGCAATTCTCGAGAGACATACTGGTCGCAGTGATCTTATGCAATCTATGCAAAGCTGCAGCTATGCTATGGACTCTGTTGATTCAACATGAGCCAACTTTGGTCACTACTGGCGATGCAGTCTCTAGCTGGCTAGAGCATCCAGATGAAGCCACCGCCAACCGATGCCTTCAAAGCGCCAAGACAGGTGTGCGTAATACTTCTTGCGGATCACTCTCGGCTCGCGATCCCGCCGGTGTCGACGGCTGTTCACCAATCGCCTTTCATCGCGACAGTATAGTTCGCTGGCATCAAGCTATCAACCGCAGACGCTGGGGTGTTGTCATGACTCTGTGCATCATAACCCTTGCGGTCGCAGGAGTTCTGCTTGGGGTCGCACGCTACAACCTCAGTCGAAACGGAGACGATGGCGCCGAGGCCGCGGGATTTGGTGCCATCACATCTAGGACCATGATCCAGGCCAATCTACCTTCCACTGGAACTTCCGGTCTGCTGGCAAACGTTCTGGTTGCTAATTTGCCTCAGTTGATCTTTTCTTGCCTTTATCTGCTCTACAATGGACTGTTTACCAGCATGTGCCTGGCACATGAATATAGCAACTATTCGATCCGCCGCAAAGCCCTGCGCGTAACATCACCGCGTGGCGATCAGCGAAGCACACACTGGTTACATTTGCCATACGTCTACAGCGTACCTCTTTTGGCCGCGTCCGCCTTACTCCACTGGTCAATCTCCCAGTCAATATTCTTCGTTGGAATAGACGTTTACTCAGGCGCTGTGTTCAAAGAGTCCCAGGTCGGTCTTGGTTTTAGTGTTCAGCCACTAATACTTGACATCGTTCTCGGAAGCTGCATGCTGTTGGTACTGGTGGGCATGGGGTTTCGCAAGCTATGTGGCAAGATTCCGTTGGCAAGCAGCAACTCCTTCGCAATCTCGGCGGCCTGCCATCGGCCTGAGGAAGACACAGATGCGGCTGTCAAACCGGTGATGTGGGGAGAAGTTCAAAAGAGTACGAATAGTGAGTTCGGGCATTGTTCTTTTACCAGTATGGAGGTAACGCCACCTGTGGAAGGAAGAATGTATGCTGGCTTCCGGAGGCGGAGCGGATTCAATGGGCAGTCATTCTCATAGATTGTGACATTATATACATTCTGAAACAGCACCAGTCACATACGACCATAGGTCA